>VWZU01009726.1:732114-769265 GCA_013397095.1 Sterrhoptilus dennistouni | reverse complement strand
GCTGCTGCCCTGCCTGCACTCCTTCTGCCGCCGCTGCCTGCCCGAGCCCGAGCGCCAGCTCACCGTGCCCGTGCCCGGCGGCGCCAACGGCGACGTGCAGCAAGGTGAGCTCGGGGCTGGGCCCGAGTCCGTCCCGGAGCGATCTCGGGGTCGCAGGAGGGGAGAGCAGGGCCGGCAGGACCGGCGGAGCTGCCGGGATTGGGGTGCGGATTGTTCCACCGCAGAAAACAGGGACACGGAGCTGTTGGTCACAGGGATGGAGCAGCTCTGCCGGGAGGAGATTGTGACTGTTCAGCCCGGAGAAGTTCCAGGCCCCCGAAAGGAGTCTGTCATAAAATTAAGGACGGAGTTTTTAGCAGCACCTGTTGCGATCGGACTGGGGGATGATGGTTTTAAACTGCAGCAGAATCGGTTTGGATAAAACGTGAGAAAGAAATGTTTGCCGTGAAGGTGTTAAAACACTGGAACAAGTTGCTCAGGGAGGCGATGGAAAGGTTCAGTGTCAGGCTCTGAGCATCCTGCTCTGGGGGACGTGGTAAGGGGGTTGAATTAATGACCTTTAAAGGCTCTTTCCAACCCCAAATATTCTGTCATTTTCTCCTTCTGTCTGGTTTGTTTTGGGCGACTCAGGGAGGGGTTGGGCAGCTGCTCTGTTCTATAGCACTGCGGTAAAATGTGTCTCATTAAATTCAGATTCACTGTTGTTACACCTTTACCTGCTCAAGGAACACTGTGCACTGCACCTGCTTTCCTGAGCACTGACATAAATCCTTGACCTGCTGTGCCCCGGGGGCTCTGCCTGGACAGAACTTGTGCCAGGGAACAGGGGTGCACTGCTCCTTCCATGTGTTCTGGAACAATCACAGCTTGGCCTCGAGTTTTCTTCTGTAATACATGGTCAGGGATGGAATTGGAAAGCTTTTGGAGCTTTAGATGGGGTGACTCACAGGCTGTGGTGTGCAGACCAAAGTAGGGCCCTGGGAAGTGGTTTTGCAGGTCCTAAATGGGCTCTGTGGTCAGGGAGACCTTGTTTGGTGACACCTTTGCACTCAAACCTTCCCCAGTGAAGGAATTAACCTGGTATGATAGAGATTTCTTCATCCAGACTGTTCAGAAGTTCATCTAGGATGTGCTCCTGGAAAATTCATCAGTTTTAAAAAGATGATGTCTTAAATATAGTTTGACAGTGCACTCAGTAAAGGATTCAGATGATCTTGTGATCCATGATTTTAAATTCCAGGTTCTACATTTTGTGTCATATCAGAGTGACAGAGTGATTTGTTTTGGAAGGGACTTTAAAGCTCGTGCAGTGCCACCCCAGCCCTGGGCAGGGACACCTTTCACTGTCCCAGGCTGCTCCAAACCCTGTCCAGCCTGGCCTTGGACACTTCAGGGATCCAGGGGCAGCCACAGCTTCTCTGTGGCCTCCCCACCCTCCCAGAGCAGTGGCACACACAGAATGTGGAAAGCAGGGTTTGTTTTATTAGCATTTAGCAGGATTATCTGAGTCCTGCTGTGTCTGTAGGATACAGGTGTGAGAACCACTGTGTACAAACTGGGATATCATTTCTTGTTGTACACATTTTAAGAATGCTCGTTGGTGTGCTTTGGTGTAGAAAGAGTTTCATGTTTGGACTGTTGCAGTAAAAAGTTTTAGATGATAAGAGCAAGGTACAGGGGACTAGAGGATCTTTCTTATGAGGAGAGACTGTGGGGCTGAGCTGGTTAATCTGGAGAAGGGAAAACTGAGAAGGGATCCCATCAATCCCTATGAATATTTCCAGGGTGGGTCAGAGGATGGTGTCAACCTTTTTTCAGTGGTGCCCAGGGCAGGACAAGGAGCAATGGCCATAAATTATAACTCAACAAATTCCACCTGAATGAGAAAGAAATTCTTTCTGTGGAGGGTGGCAGAGCCCTGGAGCAGCTGCTCAGGGAGGGGGTTAAACCCACCTGGACACAGCCCTGTGTCACTGCTCCAGGGCTGGGAGGTCTCCAGAGGTGCCTTCCAGCCCCAGCTGTTGTGGGAGTGTCCTGTAGGGCTGTGTGATCCAGCTGTGGCTCCAGCTGTGTTGGCACCTCAGCCTGCATGGGCAGTATGAACACAGGACTGGCAGCAGCTCAGCTGAGGATGGACCAGGGACCAGCAGAGACATTTTTTTGGACAGCTCTTTGCACCTTGAGAGTGGAATCAGCAGCACAGGAGATGGTTACCAGCAAATGAGGCAGAAAATGGACCTTTCTGAGCCTCCTGAGAAGCCCCACAGTGCTTAGTCACACAGGTTCCTTCCCTCTTTTGGTAGTCACAGAGTGTGAAGTGTTACTTCCACTTCTGCTGATTCTCAAGTCTCTTTCATGACGAGCAGGTGCTTTTTCATGAAGGAAGAATTAAGGAGAAGTGGTACCTGTAGCTGGACCTGAGGCAGGTTAGTTACACTTTGCTGCAGGCTCTCACTGCTGGATTATGTGCTTTTATCTTTCAGCATCTCTTCACACAGACCAGAGAAGCACAAGTGATATTTTTCCTGGTTGCATTCTTAATTAGTTTCAGAGTTTGCTCACTCAGAGCTGTCAGGATTTAAAATAGTAATATGTGTATTTACTGGGTAACAGCTGTGGTAATGTGAGGTTGGTGCCTGCAGAGCAGAGTTCTCTGAGTGACAACACCTTTCCTGGTGGAGCTCCCTGTGCCCTCCTGGAGAGAGTTTTGTTGGGTCTGGATCTGCATCTCTGCTCCTGCCAGAGCCACTGCTAAAGAAGGCAGGAGAATCATCTCAATTCCTAAAAGTTAATTCTTCTATGCTTTAGTCAGGGTTTTTTTATCTGAAGTTGTGGTTTGCTGTATTAAAAACAAGCACTTGATGGGTTCATGCCTGTTTTGCTGGTGAAAGAGATTTGTTTTTCTGTTGATTATATTTTTTGTAGGGAAAAGAATAGAAGATTTTTTGTTTTATCTATTTAAAACATATGTATTTGTTTAACATGAAAAGTAGCACCTCATATTCAATTTAATGTCTTCATTGGTTATGGGAATGTGCATTTGATTTGGTGGATAGATGATTTTATGGTGGTGTTTCAGGTGGACTCCTCCTTTCAGGTTGAACAGGTTACAAGAAAATTCCTGCATTGGTATCACAGTATCCTGAAAAAGAAAAAAAAAAAAGCTGATTTCTAAGTTAGAGATTTCAGACTGTAACAGATACTGTAGAACAACCTTTCCTGCACCCACTGCTGCTCCTGCTGGTGGGGGACAGGTTGTTTTGTGGTTTCACTGCCTGGATGAGATATTTACAATCTCTTGTAAGGAGATTATCTCAGCAGAGAGGGCGTGGGGCTCTCCCAGCTCCTTGGGAATGTCACAGGCACCATTAGGCTGAAAAACCAAACCAAACGAGCTGTAAAAACCTCTACAGTTGGTTGTGTGTGTAAACTGAGGAACAGCAGCACATTTACTCCCCAGAGCTGTGATGTGTGATACCATAAACTGGTTTGATGTGCTGAATTCAGCTCCTGTATTAATCACACCTAAAGTTTGTTGTTTTTTTTTTTTTTTAATTTGCTTTGTGAAAGGAGGACATAAAAACTCTGATGTGTGTGAGGATGTGATATGTCCCTTACACTGAATTTGGTGGCAGTTACTGTATTTTCAGTCTTGAAGAATGAAAATTCCTGCATCAAATAAGGCTGTTTAAGCTGTGTAAATGCAGCATCTTAAGTTTTATTAAATGTGAGTAGGCATTACCTGAACTCTCTTGATTCTTTACTTTTCTCCTGTGTTAATAAGTGAGGTTCATGAATTTGTGCTGGAGCCCAGCATGAGTCTTGGAAAATGTTCAGTTCATATTCTGGACTTAGTGAAAATCTTGCTGTGAAACTTAATTTTCAGTCTAAATTAATAGTGCATTGCAAAATATTTCCATCTGAGCACATTAAGGCGTGTGTTATTTTTACAATAATTAATATCTGTGGCAGCTGTAATTTAGCTGTAATTTTTCTTTCTTATTAAATATAATATATTGTCAGTTCAGTGTGTGATAATTGTGACATAATCAAGGACTGTTCAAAAAAACAAAAAGCTGAGTTAGGAGCGAGCCTTGAAAGCAGTTAATTTGTTATTTTTTTCTTAATGTATTTTTATTCTGACAGTGTTGATAGTATTTTTATTCTGATAGTGTTGCTCCCTTGACCCGTGAGGCTTTTTTCCAAGGTCTAATCACTGAAATTAGAGCAGGGTTTTGATGTATGGCTGGGCAGAAACATGCTTGGACCCTTGCAGTGCTGAGAGAAATAAATATTGAGCACATGGAGTAAATCCTTTGGAGTTGTCACCCAATAAATGGGACCTGGCAGGGATTCATTCCTGACAGGCTCATTCCCAGAAGGGAAGCTGGAGTTACTGGATTGCACAAGTGCCTGCAAATATTTCCTGAACTGGGAAGTTTCATTTTTTTCATTGTCTCTGTAACAGTGTAAATGTCTGACAGGACAGGACTTTAATTATCTTTAATTGTCTTCCAGCCACTCATTATTTCAGTGGGGGGAGTCACTTCAGGCTGGTGTTGCCACCTAAGCCAAGGCTGTGTGTGGAGCCAGATTTCTTCAATGCTGCTGCTGCTTGCTCGACAGAAATTGGGATTTGGGGAGGTTGTTTTTTCAGGGGATGATGTGACAGAGCTTTGGGCTTGTGCTCGCTGGTGTCTCACAGGTATCAGCAGGATTTGAGGCCATTCTTTGGCACAAATGTGGTTGGAGTGGGGCATCACCTGGGGTGGAGCATCACCTGGGCTGGGCTGGGCCAGGTGTGCCCGGCCCCACCCCTGGCCCGGAGCCGGTCTGGGCACAGGAGGGGACAGGAGGTGACAGGAGGTGACAGGAGGTTCCTGGGAGCTGCTCCAGCTCTGTGCTGACTGCTGTGATGAGCAGGGTTGGACCAGCCGTGGGGAATAGAAATTCCTTTATTCCTGCTTGCACTGAGTGTCCCTTTGCTGTCCCCTGGCTCTGCCCCTCTCCCAGTTTGGGAGTCTGTGCCATACTGGGAGCCCTGTCCTGGCCCAGTGTGCTGTCCTGGGGTGCTGGGCAGGATCAGGGATGTCTGTCCTTGTCCTGCTGCTGCAGCCTGGGACACTCTGCTCTCTTGTGAAAGATGTACTCTTGGCTCTTGTTGCACCTTCTCGTCCATAACACACTTTAAATGTTTTATTTTAATCTCAGAACAGGTCCAGGCTTATCTGGATTTTATCATTTATAGCCTGTTGAGATAATGTGGAAAATGTTCTCCAAACAGGTCCAGGGTATCTGGATTTTAGCTTAGAATTTATTCTAGGGTATTAAGGGAAGTCAAAGTTATCTTCTTTATCGTGATGTTTTTATAGTTTCGGCACTCAGAATGTTACAGAGCAACTAAAAAACTGATAAAGATTTTTGTGCCAGACATCAGAGCTGATGTTAAAGGAGTTGAATCTTACAAAAATAGAAATTTTTGTGTGTGAATAGAGGTGTTTAGAAACACAAGTGTTTGAATAAACTTTGAATTTTTAAATTCAAACTGCTGGAGAGACTTCCTACGATGTCCCAGTGATGGAGAGGATCTACTGGGTGCTGCTGAGGTGCAAAGTGATTTTTTGAATCTCTTACATTATGTGCATGCTCTGCCCTCCCTTGTTCATGTCCATGATCTCATCAGATCAATAACTCTCTTAATTATCCCATTATTGCTTTTTTTCAGTGGGGTTGGGCTGTGATGTGTTTGAGTTGATTGAAGCCAACAAGTGATCGTGGTGCTTCTTGCAGAAGTTCCTTATTTTCCTTGAGTTCCTGTGCTGGTTTTAGGCAGTAGATGAGTTTCCATAGCTCCTTGTGTGTTCCCCTTTCTTTTCACCCAATCTCCCCCTTCTCTCCCAGGAGGTTTCTGGGGTGTTTGTAAACAAAACCTGAAAAAATACCAGATTGAGAGGATGCTTGTAGGTGGGTTTGGTGGGGGAAAACAGGTTAATTCTTACTGGCTCAGGAAGCCTTGTTGTTGTAGGGCTGCTCTGTGAAACAGCAGAGGGGATTCCAGAAGGAAATGCCCAGAAGGGTGGGCAGGGAGCAAAGAAGATTGAGAAAATTCCATATTTTTTTTTTTTTTCTTGTGCAGCAGCAATGGGTGTGAGTTGGACACACACTGATTCCTGAATATCAGCCTGGGGTGGGGACAGAAACCAAAGACTTGACATGAGCTTTCACTGGAGTGTCTCTGTTTTGATCCTCCAAGACTGGAAATACAGAGAAATCAACATTTCCCCTCCCTTCACTGTGGCTCTCAAACATCCTTGAAATTTGGCAATATTTTAGTATTTTTGGTGTTGATATGTCAGCCTGGAGAAAGCAATTTCACAGAAGGTTTTTAATATTTGGCTTATTGAAACTAGTTCAAGATGAAACCTGTTGAAAAAATTACATGTTTTGAGGTGCATTCAGAGCAACATAGTTAGCCTTGGGAAGTGTTAAATTAAATATTTAAAAGGTATTTACAGAGTTCTGAGTTACAATTAAGAAAAAACTTGTGTTGCAGCTTTAGGTGTGAGTTGGGAGTGGCAGATTAAAAGCATTTTCAGTTTGAAATCTGAAGGTTTTTACAGTGTTCCATAGTGATTTATTGCTGGATTACGATGCAGGGTTTTTAACAGCCTTTTTTCTGTTTTTAGGAAAAACAAAAATCAACTTTCCTCCTCAGTTTAACTTCAGTGGTGCTCCCTGACATGTTTTGATGTGTGTGGTCTAGTTCTGAGTGCTTTATCTACCCCATAAGCAGTTATTTACAGAGATGCTGCTCTCAGTTTTCTTAAAGTCTTGGACAATTCAGGAGGGCTGACGTGCCATGGAAGGAGATGAGGCTGCAGTTGTGGAACTGGCAGTGAAATCTCTGTGCTCACACAGAACCTTCTGGGCTCTTTGTGTGGTGAGGGCAGAGCTGGAGCCTCCAGGAAGGTTCTTCTTGTTGTCCTTGGGTTCACCAGGACTGGGATCATTCTCGGGATGTGCCAGAATTCCCATTTCCATCAGTGTGTGAGGAGAGCTGCTCCTGTAGTTCCATGGGATGGGATCCATCCCTGACCACAATCCTGTGTTTTTCTCAGTGCTTTGTGTTGATTCTCTGCCCCTGAAAGTCTCTGTCTGTCTCAGAATGTGGCACAAGGAATTTGGGAGCAAATTTCCTCCCTGAGTCCCAGGGTGAGAAGATGAAGCCCATGTCCCTCTGAGCAGGGTTGGCTTTTCCTGCTTGTTTTTGGAGACTCACAATCCACATTTCCAGATAGGAAACAATTCCTCCTCCCTTCAGTCAGCCTTGCAGGGTGAAAGGAAAAACAAAACTCCAATTTGGGCTGAGTGTTGTGTGTAGCAGCAGATGGGGGACAGGGAATGTGTGTGATTGGAAATATTTCTGTTATTCTGCAAAGATTGGAAATATTTCTGTTATTATGCAAAGTGTGGGACCAAAAGCAGGGTCTGGTCTGAATTGTGCATCATTAATTGGGAATAGGAGAGAAAGGAAGGGGAATGTGGTGCAGAGAGACCTGTGGAAAAAGGATAATGAGTATTTATACTCCTGGTTGCTACAGGTCTTACACACTCAAGGTGTGTGATAGAAATAAATGGAAAAATGAGAAGTGTGGGTCCTCTAAAGTACAGCTAAAGAAGTTTGAAAGCTCACTCCTGTTATCTGCAGCTCTTGCAAAATAGTTGATCATTTCTTGTGGCCTTTTTTAGGTCCAAAGGATGATTCTCCTTGAATTTCTTCATGGAAGTGCTGATACCCCCAGGAGCATCTGTGGGTGCCTGGTGCAGTTTGCAGGGTGAATTGTTCTTTTTTCAGGACCTGAATCCTGGCTGTGTTGCTGTAGTTAATGCTGAGGGCAGGATTTTGATGGCAATGCTCTGTCAGGCACAAAGGAACTGCTGCACAGAGTGGTGTGGTCACAACTTCCTGGCAGAAACTTCCCTTTTCTCAGCCCTTTTCTTCATTGCTGCTTCTGGGAGCAACGTTTGACAGCTCCAAAATAATGTGAAGCCACCTCTGAGGACACAGGAAATCTTGCTGGTAATAATTAGGCTTGAGGGAGGTGATAAACCTGAAGTCTGACCTTCATTAGTTGTGTGAAGGTGTTTTACTCTAATCCAGCTGTGATTTGAAAAATGAGATTTATCTTTAAACAGTAGCTTTTGTTATGTGATAATACTTTTGGAAAGTAGTTACAGTGGGAGTGTTTGTACCAGGATTAATGTGTTTGATTTGTTGGGTGCAGAAAAACAACATGGTGAGTTCTGCTGGAGTATAAATAGAATGATATTTTTATATTTACTTTTATTTTCTTATATAAGTTTTTTTTTAATTGAAACTGATAGTGAAAAGTTGTTTTTCTCAGAGGTTATATAAACATTTGAACCTTTGCTTATCCTAAAATACATCCTCACTAAATGTTTGCAGTAAACTTTGTTAGCTCACAAATTATCTCAGGTTTTGACAGCTAAAACTTTCTTCTTTCTACGTAAATGCTATTTCAGTGTGATTTTCTCTCTTTTCCCTCCTGCCTCACAAAATTAGCCACATCTGTATCTTTTCAGTACATTCAATTTCTAGTACAAATGACTCTGCAGTAATTTGTTTTTTTATTAGATTAAAAGACCGGGCTATGAGATGTTTAGTGGCTCATGGATTATTGGAAAGCTTCTGTTGGAAATAAAGGGTGTTGAGATGTGAAAAAAGGAGTGTGATGTGCTAAATGAGAATTGCAGGGCCTTGTCTTTGGGTTTTGATCTCTTGAGGTGTGTGCAGAGCACTGGGGGCACTTTGTGTGCAGGTTTTATTTGAATGTGGAGGTGCAGAAATTGTGTGTTGGGCAGAATCCAGGCTCTCACTGGGATCAAAACACTTGATTTTATTGAAGCTTTGATTGTATTGAAGACTTGATTGTATTGAAGCTTTCATTGGGTTTTATTGAAGCTTTTCATTGGCTGCCTTAAAACCAATGAATTGGTTTTGAAGTAGCCAAAATTTGCCTTAATTTTTTTTTTTTCCAAAACCCAAAATTTCCCTTCCAGGAAGGACTTTTCATCTGTAGAATTTGACTTGCTGTTTCCTAGAGATTACAGATCTTGAGCATCTTCTGTTTTGTTGTTTATTCCTGAAATATTTTGTGTGTTTGACCCAAGGCAGCACTAAAAAAATGAGTTTTGGTTTGGGTTTGGTTTGGATGGAGTAGTTTTAATGGTAAATATCTGCAATTTTTGTTCTGTAAGTATATCCACATCAGCTGCTGGGTGGCTTTCAGTGGGTATTTTTCATCTCCTGCTCTTGAGGTGTGTTTGGTTTGGTTAAACAGGGAATTTTTAGTTGGATTTGTGTTGCTCTGCAGTGAGTCTCCTGTGTTCTGAAGCCATCATTAATTTTTAGCACTTGAAAAAATGACACCACTCCACTCCTAATGTAATTAATCTCCCTGAAATAAGTCCTACTGTCCTAATTGAATATCCACAAAGGAGCTGAGCCTCGTTTAATTACACTTCTCAAAGTTGTTTCAGTGTAGAAAAATACCCAATGGCTTGGAAAGCCTCTTGGAAAGATTATATTCTCAATAAATTGTATAGGAATTTGATTTGACTTCTGTGAAGTGTGAGCCACTACCAAAGTTATAAATAAGTTTTCAAACCTTTGTGGGGGCTGTTCACAGACATCTTTAAATGTCACTTTGGTTCATGTAGTAACTTTCTTTGCAGCTCTGCTGAGGGTTTAAAACTAATTTAGTGATTACAAAGGATAACAAAGCAGGATGCTGGTATTTTATTGCTTCATCTGCCTCCCTGAGTTAATGAAAATAGATTATATTAGAAATCTACCTGGGAGAGCACTGAGACACCCCCTGGCATTTTCAGGAATATCACTAAAGTCATCCCAACTATTTGGGCATAACCCTCTTAGTGCTTGTCTTGAGAGAGGCTGGACCACAGACCGTTCTAAAAAATAATTTAAAAAAAAAGGTGTCTTGAGTTTCGTAATCTAAAACAAACAGGAGAAAAAATTAAATATTTGCTTGGGGACAACAAATGGCTTTGCTAAAAATACAGGGTTTTTTTTGGGGGGAAGAAGTAAGCAGGAAAAACTGAGTATGATGTAGAAATTATCCCAACTAGGTTGGTAGAGGGTTTTTGGAGTTTTTTGGGATTAGTTAAGGGAGTGTATATTGGGGTGAAGCCACTTCTACACCTGTAATGGCTGGTTTTAATGACAATATCACCGTGGAATCCTTTACCCAGGTGAGACGAGGAATGCACTGTGTGTTTTGTGCCCCTGGGCTCCTGGATCTGTGAGTTTTGTTACCCTAAAACCTTGTGGGGTGTTGTTTTGCAGTGGGGGTGATCCGGTGCCCCATCTGCCGCCAGGAGTGCCGGCAGATCGACCTGGTGGACAACTACTTTGTGAAGGACACCTCAGAGACCCCCAGCAGCTCTGATGAGAAGTCAGAACAGGTAAGGACCGCCCTGCCTGCCCCAGCCTCGCATTTCTGGGCCTCCCCAGGATGATGCTGGTGCCTTTTCCCCAACCCTGCTCTGATTTTTGGGACATCAGTGCTCCCCAGAACAATTCTGATGCCTTTTTCCCCCCAACCTCCTCTGCTCTCTGAGGCTGTCAGTGCTCCCCAGAACAATTCTGATGCCTTTTTCCCCCCAACCTCCTCTGCTCTCTGAGGCTGTCAGTGCTCCCCAGAACAATTCTGATGCCTTTTTCCCCCCAACCTCCTCTGCTCTCTGAGGCTGTCAGTGCTCCCCAGAACAATTCTGATGCCTTTTTCCCCCCAACCTCCTCTGCTCTCTGAGGCTGTCAGTGCTCCCCAGAACAATTCTGATGCCTTTTTCCCCCCAACCTCCTCTGCTCTCTGAGGCTGTCAGTGCTCCCCAGGACAATTCTGGTGCTTTTTCCCCACTCCTCCTGTGCTCTCTGAGGCTGTCAGTGCTCCCCAGAACAATTCTGGTGCCTTTTCCCCAACCCTGCTCTGTTTTCTGGGGCTTCAGTGCTTCCAACAACCATTNAAGCATGTTCTGATTTCTGGGACATCAGTGCTCCCCAGTATAATTGTGATGCCTTTTCCCCACTCCTCCTGTGCTCTCTGGGGCTCTCAGTGCTCCCCAGAACAATTCTGGTGCCTTTTCCCCACCCCTTCTCTGCTCTCTGGGGCTCTCAGTGCTCCCCAGAACAATTCTGATGCCTTTTCCCTAAGCATGTTCTGTTTTCTGAGACTTTAGTGCTCTCCAGAACAATTCTGGTGCCTTTTTCCCAACCCCTTTCTGTTCTCTGAAGCTTTCAGTGCTCCTCAGAATGATGCTGGTGCCTTTTCCCCCACCCTGCTCTGATTTCTGGGGCTGTCCGTGCTGCCCAGGATGATTCTGGTGCTGTTTCCTCATCCCTGTTCTGCTCTCTGGGGCTGTCAGTGCTCCCCAGAACAATTCTGGTGCTGTTTCTCCAACCCTTTCTGCTCTCTGAGGCTCTCAGTGCTCCCCAGGATGATGCTGGTGCCTTTTCCCTAAGCATGTTCTGATTTCTGGGACATCAGTGTTCCCCAGTATAATTGTGATGCCTTTTCCCCCCTCCTCCTGTGCTCTCTGGGGCTCTCAGTGCTCCCCAGGATGAGTTTGGTGCCTTTTCCCCCACTCCTCCTGTGCTCTCTGGGGCTCTCAGTGCTCCCCAGGATGATGCTGGTGCCTTTTCCCTAACCCTGCTCTGGTTTCAGGGGGTGTTCATTCTCTCCAGGATGATTCTGGTGCTGTTTCCCCCCCACCTCCTTGCTCTCTGGCGCTGTCAGTGCTCCCCAGAACAATTCTGGTGCCTTTTCCCCATCCTTTCTCTGCTCTCTAGGGCTGTCAGTGCTCCCCAGGACGATTCTGGTGCTTTTTCCTCACTCCTCCTGTGCTCTCTGGGGCTCTCAGTGCTCCCCAGAACAATTCTGGTGCCTTTTCCCCACTCCTCCTGTACTCTCTGGACCTACCAATGCTCCTCAGGATGATTTTGGTGCTGTTTCCCCACCCTTTCTCTGCTCTCTGGCACTGTCAGTGCTCCCCAGAACAATTCTGGTGCCTTTTCCCCAACCCTGCTCTGATTTTTAGGACATCAATCCTCCCCAGGATGATTTTGGTGCCTTTTCCCCACCCTTTCTCTGCTCTCTGGCGCTGTCGGTGCTCCCCAAGATGATTCTGGTGCCTTTTCCCCACTCCTTCTGTGCTCTCTGGACCTACCAATGCTCCTCAGGATGATTTTGGTGCCGTTTCCCCCACCGTTTCTCTGCTCTCTGGGGCTCTCAGTACTCCTAGGATGACTGTGTTGCCTTTTCCCCTGCAGGTTTGTACCAGCTGCGAGGACAACGCCAGCGCCGTGGGTTTCTGTGTGGAGTGTGGCGAGTGGCTGTGTAAGACCTGCATAGAAGCTCATCAGAGAGTCAAATTCACTAAAGACCACATGATCAGGAAGAAAGAGGACGTGTCATCAGGTGAGTTTTTTGGGCTATCACTTTGTCCTGCCTGTTCCAAGAGCTTTTTCTCTTTATTTGTTACAAGAGATGGGGAGGATGATGGAGATAACCACCAATTCTGTGTGGTTTTCACCCCCAGGGTTTGGGAAAAGCGCAGTAAAAAGTTACCGGTGCAAAATTAGTAGCTGTAAAAATAGAAAAAAACCTAAATTGATGACAGTGATATTTTGTGCATTTTGTCCAATGTCTTTGGAAAGGATTTAGATTCATTCTTAATCATCTTTCTGTTTAGATGATTAAGAACAAGTAGATGATTTAACCATCTTTCTGTTTAGATGATTCTAGAACAAGTAGAACTAAATGGAGGGGTTTGGAATCTGGAGAGCAGTGGCATATTGATAATCTGATCCATTGTCCAAAGAAATTAAATGAAATTTTAAAAAAATTAAAACGTTTTGTTGTATTTTGTTACAAGAATTCTCCCTGTAGAAATGTATATTTATGCTTATAGTTGTTACCTTCAATAAATGGTGTTATTTTGTATTGATATTGCTGAGTAAATGTGGAATTTGAATGTATTTTAGGTTTAATCTCTCAGTGAGCAAAATTTAATATGTGAAGTGTGTGTAGGGTTTGTTTAGGTGTGCAGCCTTATTAGAAGTAAATTCTTAAATCATTTATAATTTGTAGCCTATTGAGATAATGTGGAAAATAATCTCAGAACAGGTCCAGGCTTATCTGGATTTTATCATTTATAGCCTGTTGAGATAATGTGGAAAATGTTCTCCAAACAGGTCCAGGGTATCTGGATTTTAGCTTAGAAAATCCTTTTTGTAAATGGGTTAAAAGTTCTGATTTAAAGATTTGTGGGTTTTCCACAATCTGGATGTGTCTGAAGAAGGATCATATTGAGGAAGAGAGATCTCAACACTTTGCTCTCTTTATTTAAATTAATTTAAAATGAGTTAATATCTTCATAATTGTTTCGTTGTATCCTTTCAAAGGAACAAACACTACTTTTCTTTCTGAAAATTATGTAATAGTTAAAAAGTTTGCTGTTGAGCTTAGTTCTTTTAGACAAGGCTCTTATTTCATTTGCTCTATCAAATAAACCTAATTTTGGAGAGGCTTCTCTTTATGTCTTAATGAATATTTCTAATAAGAAATATTATCCATTTAAGATAAAATGTATTAAGATGAGAAACCCTTAAATTCAATCTAATTATAGGGACCAAGACAGAATTACTGATGTTTTTACAAGGAATGCTCAATTGTGACTCTCAGTGTGATATTACAGCTCAGTTTTCCCTTTGATACCTGCTGGGAAGGGGCTAAAAAGTGACTGTTCCAATAAATTAAACTTTCTCTCAGAAATTTTATTTATTGGGATTGTGGGGAAGGGCTGGTCATTTGGGTTTTTTTTTTCCTTCTTCTTAGACTCAAAAATGTGCCCTGGAGACTTTAAATTTCTCTCAGTGAGTGGCAGCTGTAGGTTCATCAGCTCTTTCTTCACAATAACTTGCATGTTATAACCAGCTTCAGAAACACTGGAGAGTGAGGGAAATGTTTTAAACCCTCCCTGCTGTACCTTCCAAAGGCTGCTTTCCTCTTTGCTAAGCTCAAAATATCTTCAGAACACTGCAGCACTTTTTTTAGTAAACCCAGAATTTTTTTTTTTTTACCATTATTTGTTATTTGGGGGTTTAAGTAACTCTTAACACAGGAAACATTTGCTTTGCAGTTCCCACTTCAGTTGTGTTGGACTAAATGAAGTGTGTAAGTGTTTGAAGGGATAACCTAGAAAAACCCAGGGGGTAAAAAGTAAAAAAAATTTGAGAGGTTTGACCCATTCTTCAGTGTGTCAGAGGTGAAAATAAATATGGAGTTAAATTATAAACACAGATACACCGTGCTGGTGTTTATGTGCAGCCTTACAGGGCCTTTTGGGTGAGGAGAAAAAAAGGAAATCCTCCTTCTCCTTGAATGAATAAAGTGAAACCAGCTATTAAACACTGGCACTGTAAATCACAGAGTCATGAAGGTTGGGAAATACCTCTGAGATCATCAAGTGCAACCCCTGACCTGGTGTACTCACAGTGACTTTAGCCTGAGAACAGATCTGGAGGTGCCTTTGCCAAGCTCTTGGTTGTTACTGGAAATTAGTTGTTTTGCTCTTCAGATTGTCTCAATTTTATTTTAAAATGCACAAATGGTTTATTTTTAAAAACAGAGGCCGTGGGAGCATCTGGTCAACGTCCTGTTTTCTGCCCTGTCCACAAACAAGAGCAGTTAAAACTTTTCTGTGAAACCTGTGACAGGCTGACATGCAGAGACTGTCAGTTACTGGAGCACAAAGAACACAGGTACAAATATTCCTCCCATGTCTTAACTCCTGTGCTGTGCTGTCTCAGAGGATGAAGTGGCATTGCTGTGAACCAGTTGTGTTGGAAATCCTGCAGCATTTACTCCTTGTTGGACTGAAGCCATCCCTTCTTGCAAAGGAGAAACCTGTGTGTGGAGTGATGGCAACTTGGTCAGTTGGTTGAGATTCTTCAAGTTTCTTGAGATCAGATTGAAACCAAGATGGGCTGAGGAGGTTTGCTTTGTTAATTTGCCTGGCAGTTCCCAGTGCTGCCACTGTGTTCAGGACTAGAGTGGAAATTTCTGCAGCCCTGAACACCTGGTCCTGTAAAAGAAACAAAAGTGATAGAGTGACTCACGGGTGAGGTAATTTTCTGAAAGGCCATATTTGATTGTGCAACAGTCTTCAGGGGAATTTTGTAAAGGAAAGTCTAAATTTTGCCTCTTGCTTTAGTATATTCTAGTGCAGAGGGGGGAAAATGGTTTGGGTTTAGTTGGTTAAAAGTTGCCTCATTCCAGGTAAAAAGAAATGCTGGGTTTGCCTCGGCTAGAAAAAGAGTTGGGAATTTTTTAAGACACATTCCAACTTCCTGCTCTCTAGCAGCTCTGTCATGTAGTTGCTTGAATGTGTGAACAAATATTTTTCAGTGTTATGATAGAGAATCTGGGGGTAACACATATTTATCAACCACTGCACCACTGCTTTTCCTTAACTCCTCTCTGTAAAGGTGTAATATTGAATTTACTGTTCTTTTTCTCAGAGCAGTGATTGTTCTCAGACTGCTACAGCAGCCTGTGGAGAACTTTCACTTTTGAAATTATTATTATTAAAATACTAACACCCTCAACTATTCCTGCTGTGTTCTTGATCATAAAATATCCTGGATGACTCCCTTGTCACACAGGGTGCTCTCCTGGGACAAATTCACTAACTTGGTCTAATTGGTTCTTTTCCATCTGTTTTGTGCATGTTGCTAATGGATTAACAGGTGGATCTTGTCCTACTTCCCTGTGCTCTTCCAGAAGGAAAATTCATTGTTATTAATGTGCCTTTTTCTTGCAGAATATCCTTTCCATATGGTTCTGTGTGCAGGTGTGAATTACAGATGATTAAGGCACTGCTTTGTCTGCTTGAAGTGCAGCTGAGATTTTGTGGAGAGTCATGCCAAGTGGGAAAAGAATTGATTTTAATCCCCTGTTTTCTTCTTACCTGAAATCCCACCAGTTCACACCAAAGGAGGGTGAATCACCATTTCAGTAGAGTCAGAGTTTCAGCCATAGAATTCCAGAATGGTTTGGGGTTGTAAGAGACCTTAAAGATCGTCCAGTTCCACCCCTGTCCTGGGCAGGGATTGTTGGGAATTCTGTAGAAAATTGACAATTCTTTTAGCAGCCTGATGTTCTGTGATCCCTCTGATTTGGGTAGTTTCCAGTCCACACACTTGGGAAGCTGGAAGTACAATACTGGAAAAGGAAAAGTATTTTGGCTGTAGCAAGAGCTGCAGCAAAATTTTAGCAGTACAAGCTGAATGTAGATTTTTCATTTCTCCTTTGAGTGGAAATAAGAGTTTGAACTTAATGAAAATATTTCAGAAAATCAGCAGCTCCCAAATATTTAAAATTTTGCTGTCATTTGGCTTTAGGAATGCTATTTTTTTTATATTATAGTATCTAAAATTTTGTGCTGCTGCAAGAACTTCAGACTGTTCTTAGAAAAAGCAAAATTCCAACACTGAGACTGAAGAGACTGTTGCTGGTACAAACTGAATTAACAGTAGAGTTGTTTTTGTTGTGAGTGATGTTCTTTGTCTGAATCCCTGTTATCATGATTGTGAATCATTTAAATAAAAAAAATACTGTTTTGCTGTGAGTTTGATGACAATCCAGACAGATTTTCCTGTTGGATTGTGATGTTCTGGATTGTGGCAGAAGACAACACTACTTTCATTTTCATTTTCTTTGGGAGATAATGTAAGTTGCTTCTAATGCAGTTTATAGGTTGAGCTTCATTAATTGCAGGAATTTTCTTCCAATTTGAATATTGGGAAAACATTGCCAAGGTGTTCTGGGACCTTCAGTTTACCCTGTTGTTAACAAATTACATTTCAGAACCATGAGATGTATTTATTGCAAAGACAAGACTTAGCAAGTGACTGTTAAGGAATCCTGGATTTTGAGCAATTTATCAGAAAAGATGGAAATGTGCAGCTGCTTAATTCAGAGGCATTTTGTTTCTGTTGCATTGATAATTCCAAGATGTTGGGAAAAACCACCTAATCCTGGTTTTTTTCCCCCAGTGTTGGTACTTGCCCTCTTTTCAGCTGAGGTAATGGAAAGTGCCTTTGGTAGCAGCTGTTTAATGAAGAGCTTGGAAGGAAATGTTCTTCCTTCTTCCCTTGGAAGTAGCAGAGGTGGAAAAAACTCCAAGTTTTTTAATAGGGAAATTTTCTCCAGATTAAGCTAATGCAGTCAAATATGAGCAGTGTCATCTCAGCTGAAAATCTGGGAAATTTGGGATAGTTTAGGGGGTGGGTTTTGGTATTCTTTAATGTGTGTTTAAACTATTGGTGCATTTTCCTCCTCAAACTCTGAACTCCTGTTCAGTGGCCTGGGAAATGAGGCAGTGCCTCCCTGTGTTGTTGGAATTGATAATTTCCTACAGAGTTTCAGTCTTCTGGCCATTAGCAAAGGACTTTATCAGCATTTTGCACACTGGTCAGAGTATGCAGAGTCTGATTTTTCTCTGTGTTTTGTCATATTTTTTTCAAAATTTCATGGCTTTGCACCTGAACTGGGAGGCCTGAGTTCCATCCCACTGCTCTGTGGTAATCAGTGTCTTCTCTTGCCTGTTGAAAAGGTACCAGTTCCTGGAAGAAGCTTTTCAGAACCAGAAAGGTGCAATTGAGAACCTGTTGGCCAAACTTCTCGAGAAGAAGAATTATGTAAATTTTGCAGCTGCCCAAGTTCAAAATAGGTGAGTTCCAGTTCACTGCCTTTTTAATGAATGGTGGGACTAGAATAACACAGCTGGAGTTAATTCTATATCTTAATTACTATTAATAATGTTTATTTCCTTCCCTACAAGACTCTGCATCTCTTGGAAGTTGTTACAAGAAATAAATGTTAAAGGTTATTTCCTTTGTGACAACTTTGAGTAGAACCAAAGATGTTGACACATTTCTTACGCTTTGAGGATAGGGGTGAAAAAAAAGAAATTAAAAAAGCAAAAAAACTCATCCTATAGTTTCTTCTAAGTTACCTCTAGAAAACAAAAAGGTTGAAATGTTAAGAATATTTTAATGTTTCTTCTCAAGGCCTCTGACAACCGTGTAACAAAAACTTGGTGTGAATTTGAATAGGAAACTGTGGTCGGTTGTGGGGTTTTGATTTTTTTTTTTTTTTTTAAGTAGATTCACTTAAAGATTTCCAGGGTTATCTTAAATTCAGCATCACATTAAATACCCAATATAGAGGCAGAGGGAGCATGTTGTCTCTGCTGGCTTTGCACCCACTTGGGTGACGTGGTTGTGCTGCTGCTCAGGGAATTCCACCCCAGTTCTCAGTGGGTTTTTTTCTGCAGCTTTTAGGTCATTTGCAAAATGACACATCTGGGGGTGGAAAGTACCCAGGGCAGGAGGAGGATGTGCAGCAAAGATAGAAAGAGAAGTTCTGATGCAAATTTTTAACTCCTTGTGGTGTCATCTACATTAAAAAAAAAACAAAAAAAACAGTGTAAGGGAGGAAGAAAATACAGCATGACAGAGGCAAATGTGTGAAGAGGGAAGCAGTGAAAATTGGTCTTTTATTGTGCTGATTTTCCATGGGAGTCCTTGAAAGGACCCAAAACACAACACCATTGTGAAGCATAGAATTTTTACACACTTGGAGAGACAGAAACACATTCACATAGGCAATAATTAAACTGAGAGTTCAAGAAATGCCAGAAAACATTTCTCTGATAGGAATTCCAGGCCAGGGATGGGGTGATGCACATATGAGTAATTATAATTACACATTGTAATGGTGGAGGGGTTTTGCCCAACAAGAGTTTCTGAATTCAGTGAATTCCTGCAGTGTGGGATTGAGTTGTGTCAGGATCTCAGTTTTCTGCTGAGACAATTCATTCCACTGCTTTGCTGCTGTGCAGGACACAAAATCCATCATCCTAAAAACTTCAGGGAATGGGAGAAATAAAGTTATTACAATTTGTTGGCAGATGGTAGGAAATGACCATTGTCTGTGATGGTGAAGCATGAAAGTATTGAAGGAACAGCTCTGCTGGAATAATTGTTGGGTGTCAAAGCCAAGGGTGGACTTAATGAAGGGTTGGTTGGGTGTTTTTTGGAATAGGAGACCAGGTTGTGCTGTCATGAAAAACCAAGTGTGTCCCAGGTGCCTTAGAGGCCTTTGAGCCCAGCAGTTCATCATCAGACACTGAGTCTTGGTGCTGGGGGTGACATCAGATCCTTGGTCTGGCAGCAAAAAAAGCTCTTCCAAAAAAGACAACTTAAATCTTCACGTTGGCTCATGGCAAATAATTCTGCTGCAGTGTGGTCTTGTTAGATGAAGGCAGTGTGGGACCAAATAAATCCAGAATTTCCATGAGTTTAAGAAATGAAGTATTTCAAATTCTGTGGGCAGAGCTCAAGGTGATCTGCTTGAGTTTGAAGAAGCTGAAAACGCACTAAAACTGAGGAAAAATGAAGAGGGTATAAAAATCTGGCAGCTAGTGGTAGTAAATCGCAAGAGACTAATAAACTAATATCAGACACATCATTAATGAAATGTTTGTCTTTAATGTGTATTAATTACAGGTCTGTAATAACTTTTTTGTTACAAGGGAGGAATTAATTTGAAATTCAGGGGGTTGATTTCTTTTTTGCTTAATATAAATTACCTTTAAAGCATCAGATATAAATTTTTGATAGTGAATGACCTGATTTGGATATAAATATATAAATGGACATACAGACACATGTGGTTGTGGCTGGTTAATTCTCTATATAAAGTGTGTAAACTACGAGGACTTTCACACTATTTGAATTAAAGCAAGTTGTGAATTTGTATGTGGCAGTGAAGTGGAAAGTGACTGACAATCCATTGCTTTTTTGTTTGTTTGTTTGTTTTTTAGGATAAAAGAAGTAAATGAAACCAACAAACGAGTGGAACAGGAAATCAAAGTGGCTATATTCACTCTCATCAATGAAATCAATAAGAAGGGAAAATCTCTCCTACAGCACCTTGAGGTACACTTGAGATAAAAAGCAATGGTTGTGTTGAGTTTCCAGTCCCCTGTTGAGGACTCCTTTTTGAAAATGGTTTGTTTGGAGTGACTGCAGGTGTTGTGGTGCTGAGCTGCCTCTGAGTGCTGTGCTGGAGTTAAATCTCATTTCTCCTCTCATTAGAGCTTCAGTTTTGTGTCTGTGCCTCGTATTCAGAATTGGGCTCATTGTAAAGGAGTGTCTGAAAATCTCCTTTTCATGTGCTGTTTGCCGTATTTCTGAATTATAACATATAATATAATTCTAAGGTGTGTATAATTTAACAGTTGTCTCAAATTTCCCTAAATTTCCTCAAATTTAAAGTTCATGTAAGGACAGAGCAGTCTCATGTATTTGTACAAGAAGGTGTAATGCTGGTATTTAAAATATGTATATAATACAGCATCATAAAGGAGACCACGAGTTCAAGCATCCTTTCCAGATGGCACATTCTGAGTAATTGCATTCTGACTTTTTTTTAAAATCCATGAAAATTTAACTTATTATGACCTGTTTTATGTGAGGGGAGGAAATCCCTTGTAAGAAGTTGGTTCAGTGCATATGGCCCAGCCTGCCATGACAAATTTGAGATCAGATGAATCACAATAGATTTTTCCTGGTTAAGGAGCAATTATTTGGCAAGGAAATCAAATATTCCTGGAAGAACAGAATGACTTGATCATTAGTAAGAGAAATAATGTAAAATTCCATGAAGTTTGGCTTTTCTTGTTTACCCAGCATTTGTTAAAATTTTCTCGGGACATTTTCCTTTTGATCCAAAGCCTGACAGTGAGTTTGCATTTTCCTCCTAGATCTCGAAAGTAGGGAATAAACCTGTAATAAAGTCTCTGTTTCTTTGCAGAATGTGACCAAGGAGAGGCAGATGAAGCTGCTCCAGCAGCAGAACGACATCACTGGTCTGTCCCGGCAGGTGAAGCACGTCATGAACTTCACCAACTGGGCCATTGCCAGCGGCAGCAGCACTGCCCTGCTCTACAGCAAACGCCTGGTGAGGGATTCCTGGGAGTCTGGGGTGTCCTCAGCTGGGAGGGAATCACCCTCAGGGATCATCTAATTCCTGGCCTTGCACAGACAGCCCCAAAAATCTCACCCTGGGCATCCCTGAGAGCATTATCCAAACTCTCTCTGGCAGCCTCAGGGCTGTGCCCATTCCCTGGGGAGCCTGGGCAGTGCTCAGCACCCTCTGGGGGAATAATCTTTCCCCGATACCCAACCTAAACATCCCTGGCACAGCTCCAGCCCTTCCCTGGGTCCTGTCCCTGTCCTTGCTCACAGAGATCAGCGTCTGCTCCTCCTCTTCCTCCCATGTGGAAGCTGTAACCTCAATGAGGTCTCCCCTCAGTCTCCTCCAGGCTGAGCACCACACAGCTCCAGCCCCTCCCTCAGGTCCTGTCTCTGCTCACAGAGGTCAGAGCTGTCCCTCTGCTATTCCTGAGGAAGAAGCTGCAGCCCCCAGTGAGGTCTGACCTCAGGCCCCTGCTCTCCAGCAGAATAAAGTGCCCTGAGCCACTCCTCATGGGGCTGCACAGACCTGACTGTGCAGTTCTGTCCCAATCTCTGTCTCCAGAGAGGAGAAAAGTTCCAATATACCCAGGGTGAGATAAAACACAAAGTGAAGTGTTGGTAACCAAAGGAGAATTCACTTTTATTGACAAGAATCCACCCAGTTCTGCATGTGCAGGTCGTTCACCTGCAGGCCAGGGGAGTGCTCACAACTGGAAATACAGACCATCATTCTGACACCAACTTTCCCAGTTCCCCAATGTCCCCTGAGCCACAAACACAGAGGGGTGGGGGAATCCGATATATCCAGAGTGAGATTAAGACACTAATGAAGTAAAATGTTGGTAATCTAAAGGCTACACCCAGTTGTGCCATGGCCCTTCATGGCAGCATATCTTCAACTTCAGATCTTCAAATTGTGCAACAATTCACTCTGTACCATAAGGGTTTAGGGAGTGTTGGTGTAGAAGGAGTGGGGTCAGCTCTGTGAAGGCACATCAGTGTTTCTCTGGAGTCATTGCAGGAATGTTGTGGTGTAACAGTGCTGCTCTACAACCCTCTGAGTAAAGAATTTACACAATATGGGATTGTCCTGATGCGTTGAGAATTTTCCAGGCTATGAACCAAACCTGCTGCTGCCAGTCCTTGTTGGTGTTCCGTGGCCTGAACTCTGTGTGCAGACGCACATTTGTTGTTTCTCATTGTTCATTTCTGTGTGACAGCAGAGTTTTTGTTCTGTCTCAGATAACATTCCAGCTGAGGCACATCCTGAAGGCTCGGTGCGATCCCGTCCCCGCTGCCAACGGAGCCATCCGCTTCCATTGTGACCCCACCTTCTGGGCCAAGAATGTTGTCAATTTGGGTGAGAAAACTCTGTTTGTTTATTCCCTGATATTGAGAAAACTTTGTTGACTTGGGGATATTCATCCAACAGGAGTGAGTGCAGTGAAATGTGTCTCTTAATGCAGGAGACAAAAGCTCTCTTGGCATAACCCGTCCAGTCCTGATTATCCTCCTTTTCTGCTCTGTTCTTTCTATTAGCAAAGCTTTCTCTAAATGGATGTTGTTTTCCAGTGGGAATGGTTCTAGGAGCCCTAATCACAGGGTGGTTTGGGTTGAAAGGGACCTTTAAAGTCAATCTCATTCCACCCCCAGCCATGGGCAGGGACACCTTCCACTATCCCAGGTTGCTCCAAGCCCTGTCCAGCCGGGCCAGGGACAATTCCAGGGCAGGGGCATCCACAGCTTCTCTGGATTGAACACTGGATTTGTGCCATATTCAATATATTCAATATAATCACTTAGAGTTTGCAAAGTACAGGTTTTGAATGAGAGAAGAGGGCAGAGCACAGTGAGACAGATACCTGTTAGCACCTGTTTGTGAACTTCTCTGTTGGATAAAAATCTCACAGAAAATATGATAAAAATACCTGGTTTGTGTGTACTCACACCTTGCTCTGAGTCCACCATCCAGGTTAGAGTGTTCCTGTCTTCAGGGAATTCTCTGGGGCAGACAGGAAATTGCCAACTTTAATAAAAAGGGACGTGCAGATTCCACTGAGTACACAGTCAAAAATCAACATTTTGCCTTTTCCATGTAAAAATAGGAGTTATCTGGAGAGGCAGCATGGTCAGTGACATTGGAGCAAGACAGGACTTGCTTGTAGCAGAGTTCTGTGTTGTGTTTGTAGAACCTGTTCAAAGTCACTCAGTGGTGGGACAGTCCCATTTTTCTTCCCAGGCTTTGCTTCTTTAGAAGTAGAAATTTTATGCTCAACATGTTTGTTTTCTGTTTCATTTCTCATTTTGTCAGTTTCTTGTGAACACACAGGGGTCCTTTTTGTTTGTTGTGGCTTTTAGGCTCTGCAGTTCTAGTTATTTCACTCTTCCCTCACAGATCATGGTTTTCATTTTTCTTGTAGTTCTTGTAGTCTGAGTTCTCTTCTTGCTTTTGTCATGTATTGAAGACATAAAGAGGAAATTTCAAGCTTAAATTGTTCTGAGAAAACTGCATTAGAAACATCTAAATATTCCAGGCTTTGGGGGATGATGAGATCTAACTGTTGATTGCTTCTTTTGGGTTTGTTTTTTTATTTTTTAGGTAACCTGGTCATTGAAAATAAACCAGCCCCTAGTTACACTCCCAATGTAGTGGTTGGGCAAACTCCTCCAGGAACAAACCACATCAGCAAAACTCCAGGACAAATCAATCTGGCCCAGCTACGACTGCAGCACATGCAGCAGCAAGTGTATGCCCAAAAACACCAGCAGCTGCAGCAGATGAGGATGGCCCAGCCATCTGCATCCGTGCCCAGGCAGAGCAGCCCCCAAGTCCTGCAGCAGCAGGTGAGTCCTTTGTGTTCTTATTTCACCTTATTGCACCCATAACACTGAGATTTAAAATTGCCCTGTCGAATCTAAACTTACAAAGCAATTTATAGACTAAAATCTTTTGAGATTTGAGATGCTTTAATGTGACAGCTATTGGCTTTGCTTGATGTTGTGTTACTACTGCTGTGGAAAGAGATGGGCTTCTTTTCTCCATGTTAAAAGCACAAATTTTAAAAAACCCAAACCCTTGCAGCCTCCCAGGTTGATCAGCATGCAGACCATGCAGAGGGGTAACATGAACTGTGGGGCTTTCCAAGCACATCAGATGAGAATGGCTCAGAATGCTGCTCGTATTCCAGGAATCCCACGCCACAATGGACCTCAATACTCCATGATGCAACCTCACCTTCAAAGACAAGTATATCCTGTGTACACGCTTCATTTGTGCCATTGTGCCAGATTTCATTCCAGTAGATGGTACCTCCAGCTGTAAATGTGTTTATCTGTCCCCCTGTAGCTCACAGCTACACACATTTATATGCTTCTGTTCCATGTTGCATTACTGTGCTGTGACAGTTTTGCTGAACGTAAGGAAATTCAAACCTTAGGGGTGGAAATGAAATCCAGTGTTTGTATCACAGCTTAGTTCTGGGAAGCAAAACGTTTCTTTTTGCACTTTTCAGTGGCATTCAGCTGAAAAGAACATTCAGATGTTTATTAGAGAATAGTGAAGTTCAAAGTGATGTAGTCGAGGGGTTTTGATTAAATCAGCTGCTGAAGTGTTTTTAAATTCACACCTGAAGCATTGATGCAGAGCTCTGCATGCCATTAAGAATAAAAATCCTTGACAATGATCGTTAACGTGACTGAAATACTAAAAGTGACTTTATATTACTCAAAACAATTACTTTTATCTTAAAAAAATTAGACTTGTGAACTCGAGAGCTATCTTTGGAGGAAGTGGGAAGTTTTCTTTAAGAAAACACAACTCTATACAAAACAATTTGGCGGAAGAAAATGCTGTCTGTTAAAAAACCAAGCCACATAAAGTATCCTTTTCCTTTCCAAGTGAAGAAGAGTATAACAGTTGCTCTGCCCTCAGTGCTGGCAGGAGCTGTGCTAGCTGTGAGCGTGAGCTTTGCCCCCGTTGGGTTGAGGTCTCTCCCCTTGGGGCAGCGTCGGCGCCGAGAAGCCGCGGCGTCCCCGCGACCCAACGCCGGTGTCTTGTGTCTCCCCAGCACTCCAACCCCGGGCACGCCGGGCCCTTCCCGGTGGTCTCCGTGCACAACACCACCATCAACCCCACCAGCCCCACCACGGCCACCATGGCCAGCGCCAACCGCGGCCCCACCAGCCCCTCCGTGTCGGCCATCGAGCTCATCCCGTCCGTCACCAACCCGGAGAACCTGCCCTCGCTGCCGGACATCCCTCCCATCCAGGTGGGTGCTGATTGATCCCCTCCCTCCCTGCTTTGACACTCACCAGATAACCAGGGTGTCATGATAGGACATGAAATAAAGATACTTGTCTCCAAATACAAATCAAAAGGTTTTATTTACAATTCATTCATCCCTTTTATAACACGCCGTGCTAAGAAGACACGCCAATGGTATAAAAGTGATTTCTCTCCCCTTGGCTGAGTAACAGAAATAGCAAACAACTCCTGTTGTTATGGGAAAGGAATATTGTTTACACAAAGTTGTTTTGGGAGAAAGAAGAACTGTTGAAAAGTTTCCCTTGAGAAGAGCTAGCTCAGAAATGATCAAGTCCCCACCAGGGCTCGGCCATGGAATGGTGTAGTTACCATTTCAAGTTGTAGAATTAAAATCTTCAGCCCTTCTGTTGCTTTTTATCTTCTTTCCTGCTAGAGTCAGGATTAAATGCTCAAGATGGTGTTGGAATTACGGAAATTTAGATTTTGAGGTTTTGGTATTTAGGAATATATGTAGGGCAAGATGGAGACTTTAAGGGTGGAGGTTATTTGTTCTTTTTTTTACCTTCTTCCTTCTTCTTCATGGTTTTGTGTGGTTTTCTGTAATTGGGTGAGAAAGGTCCTCATTGCAGGCCTTGGGTGGTCATTATGGGGTCAGAAATACAAATAATAAAGGTGTCACCTCATTATTGGGTAATTAGCACTTAAAATACCTTGGAAAGAGGTAGAACTCTCCATTTTACCTCTGTTCTCTGTCTTGCTAGTTAGAGCTCATGCCTTGTGAGTCTGTAAACAGATAAGAAACTATAAACAGCCAAGTCTGAACTCAAAAACCTTCATTTCCCATGTACTAATCCTGACCTGGGCAGAGAAGAAGAAACCAGAACTGTAACAGATGATATTTTGTGTTTGGACTCAGATGTTTATTAATTTCTATCTATATTACAGTCTCACATGCTGTGAGTTCTACAGCACTTCTAGTTAACAAAGTAAAAAATGGCTGCTCTCTCTTTCTTAACAAGGCCTTTTAAGGATAAACAATCTAATTAAGAAATGACACCTAAATTATTTTTACTTTTAACCCAATAACCAACCACCCGTGGCCCACAATGTGGACTTTTCTACCCAATTACAAAATCCCACCCAGACCATGAAGAAGAAGGTGAAAAAGGACTCAGCCTCTACCCTAACAATCTCCATCTTGCTTTATATATATATTATTATATTCTAAAGCCTTGAACTCTATGTTTTCCACCCTGTGATATCACACACTTATTTTCAAACTCCGCACCCACAATCCCAGTGCTGTCATTCAATTTTGGAAGCCTTTTCCAATGGCTTCAAGTCAAATGTAGTGTTTCCTTGGAGGTCAGTGCCTGTCAGCACAGAAAGTCTGAAATTGTCAGTGCCCAGGGTTCCAACACCCTTCTCTTAGGCTGTTCAGCTGTTTTATCCATATAGGGCTGACCTGCTCCACCTGGTAACTCTCAGATTAATCAACATTTAATGTGTCCTGTAGTAAAATTAAGACTGTAATTAATCTCAAGTACTGTGTTCACTTCCTTTCTTCCACAAGATTCAGCTGAGTGTGTGAAGCTCATCACACACTAAATTAGAAGTTGTGGGATAGTCCAAAGCATTCCCATGCAACTTCCAGGTGCACTGAAAATGCAGAATCCTGCTAAGATACTCTTCTTTTTATTCCTGTTCATGTTCTGGATTTTAGTTGGATTTATTGGATAAGAAGTGTTAGTCCTTCAAGCACAGTCATTCAAACCCACTTAGAATTCAGTGTGTTTCAAACCCATTATTGCATTTAACACATTTAACAATTTAGGCAGTTATAGCAACAGGATCCCTGTTTCCTTGGGTTTAACAGGTACTAGAATCTGTTTGAGAAGTGAGTGGGAGATTTCCCATCACGTTAAGGAAAGACAAGATTATGGCTTCCCTTCACATCTTCATTATGGAATAACTTCTGCAGCCTCAGTAATCTGCTAATTCATGACTAACACACAGAGCAGCTGGGAACCAGAGAGTTTGCAGTGACTTTGTGTAAGAGCTGCCCAGGATCATACTGGAAAAACTCAGATTTAGGAGCTTTTGAAAAACTTTACTTGAAATTTTCTGATTTGAAAGTCTGATTAAAAATATTTGCTGATGTCCTGAATCCTTGAAGGGAGAGGGAATTCCAGTGAAGATGCTGATCACAGTTTAAAGGTGTGGAACTGGTATGAGAGTTGAATTAGACCTCTCTGACTGAGATTTTTGTTTTTTCCTCCTTAGCTGGAAGATGCTGGTTCCAGTAGTTTAGATAATCTGCTCAGTAGATACATCACAGGCAGCCACCTCCCCCCACAGCCTACAAGCACCATGAATCCCTCCCCAGGACCTTCAGCTCTGTCTCCAGGGTCTTCAGGTAAATCTGATGGGTTTTTTTTAGAGATTCCACAAAGTGATGGGTATTTCTGTAATTTAAGTTGAAAATAATTGCTTTCCCTTCCTGCCAGAAGGGAGGTGATGTTTTATTTAAAATTTGTTTTGCTCAGAAATAGATTCTGCTGGAAATGTAAATTTTACCCTCCATCAGGAATGTCTTTATAGGAACAAACTTCCAGCACATGGATGCAAAACTCCAGATCCATACAGAGACACTGTCAGGGTCATTCTGAGCAGAACTAATTAATGGTAGAGCTTTTCTTATGCACTTGTGACTTTATTTATTCCAGTACCTAATTCTGAGTTACTTAAATATTGAAAATATCTACTTCTATGAGTAAGAAGATTATTTCAGTCAGTAGGAAGAAATCCTTCCCTGTGAGGGTGGGGAGGCCCTGGCACAGGGTGCCCAGAGCAGCTGTGGTTGCCCCTGGATCCCTGGAAGTGTCCAAGGTTGGACACTGGGACTTGATGTTTCTCTTGGTTTTCTCTACAAGACTTGAAAGATCCTGTAAATGAGTGACTGCAGCAGTGGGGCTGCCTGTGTTTCTCAAAACCTGCCTGCAAACCATGCAGAAGTTGCTTTTTGGACTTTTTTTGTTGGCTCTCAGTGCATAAAACTTGAGGATGTAATGGGCTGAAGGCTTTAGCACTGTTTGGATTAGGTAAAATAATTACTGGGACTCTAAGAACCATGTGTTGTCACTTCTTTATTTAATGTGATGTGCTAGATTTGTTGTGATCAAAAGACTGAGAGAACAGCTGCCTTAGGTGACTTAATAAATGAGAATATTCCTGCAGCATTTCTGGGGTTACTCAGCACTAGTCAGTGAATGTAAATTTGTACCAAATCAATTTCTGTGCTGCTTCTTGGCAGGTTTATCCAACTCCCACACTCCTGTGAGGCCCCCCAGCACCTCCAGCACAGGCAGCAGAGGAAGGTGAGTGTCACATTAACACTGTCAGGCTAAAAAAAAAAAAACAGGCATGAAGAATTCCAAAAAAGAATTGGTAATTGGCTAATTGTGTTTTGTCATAACTGTGACCGAGGAATAGAAGAATGCTTACATGAAGATTTATATTTTTAATTTTTTTTTCCCCTGCACTATGATTCTCCTGTGTCCTGTAAATTGGAGCTGTTATAAATGTTCTGACACCCTTTGCTTTTCTTTTGGGAAACAGTTACCTGAATTTCTTTGCCCTGTTGATTTAACCTGTTATTTATCTCATGATGTGCTGATGTGTTTGCAGCTGTGGCTCCTCGGGCAGGACTGCTGAAAAAACTGGCCTTGGCTTCAAGGCTGACCAAGTGAAAGTAAAACAAGAGCCAGGCACAGAGGAAGAGATCTGCAGTTTCTCAGGAGCAGTAAAGCAGGAAAAAACAGAGGATGGCAGAAGGAGTGCTTGCATGGTAAAGTTAGTTTATGCCCAGTGTGTTGTGGTTGTCCTGGCAGCATGTTTAAGAATTTGGAAAGATAAAAAAACCCAACATTTTTACTCTAAAGCTTCATTCTATTTTCTGTTCATTCTGTATTTTCTTCCTGGTAATGCTCTGCCAGGCACAAGATGGCCTGTAATGTAAATTTAACCTTTAATAATTAAAATGAAGTGTCATACAGTGTATTTGCTGCTTTTAATCCCTAATTAATAAAAGCTCTGAGTCACCCATTGATAGTAGACATTCCCACATAGGTAATTGCATTCAGAAATACTCCAGTCAGTCAGAAGTTCTTAGACCAAAGTATAAATCAAATAATTAGCAAATGAATATTTTTCAGTGTTTCCCAGCTGTGCTTGATTGAACAGGAGTGTGTACAGGGAGCAGGGTGGTGGAGTTGGGGATTTTTCCTAATGAAAATGAAGTTGTCATTAACAGCTGTTAATGACTTAGTGTGTTCGGCTTGTTAGAGCATTTCTCATGTTAAATATCAGAAGAAATGTGTGTGTTCTTCAAAGGAAGGACATGTGGAAAAGCAATTTTCAATACTGTGTGCAGCTCAGCTCTTCCTCATGATTTCCCGTGGTTTTTGGGATGTGAGCATGGTACCTTTGAATAGTGGGAGGCTTTTGAGTTCCACCACAGGCAGGAAGACGCTGCTATAAAATCAACTCTGATTTTCCCTGTGCTGCTTTCACTCCAGCTCAGCAGCCCCGAGAGCAGCCTGACACCACCACTATCCACTAACTTACACCTGGAGAGTGAACTGGAAGCTTTGGGAAGCCTGGAAAACCACGTAAAGACAGAGCCAGCAGACCTGAGTGAGAGCTGCAAACAGTCCGGGCACAGCCTGGTGAACGGGAAGTCGCCGGTGCGGAGCCTCATGCACCGCTCGGCCCGAGTGGCAGGAGAAGGGAACAACAAGGATGATGATCCCAACGAGGACTGGTGTGCTGTGTGCCAGAATGGAGGGGACCTGCTGTGCTGTGAGAAGTGCCCCAAGGTGTTCCACCTCACCTGCCACGTCCCCACACTCCTCAGCTTCCCCAGGTACCGGCGGTATTTAACGTGAGATGGTGCACGGAGCCCAAATTGGTGTTTCCTCCAAAAGCAGCTTGTTCTGGGTGGTTTTTTATACTACAGAAATAGGGCATTGCCAAGGCCTTGCCTGAGTTGTTTGTGTGTAGCTGATCAGGGTTTATCTGATAACAGAATCTCAATCTGTTTATCTGTGTAAAGTCTCGCAGTGCGATTCTGTTGTATAAAGTTCATTTTAAGGCAAGGTGAGTAAAGTGTTCCAAAGTATTAAAGCATCATATGAAGGCATGAAAAATAGCTTTGACTGGCAGAATTATTGTGAGCATTAAGGATCATTCCTTAGCTTTGGGTGTCCGAGTCTTTGCTGCAGTAGAATGTCAGTCTTTAAGAGTGAGTAAAATCCATTTGTAGTCATCACTGATGAGAATTTATCCCTGGATGTCTGGAATAACTGTGTTTTTCTCTTTAGTGGAGAGTGGATATGTACATTCTGCAGAGACCTGAGCAAACCTGAAGTGGAATATGATTGTGACAATTCCCAGCACAGCAAGAAGGGGAAGACAGCACAAGGCCTGAGTCCTGTGGACCAAAGGGTGGGTCTCAAACCTGCAGGAATCTCCTTCCCAGGAAAAAGGGTTTTCTCACATCAGCTGCCCTCCTCTGACTGGAGATGGTTTGGCTTTGACTGAAGCAAATTAAACGTAGTTATGGCTTTGCAAAGCAACCCAAAATGGTTAATGAGATTTTTCCTGCTGTGGCCACATCTCCAGGTGCTGGTGACTGTGGGAGTGCCCAGGGAGCTGGGACTGTGATCACTTAGGAGCTAAAGTTCAGCATTAACACATACTCTGTATTTAAATGCATCATTTAACATGCACTTAATTAAAAGTCCTTTGCATTTAGCATTGGTGTCACCTTTATAAAATAGTTCTGTGAGCTTGGTGTGTTGAAATGCATTCAGTGAGAGGTGCTGGGAGTATTCAGGTGCATTCTTGGGGCATTTTAATGACCTTGACAATCAGAATTATTTTTAGCTTTATTTTTAACATTGTGTAGTGTTAAGAGTATTATCAAATCAAATTCCTCTTAAGGAATTACAAGCAAAGCAAGGAAAAATATTTCAACAGGGGATTTATAGAAACACTCTGGCTCTGCTTTCAGATTGTTCAATTTTCTTGTGAGGAAAAATCTGCAGCTCAGTCCTTTTCTGTTATATGTGGTCTTGATTGGACAAAAGCACTAAAAGTGGTTGTAGTTGGTATTTTATTTTTTAATTTGCTGTATATTAGCATCTCTCCGTGCTTGACTTCAGCCCTAGGCTTTTGATTAGGAGGGAGAAAACAAAGAGGAAATTTGTGAACAATAAATGGGATTCTGCCTCTCAACTCTGCCCTCCTAAGAACTTTACCTTTTTTAATTAAATTGAGGGGAATTCCATTTTAATTTTCTAGTATTAAGCCTATTTAAAGTACAAGCCTGTTTAAAGTAGGGAGGTATGAATCTCTGGGCTAGGGATAAATGAAGAATATTAACCTGAGCCTGTTTATTTCTTTATAAGAAATGTGAACGCCTCCTGCTTTACCTGTACTGCCACGAGCTGAGCATTGAGTTCCAGGAGCCAGTCCCAGCCTCGGTGAGTCTCCTGAAAAAACAGCCTGTGATTTATATTTGTTCTAACAGCCCTCAGAGTCTGGAGCTGAACTGGGGAAGGAACTGACTGCTTCCACCAGGAGCATGTCTCCCTGAAAGTCCTGGCAGTCGTCCAGCATTTCCTGGGTCTGAGAGAGGAGAAAACTGATTCTGGAGCTTCTCCAGGCAGATGCTTCAGTCCCAGTCTCAAAAAACAGATATTTAAAAATACTCCCAATTAGCAGTTATTGAATGAAATGTCTCAGCAGTTATTGAATGAGATGTCTCAGGATACCCATGAAACTCAAAATGCTTTAGGAGAGCTTTTTGTTTCTTTTTGGGCAAACTTTTGAATGAGAGGAGGGAAGGAGCTGCTTTGACTCGTGTGTTTTCAGCTGTAAAAGAAGTAACTGTAGTGAAAAGCTTTGCTGTGCTGTGGGAAACACTGAAGGTTAGAGAGAATCCCAGAGTGGTTTGGGTTGGAAGGGACCTTAAAGCCCATCCAGTGCCACCCCCTGCCATGGGCAGGGACACTTTCCACTGTCCCAGGCTGCTCCAAACCCTGTCCAGCCTGGCCTGGGACACTTTAAAGGATCCAGGGACATCCACAGCTTCTCTGGGCACCCTGTGCCAGGGCCTCCCCACCCTCACAGGGAAGGATTTCTCCCCAATCTCCAATCTCAATCTACCCTCCTTCAATTCAAAACCGATCCCCCTTGTCCTGTCACTCCATACTCTTATAAAGAACTTTTTAAACAGTTTGAGGAAATTGTTCTGCTTGGCCGAACGTGCCTGAAATGTGATGAGATGAAGGGATTGACACCTTCAGTCTAGAAATCCAGCTGTGAGCTCTGTAGCCATTCAGTGACAAATCAATGTTGGTTTTTTACAGATACCAAACTACTACAAAATCATCAAGAAACCCATGGATTTATCCACAGTGAAGAAGAAACTGCAGAAGAAACATTCCCAACACTACCAGACCCCCGAGGACTTCGTGGCCGACGTCCGGTTGATCTTCAAGAACTGTGAAAGGTTTAATGAAGTATGTTAACTTCCAATCTGAACACCATCTGTGATTTTTAGCTTAATTTTAGATGAATTTTTGATGTATTTTAGATGAATTTTTCAACCTGGTTGTGCAGCTTATCCTGTGAAAAGCTCTGCTCCCAACTGTAACTTCTGCTTTTGGAGCAGATGCTGAATCAGACACTTAAAAACCAACCAAAACTCAAGGCAATTGCAGAATAACTTCTCATTTTTAGCTAAATTGGGAGAGCAGAGGGAACTTCTAAAATGCATTCAGTGGTACCTGTGAGTGAGGAGCAGGGTGACCTGGTTACTGTGCATCAGATTGATTGTAGAAATGCTCGGGAAGTGCTTTAAAGACTACCAAAGAGTCCTTAAAAGTGTGTCAAGCTGCCCAGGTAATTGTTTTACACTCATGGAAGAATCTGTTGAGAAACTTCCTCTACTGAGGAGAAATCTGCCTTTCTGAAGATATTCTGGTTTTAGTACCTCACACAGGCTGAATCCAACAAAGCTTTGTGGCCATTATGGCTTTTATTAACCTTGGTGGTTGGGCTCTCACAAAAATCAGTTTTCAGTGGATAACTTGGGTATGGGGTCGTATTTTTTACTAATTTTGCAATGATCCCATCAGATAATGAAATATCCCTTATATGTGAAATGTGGCTTGGGGAAATAAATGACCTGAGTGTTACTGCTAGTGGAGCAATGGAAAAAATAATCTGGATATCAAAAGAAAAGTTGATACTGTGCTGAAACAGAGTAGGAGCTAAAAGAGTTCCTGATCTCTGAGATGCTTTAAAGCAAAGATAACAAAAGGCATCACAGGGCATGGCTTTCTTCTGACCTTAGAACTACAGAAAGAAGCCAATATTTCTTATTTCTCTGTAAAATACAACCTGAGCTTGCAATGTTTGGGCTGCATTTCTGGCCCCGTGCAGAAGGAAACTGAAGGAACTGCACAAAACTACAATTAAAACCTCCCTAGGAAAAACCAGGGTCAGTGATGTGATGCTGGAACTGCATTTGGGACTTGGACAGCCCCAATTTCTTGATGTCCCTGCATGAGGGGAGTTCATGAGGTAATTAATTATGTGAACTTCTCAATCAAGGGAATTAATGAAGCATCCACTGTAGAGGAAGGAAAACATGCTGCAGCTCTTAGAGACCAGAGTACAACAAGGGAGGAAAGACTGAGGGATGTGATGATTTTTTTTTCTTACTCTTTTTAAAAAAGAAAAAAATGTGTTTCACCTTGCCTGGCTCATGGCAAAAGTTGAGTCACTCTGACCTCTCATAGCAGCATCATGTCGAGTGTCTCTAAGCCAAAAAGCTTTTCCAGAGCAGAAATCCAAAGTGGGGGAATCCCCAGGAAAGAATCTCCCCTCCAAAGGAGACTTTCCCACAATCGTGTCCAGGCAACTCCAGTTTATCCTGAAGAAAGCAAGTCATGAGTAGAAAATTGGCTGGGAGCCACTTGTACAAAAGTTGTGTGTTCTGTTGAAGGTTTATTTACCACCTAAGACTGTTTTAAACCTGCTGCCTGAGTTTGGGAACTAAAGCTGACAAACCATAACAAACTGTGTCGTTGTTATGGGCTGACTTTAGTCATCCAAATCCTGTGCGATCTAAAGTAAACTTTAGAAAAGGATTATAATTTCATTTCTTTTGACTCTGGTATCCTTTTTAGATGATGAAAGTTGTTCAAGTTTATGCAGAAACACAAGAGATTAATTTGAAGGTAAGCGTTTCAGACCATGCACACTTGGTGAAGGGATGTGCATTTCCAACAGGTGAATATTCCTGTCTTCTTTCATCCACAGGCTGATTCAGAAGTAGCACAGGCAGGGAAGGCAGTTGCATTGTACTTTGAAGATAAACTTACAGAGCTCTACTCAGACAGGACCTTCCAGCCTTTGCCTGAATTTGAGCAGGAAGAGGATGATGGTGAAATAACTGAGGACTCCGATGAAGATTTTATACAACCACGTAGAAAACGCCTAAAATCAGATGAGAGACCAGTGCATATAAAGTAATCTAATGAGATGGACCTAAAATTTATTGTAAAAACTGTTATTTAAGTGTTCCTGGAATATTATCATGCCTACAGTGGCCATCTTGAAGAAGCTGATAGCTTTTTAAACAGTATTAGATAACAAAAAACACTTGTACAGAAAAACATTCGCATCAAAAGGGGAAAAAACCTGTATTGTAAATTTTTGGTGGTTTGTATTTTATTTTTTTTTTCCTTGATTACTTGCTATATTCTTTCTTTTCCTGATGGAGGGGACACACTCATCCTGCTCTCACAGACAGAGGTGGAGGAAGGTTGAAGAGAAGCAGATTTGATAGGAAATGTTCCATGTACAGATCAGACTGTAGTGACACGATCTGCAGGACTGGACCCACTCAGTGACTTGTACCTTGCAGTGTAAACTGTGAGCAGAGCTCCTGAAATCCCCTCTGTGTCCACTCAAGTGTGTGTTGGTCATTGCTTTGATCATCTCATTGAAGCAGGATTGTGAATAACTGATCTTCTGTGTCGCTCCAACCGTTGACATTTTGCTTTCTTTACTCCATTTTATGTATGGCAAAAAGGAACAAGAAAGAAAAAAAAAAAATCATTAAACTGTTCTGAATGGGCGAGTGCAGGAATGTGAGGTTTTGGCAGATGAAAGGCTAAAGCTGCTGGCTCCAATCCCTTCCAGTAGGACAAGGTGTATTTATTAAAAGTCCTGTACCCAGAACATTTTAATGGCATCCATGGCAGAAGTCTCAGTGTTGTCATCTGTCCCTGACCCCCCTGACGAGGCAGAATGTTCTCTCCAGTATTCATTCTCTGTTTTCTGTACTTAAAAATCTAGACTGAAGAGGTAATAACTGGTTGGGGTGTTTTTCCAGTCTTCCTAAATATCAGTTTCTAATAGACCACTCGGCAAACAATAACCTATTAACTACCAAATGTGTAAAATTTCCTGTATTCACTTTGTCTTATTTGTAAATAGTGAATTGAGATTTCTTGCAGGTCAGCAACATTTGCTGAACTGTTTTTAAGCTAATATGTATTCTTATTGATTGTTCCTATCAAGAAAAGATTTGTAATATATGCTATTTCTAACATTGCATTCATTTTGAGGTTCTGTCTTATTTTTCTTAGAGTACTTCTCAGAACTTTTCTTCAGAAGCAGCTTGTGAGGGAAAAGTGCAGGAAGATTGGAATCAGTCTGAGTTTGGGTTGCCTGTCCATCCATTGAACAAAGCACTTGCACGGGGGTTGGCCTTGAGTGGTTTGTGGTCAAAGAGTGAGAGCAGAACAATTTCCCAATTCCCTCAGTCACCCCTGGGGCACCTCAGCAGTGCCTCCATCCCAGCATTCCTGCTTAGAAATCATGGAATCACGAGGAGTTACAGCTCGAGAAGTTGTTTTCTTCACTGACACCAGTCAGTGCTAGAAATAAATACAATTCCTGGCCTTCATATTGATCTTGTCAAAGGAAGTTGAAGAATTCATGTCACCAGTGAGCCCGAGGTGGCAGATTCTCAATTTGCCATCATTTTGTGTGGATCCAGCAATTCAGTGGGAGATCCCTGGGCTTTGGTGTGCTCAGCAAAGCAATTCCTGTGGCACTGTACACGCTTTGCCATCATGGTGAAGAGAAATATTTTAGCACAATGTCAAATTGAGAAATGCTCTAAGCAGTCTTTATGCAAATCACTGCAGATTTGGTTTCTTTTAGAAGAACCAGGTCTGGGTACCTTGGGATTCTCCCTCTTGCAATAAATGAGGGGACTGAAGATGTTTTTAACTTCTAGCTCACTTCTTTACTCAAATGTTACACTTCAAACTCAAAACTGGTTGGGCTTTGTGTTTTTAATTTCTCAGACTTTACCAGTGCTGTTTTAAGTTTTATTTTTTTTTACCAGTTTGTATGTGAAAGGAAAAGGAATTCCACTTCAACGTATTAAATTGATAATGGGCAACAACTTTGCCAGTGGAAAGGCTGATGTGTGAATAGGACACTGGTAGTGACAAGGGATCATTTCATGGCTCTGTGTATTGCCTATTTATGCATTTCTAGTTTCTCAGCTTCATTTTGCAAAAGGAATATCATTAAAATTATCATGAAAATAAGATTCTGTGAACTCTCTTCACTCGGGGCTCCTGTTTT
>VWZU01009726.1:712349-730239 GCA_013397095.1 Sterrhoptilus dennistouni | reverse complement strand
AAAACAATTTCAAAAAAAAAAAAAAAAAAAAATTGCAGTTAATTTGGGGAATCTTTATTACAAGTGAACTGTGAAATGTCTGAAATGCAGTTTGGGCCTTTTCTGTGGAGTGAAATCACAGCTCGAGGCTGCTGCCTTTAGAGTTGATGGGATTTTCTACCAAAACAGGTACTGGAATATTTTGCAAGCTGGACTTTGGCAGGATTCAGTCTGGCTCCTCTGTGCTCACCTGCAAAGGAGGGATTTTTTAAGGCTCAGAACACCAGGACACATGTAAATAATCCTATACAGATTTGTGCAGTGCAAAGCTTGTTTTCCATGTAAAAATTCTCCTGGAAGGGTTAAATCATGGCATTCTTTGGTTCTTCAATTATTTCCTGCTTCCAGTACTGGGGCTGGGCTCATTTTGCACATAATAAACTTGCCTCATCTTTTAATATGATTCTTCAAAAACAAAAAAAAACAAACCAAGTGCTGTTTCTGTGATATTGTATTATCTGAATCATCCTATTTAACTTTTTTTTTTTAAGTTATCATTTCTAATTGTTCTGTTCCTGTGTTCTTTTTGCTGGTGTGTAATTAAAAGACAGAAAATTTTCTTTCCCTGGTTATTTAATATTTTAGCTGCCTGTAAATATTTCTTGTTAAGTGCTCTGGAATGTGCTGTAGAAGTTGTATTAGCTCAGTTTAAAGCATTGTTTGGAACCCATTTCGGTTGCTTATTTCTATTAAATTAGCAAAATCATTCTTTCAATTTGAGTTTCTTTCTTGCACATTGTCAGATACAGATTCATACTTGACAAAATGCTTTCCTGCCAACACCTGCAGGGTGGAAATGGGGTGGAATTTGGGCTGCAGGAGCCAAGGTGAGCCCAGCTGGGGCTGCACAAAATGATTTGTCATATTTATCTACACCTGGGCATGAAACACAAGGGCCTGGAGGTTTTTGCACCTTTTGCAGGCAGTGAAAAAGCTGCACGCCTGGAATTGTGCTGTGTCCCCCCACTTTGGTGGATCTGCCTTGAGCTGCTCCTCCCCACCCACTGATAAATCCCATTTTTTGTGTGGCTGTTGCTGCTGGAGCAGAGTCCTCACTCTGCTGCTGGGGACCGAAGGCAGAACTGAGCTGGGCAGAGCTCAGCCCATGGCCCAGCTCAGCTGCAGCTCTGCAGGGACATTTCTGGCTGGTTTGGACAGGAGTCGTGCATTGATTGCAGCTCCTGCAGTGCCCCAGCTCAGCACAGACCTGCAGGAAGGAAGGGGGGTGAGTTTGCACCTCAGCTAAAATTCCCTTGGGATGATTTCTCTGCAGCCAGAGAGGAAAAGCTCTGGTGGCCTGGAATGTCTCCCAGCCTTGGGGTGAGTCTGAACCACAAGCCCAGGTGAAGGCTCTGATCCAGGCAGGTCTGTTCTGTACCAATAACTCCCTCCGGGCTGTGGCTCGTAACAAACTCCAATTCTTCTCTCTTTCTTTGTTTATTCTGTGGTGGCTGAGCATCACAGAGTCTCCTCGAGGAAATGTGTGTGCTAGGAGAAGGTTCACTGAGCTTCACTGGAGCTTCTGTTCTTGCTGAAACAAAGAACCCCTGCACTCCCTGCTGCACCTGCTGGGCTCTGCTCCCTGCCCACAGCTACAGGTGCTTTGCAGCTGAACCTTTTGCACGTCCAGCCCAAATCCTGGCAGCACAACGTGCTCTGCTGGGCACCAGTGGGGGCTGAGTGCCCTGCTCAGCCTCCCCTGCAGCTGGCAGAGGGGCAGGGAGGTCTCAGAGGGGGTTTTATTTCTCTTTGCCAGGCTGTGTGAGCCCTCCCAGCCCCCCCAGCCCATCTGCTGCAGCTCTGGGTGTTTGGTGGTGTTGGCCTTCGTGCCTGGGCTGGCATCTGCTGTTTGCAGCTCCTCTGTTTGACTCCACTCAGGCTTGCTTGGATTTTCTTTCTCTTTTATGCCCTGGGTTTAATTCTCCTGGCTTTAATTAATTCTCCTGGCTTGCTCCAGTGACACTGAGCTGTTCCCCCCATCACTCAGTGCTGCACTTCACTTGCCAATTTTCATTTCAGCCCAGGGTGAAAAATCCCATCCCAAAAATCCTACCAAGGATTAGAAACGGCTGCTGAACAACCCCTTGGTGCCATTGTAGAATTCACATCTGCTACAGAATCCCAGAATGGTTGGGGTTGGAAGAGACTTTAAACTCATCAGTGCCATGGCAGGGATACTTTCCACTATCCCAGGTTGTTCCAAGCCCTGTCCATGGACACTTCCAGGGCCGTGGATATCTCTGGAGACACGGATGATTTTGGAGTCACTGCTGTCTGAGGGTTGAGATGATGAGCCTGGATCTTCTCCAGAGCATTTATCAATCTCCCTTATCAACCTCCCTCTGAGCTCTGGGTGATTCCAGTGCCTGAAGAGGCTCACAGGGGCTGGGCTGCATTTCCTGGCTGTTCCCGTGTCCTTTGCCCAGGGCTGGTGGAGCACATTGAGCAGAACAAAGCACTTAAAGCTGAGCAAACTGCTCTGCCAAATCACCTTCCACTGCCTCCCCTGGGCTGCAGCACAGGGCTGGCTGATCCCCACCTGGGTTAATGCTCAGGAGAGGGGGAGAGGAGAGGGTGTGAGGTGAGAGAGGTAAAAGAGCTAAGAGGGGTCAGAGGGGTAAGGGAGAGAGCGAGGACCTTGTTCCAATCCATTCTATCTCCTTTTGTGTTGAATATTCTAATGTACAGTGACCAACCGGCTCGAGATACAAACCCTACAGGCTTTGCCTGCAGCCCATGAGAACTGCTCTATCACCACATCATCCTGTATTCTAAACTCTAAAGAGACTTTTCTTATCCACCTTTTCCCTGATGCCTTGGCAGGGTGGAGAGGGGCTGCACCCTTGGGTCCTTTTGCTTTCTGTCCTTCAACCCATCTCCAGCTCATCCCCGTCTTCCTGCCTGCCGTGATCACATCTCAGAGCTGCCCTTCATTTCTATTTCACTCACAGGTTTTACATCTCCAGTATTTCTTACCAGGCAATCATATCCACAAGCCCTTCCTGTCCCATCTTTCCCAACAGGGTGGGAGGCGTGGGGAGCTCTGTTTAACCCCCCACACCCCCTGTGTGAATTAACCCGCCTAGAATCTGCAAATCAACTCCTTCATCAGCTCATTCCCCAAAAATCTCCTGCGAGGATCAGGACAGCAGATGGTGCTGTGGACACAGAACTCCAGGAGCTTTTCCTGGGGAAGGAACTCTGGGCTTTGTGTTCTGCTGGGGGTACCCGGGGCGTGAAGCTCGGAGATCCCCCCATTGCCAAAGAGCAGAATCCCAGAATCCCAGAATCCCAGAACCAGAGAATCCCAGAATCCCAAAATCACAAAATCTCAGAACCACAGAATGTCCTGAGCTGGAAGGGACCCACTGAGATCATCCAGTCCAACTCCTGGCCCTGCACAGACACCCCAAAATCCCACCCTGGGCATCTCTGGCAGTGCTGTCCAAACTCTCCTGGAGCTCTGGCAGCCTCGGGGCTGTGCCCATTCCCTGGGGAGCCTGGGCAGTGCCTGAACCCTCTGGGGGAAGAACCTTTCCCAAAATCCACCCTAAACCTCCCCTGGCACAACTCCAGCCCTTCCCTGGGTCCTGTCTCTGTCCCAGAGATCAGAGATCAGCATCTGCTCCTCCTCTTCCCCCCACAAAGAAGCTGTAGCTGCAATGAGATCTCCCCTCAGTCTCCTCCAAGCCAAGAACCACCAAGAAACTTCTCATTTGAAATCTCCTGGACCCCTCACTTGAGCCAGGGTGCTCAAGCTCTGGGTGCTCTGTGCCTTCTGGGTGCAGCTCTGGGTGCTCTGTGCACTGCTGAGAGCTGTCCAGGGAGGTGGTGATGCTCCTCAGCCACTTTTTGTCTCTTAAAAGTTTTGTTTTGGGATCCTTTCCATGAGCAGAGCAGGGCAGTCACTGTTCCTGCTGCACAGGTTTGCCCTGAGCTCTGAGCCCACCTGCAGGAGCCTGGAGCTGAGCCTTGTGTGCTGAGCAGAGCTGAGGGCAGGGGAGATCTCAGCCCTCCAGGGGGCTCAGCCCTGGATTTTTGGGTCAAATCAGGCCCTGCAGTGGATGTTGGGTGTGTTGATCCTGCTCAGAGCTCAGGACACCGAGTGTTAATAACAACTTTGGGCTGGGCTGGACTTGCCCTGTGTCCATCCCTTGTCCTGCTGCCCTGCACTGAGTAGAAAGGGAGGATTTAACCACCTGGGATGAGTTAAGGAACAGAGCAGAGCCAAAACTGGAAATACTGAGACATTTTGGCTCTTCTTTCCTCACTGGAAGATCTGATGGGGCTGTGGGTACCTGGGTATGCTCTGGGCCTCCTGATGAAACTGCAGCACATTCCTGGTTTTCCCAGCCCTGTGCCCTGTTCTCCTGCCCTCTGCAAAACCTGATTAATCCGAGTGTGGGGTCAGCATTGAGTCCTCTGTGTGCTCTCTGGGGGTTCTCTCTTTCCCAGTTCAGTGTCCAGAGCTCAGCCTGCTCTGTGTTAACCCCTCCACATCCCAGTTCCTTCTCCCAGCAGGAGATCTGGGTGTGCTGCTGGTTCAGGGGGTCACTCTGGGCATGTCAAACCAGTTCAATCTCCTGCCCAGTTATCATCAGCCTAATTCTCCTGCAGATCCAGACCCAGGACCATCAGTGTGCCAGGCCACCTTCTTTGCTGCTGGCTGTTGAAAACTGAATTCTGTGGGAAGTAATTTGGTTATGCTGGTGGGTCTGGAGGCTCTGTCCTGCCCTGTGGTTCCAAATCTCTCTCTTTGCCTTTCCTGGGTGATGGGCACAGCAAGTGGCTTCACAAGGAAGGATTTCTGGCTGCAGAATCATGGCTGAGGTGTGATTTATGGGGGCCAGATTTGTAAGATGACAGAGCTTCGTCCAAATCAAGACCCGCACCCTCAGTTACCTGATGAGTTCTTTCTTCCTTTTAACTAAACAACGCTCTTCCCTGTTTGCTCCTGGGTCCTCAGAGTCCCAGAATCACAGAGTGGTTTGGGCTGGAGGGATTTTATGTCCATCCCACTGCAGCCCTGCCCTGGGTGCTGTGACAGAGGGCAGGGCTGGGGGACAGTCTGACTGTCACCACACTCTGCCAAAGCAGACAGCAGGGTGTCCTTGCCTCTTGTCACTCAGAGCCTTGGGAAATAATGTTATCAGTGAGTAAAGAGATTTAAGAAAAATATAAATAAATAAATCTCAGTGCGCTGTTTTGGCCCTGGGATCTGATGCTGGCAGGAGAAGCCAGGGCTCCACAGAGTCCCCCTACACCAGCCTTTTCTCCAGGGTGAGTCCTCCTGGGCTGGAAATTTTGTGTTTGCTAAAGCAGCCTGTAAATTTTCTTCTTGGAGTGCTCAAGGCCAGGCTGGATGGGATTTGGGGCAACCTGGGACAGGGGAAGGTGTCCCTGCCCATGGCAGGGGTGGCACTGGGTGAGCTCTAAGGGCCCTTCCCTCCCAAAACTCTCCATTGTTGTGGCCTCTCCTGCTCTTCCCTCTGCAAGGACACCCCCATGGCAGACTGGGGCTCCTCTTTTGGGGGATGTGGAGCTCTGGGGAAAGAAGATGCAGCAGAAAGCAAAGCTGGGAAAGGCCCAGGTGCTGCTCAGCTCGGCTGAACCAGGTTATTTCCTCACAAGGCTCCTTGGGGACACCACTGCCAGCACATCTGTCATTTAGGATTCTGTCTGTTGTCACCTGTGGAAGGAGATGATTAAGCAGGGAAGTGATTGACAAGGGCTTTATTTTTTTTTTTTTTTTTTTTATTAATAGGAGTATTGCAAATGCTGCTCTGGGCTCCCAGGGGAGCTCCCTGCAGAGGATGCTCTGAGGGTGAGCTGGATGTGTAAACAACTCCTCCACTCACATCCACACATCTCTAACCAGGAAAAAAAAAAAAAAAAACCAAACAACACTCAGATTGTTGGGTTATGAAAGAGGTTTGGGATGGCTGAATGGGATGAGCCACACCACATTCCCAAGGGCTGGAAGGTGCCTGGGAGAGCAGGAGGGAGCAGACAGGGGAGAGGGAGGTTTGGTCAAAGATTTGGCTCTTTGAGGGTGTTGGGTGGGAAGCAGCAGCCCAAGGAAAAGCAGCTCCAGCACATCCCTGCTCCTCTCCAGAGGCTGCTGGAGCAGGTTAATCAAAGAGCTCTCAGGTTTCTTTTCACATGTTAATATTCTCCTGAAATAAAAACATTACAGCGTTTTTCTCTCCGAGGCACGATTGTGCACCATGGGTTTTGTTTTCCCTGTTATAAAATACTGCTATTTTTATTACTTGTATTTCCACTGGGAGAGATTAAAATAACCAGAATACAGCAAATACTTTGTTAGTACACTGGGGGGGAAAAAAACCCCCATCTTATAACTCCTTATTTCCCATTACAGACAACAACTTAGAGTGGCCCTTCCAAAGGGTTCAGATTAAGGATATCCTGCTTTGTTTCCATGAAAACCAAGCCTGGGTTTAAAGCCTGGGATAATTCCAAGGAATGTTGGGGTTTGGGACCTCCTGCCCTCTCTGCCAGGTGTCACTGGGAGGTGGCTGCAGATGGATGTGTTCAGTCCCTGACTGTGCAGACACATGGAATTTATCCAGGCCCTTTTATCCATCCCCCTTCTTCTCTCCTGCTGGAAATGCTGCTGAGATGAAGCCATATGCTGCGTGGCCTGGGGACGTTTCAGATCTAAAGATCCCTCATTTCATGGCTGCTGGAGCTGGGGATCAATGGCCAAATCCTTGTCCTGCTCTGGAAACCCTGAATGGCACCTGGAGCCTGCTGGGATTAAATGTCAAAGGGCTCCTCCTGCCTCCCTGAGCTGCAGTGGCTGAGGAGGAGGTGAGAGCAAAGGCTTCCCAGGAATCTTTAGCACTTTATTACCAAGGACAAATTTTAATCTCCCTTCTGGGCTCTGACACCACCACTTTATTGGCCTTCAGAGAAAGTGCAGTCTTTTAAAAATAAATTATGCAGCGCTGCTGGTGGAGGTGTCCACGGCACAGAGGGCTGGAATGAGCTCCTAAAAGCAGCAGTTTTTCATCTGCTCTCAGAGGAAAGATGTGTTAATCCTGATCATTAACATTTAGGCAAAGACCAGCTTGGGCCACTCTGACCTGGACTGGATTAACTGTTGGAGCCAGGGTGAGGCATTGGAATGGGTCTAATCCCAGCCTAATGCTGGTTCCAGGGATTTGCTGCCGTAATCTCCCTGAAATTTATGTTCTAAATAAGCCCAGTTTGCCAGGCTGAACAGAGGCTGACAGTCCTGGGTGGCACCAGGATGCCAAATCATGGAATCATGGAACACCCTGAGCTGAAAGGATCCACCAGGACCATCCAGCCCAACTCCTGGCCCTGCACAGACACCCCAAAATCCCACCCTGGAGTGCTGTCCAAATGCTCCTGGAGCTCCGGCAGCCTCAGGGCTGTGCCCATTCCCTGGGGACCCTCTGGGGGAAGAACCTTTCCCAAAATCCACTCTAAATCTCCCCTGGCACAGCTCCAGCCCTTCCCTGGCTCCTTGGGCAGGTACCTCAGCCAGGCCAGGCTCTCAGTGGGAATAAAACTCATTTTATTGAGGTTGTGGCTTGTGTTAAAGGCAGCTGTGGAAGGTCAGAGCTCCCTGAGCACAGCTCATCCTCCACCTCCCCAGCCCAGCTCAGCTGATACCATCAGCCCTCTGATGCTGCTGGAGCACAAATGGCTTTTTAGAGCTTCCAGCCCTGCCAAGTCAGGCTCTGACTCTTCACCTTGAGGAGATGCAAAGATCCCAGGTCAATAAAATGTGTTTTAGAAGTCTCAGCACCAGGAAAGAGCTTTTGGTGGCAGTCCTGCCTCTGGAGCTCTTCCTGCCTGGATAAACACAGCTCCAAAGCCACCTGGCTCCAGCTTAGTGTGCAACACAGCATATTCCAAGATGCCTCTTGGAATTGGAGCTTTTCAGGACACAGAGCCACATTTCCTTGCCCTGAATTCAATGAAGGCAACCCAGAATGCCTCTCTGGCACTGCAGGGCAGGAGCTGGCAGCAGGGACTGCCACCCCCTGCCACCGTGGCCTTTGGGCTGAGCAGTTTCCTCCCAGGCTGTGCCCAGGAGGGAAATGTGTTATTTATCTTTAAACTCCTCATCTCACAGCGTGCTCACAGTGCAGTCCAGGGATTTTCATTTTAGTGCTACAAATTCAGCACCATCCTTATTTTAGTGCTACAAATTTCCTTCCTTCCTTCCTTCCTTCCTTCCTTCCTTCCTTCCTTCCCCTGTTTTCCTCCCTTTCTCCCTTCCTTCCAGGATATTCCAGGAGTGGAGTGTCTATAATCTAATAACTCCTCCCAAAGCCCAATTTTCCACAGGGAATGAAGAGCCAGGAGTCACTCAGAACACACACAAGGAGGGAACCAGCATCTCCTTTACATTTCTGCTGCAGCTCTGTGCAGCAGAATTGACACTTAACACAAAGCAATTGCTTTTTAAACTAATTGCATTGGACTTCAACTCATTCTACCTCCATCTCCATGGGATAAGGTGCTCTTCTCCTCTGTGCAGGCAGGAATGAGGTGAAGATTTTTTTGCATTTGTCACTGTTCACACACCTCCAGGCAGGCTGGAGCAGAGTGTGGAGGGGCTGCAGTGCTCGCTGTGTTTATCCACAGATGACTCGGCGCCGTTGCCAAAGGATCCAGATCCGCGTCATCCTTCCTGGCAAGGAGCTCTGGATCCTTTGTGAGCTGTTTCCAATTATTATATTAACTGGGAAAGTAAACAATGCCATGCTATTAGATAGAGCTGGCACGAATAAATGCTGCTGCTCCCCTCTCCAGACTTGATTATTATTAAGAAATAAAAATATCAGCTTCAAGTAGATCTTAATGGGGATTAAATGAACAGTGTGTTCTGTCTCAGCTGGACAAATGTATCTGTGATTCCAGCTCAGCAGCACACGTTCATGGAATTGTGGAATGGTTTGGGTTGGAAGGGACACCTTCCCCTAGCCCAGGTTGCTCCAGCCCCAAAATAAATCCCCTCCAAAGGATCTGTCTGGAGCACACACAGCACCCTCATTAATCCAATTGCAGCGTGCTAGGAAACATCCCAGTTCCTCAAATGTTTGTGCAGTGCTGTCTCTGGTGCTTGGCTTCTGCTTTACTGCAGGGAAAATGATCCTCTTTTGTCCCTCTCAGACTCTGGGAATTTTCCCACTCCCTGCCTCGCTCAAAAACTGCCACGAGCTGCAGTTTTCCTTCTTTCCTTTTCATTCATTTTGTGTCCCTCTTGTCCACAGGGATTATTTCAGAGGTAATTCAAGAGCTGATGCTGTTGCCTGTAACTCATTCATTTCTTGAGTCTGTTGAGCCACTTTGGGGGAAAGTTTGTTCCACTCCCAGCCCTTGTGGGGTGGCTCAGCCTCTCCAAGTGTGACACCAGCCCAGGGACAGGAACAGGGGGGAGAGAATTCCTGCCCCAAGTGCCAAGGGGATGCAGCTGCAGGGAAAAGCTCTGCCAGACACAGGAAGCCCAAAATGCCAGGGTGGATGGATGTGGATGAGACAACACCACCGAGCCCCTGCAGGGACCAGCAGCTCTGCCAGCTCCCTGGGGTTTGGGGAATTGTCTCTCCTTCTCATGCTGGGAAGTGGAAAAACAACTCAGGGAGAAGTTTGGCCTCCAAGTAGCAGCTCAGTCTGAGGCAGATGGAAAAAGGAGGTTCTGGCCAGCCCAGGAGCTGTGCTGGGCTGCCCCGAGGGGCTGCACATCCCCTGCAGGGTCTGGGGATGGGATCTGACCTCTCCAGGGCTGCTCCATGGGGCAAAGTGGGAGTTTCTCATCAGGACATGAGAGGGGAAAATCTGTATCCCAACTGCTGAGTGTGTGTGTGGATGGGGGAGAGGAGAATAGGGAACCAGAGTTCCTGAATTGGAAACCAGAGTTCCTGAACTGGGAACCAGAGTTCCTGAACTGGGAACCAGAGTTCCTCAATTGGGAACCAGAGTTCCTGAATTGGAAACCAGAGTTCCTGAACTGGGAACCAGAGTTCCTCAACAGGGAACCAGAGTTCATTCATTGGGAACTAAAGTTCCTGAATTGGGAACCAGAGTTCATGAATTGGGAACCAGAGTTCCTAAATTGGGAACCAGAATTCATGAATTGGGAACCAGAGTTCCTCAATTGGGAACCAGAGTTCATGAATTGGGAACCAAAGTTCCTGAATTTGGAATCAGAGTTCCTGAATTGGGAACCAGAGTTCCTCAATTGGGAACCAGAGTTCCTCAATTGGGAACCAGAGTTCCTGAATTGGGAATCAGAGTTCCTGAATTGGGAACCAGAGTTCCTGAATTTGGAATCAGAGTTCCTCAATTGGGAACCAGAGTTCCTGAATTGGGAACCAGAGTTCCTCAATTGGGAACCAGAGTTCCTGAATTGGGAATCAGAGTTCCTGAATTGAAAACCAAAGTTCCTCCTTGGGAAAAGCAGAGTTTGGATTTTCAGCTCCCACCTGGCTCTTTCCCAGCCTTCTGTGCTGGACAATAAAGGGTGTGTATGACATAAATTCAAAGGTACAAGGTGTAAAAAAAGTCTGGGTTTTTTTTGTTCTGAAGGAATATTTGTTGAGAGTATGGATGCAGCATCTTTTGTTATTGATATCCAGCAAGCCTGGAATCCTCTGATATGTAAATCAAGGTGAATATCTGACCCAAGGTGACTTTAAATTTAAAAGTAAAAGTTCTTGCTATTACCCTTGTAATAAAATTAGCCTTTTTCCCCCCAAATAATTGAATTTTATTATTGATTTCTGTGTTACAAGCTCTCAATTGGGCATTAACCTTTTTCAAAGAGTTTAGCTGGGGTGGTTTTTTTATCTGTCGAAATCTCCTTAAGATAAATTCAAATCTCAAACACAAGGCTTGACTGACACATTCCAGGAACTCTTCCCTTGGTGCCAGTTCTGGTGGCTCAGGCAGAAACTGTTGCTGTGCTGGAGACATGACGTGATGCCCTGGGCTCACTGCATCCCCTTGGGTACAAATCCTTTGGGTTTGGAACTCAAATACCTCAGGGAAGGCAGTGAAAGGAGGAGCAGAGAAAAGGAGCTGCTCCCTCCCCAGCCAAGTGAGTGTCGTATGAACCCAAATCTCAGATTTGAGGCATAATTTGAACCTCAAGTTTCTTAAAAAAAAAAAAAAATAAATGAGTGGGTGGGTTTAGGGGGTTTGTCATCTAAATGTAATGCAAACTCTACCTGGTGAGTAACTGGGTTGGGTCCCAGGGTCTGAATCTCTCCGCAGAGATTAAACCAGATTAAACCAGAGATTAAACCCCAGAGCCCTTTGCTGGTGTTGGCTCACAGGTGACAGGTGACAAACACCTCCAGGAGGAATTCTCAGTGTGCAGCTCTGCCTCAGCCCCTCTGCAGCAACAGCAGCTCAGGGAGCACAGCCCAGACCAGGGGGATTGTCTGATTAAAAGTCTTTCTTTGTGACCAATTCCTGGGTTAATAAAAGGTTTCACTGGCGTTGTCCTGGCAACAGAAGTTTTTTGGGAGGAGCAGAGCGTGGCGGGTAGGACACACACAGGTGCCACGCGGGGACAGGAGGGACGTGATGCTGATGGCAACAAAAAGCTTTGGTCTGGCCAAAGAGGGACCAGGGTGGCCAAAAGGGTCCTGGTGAAGCTTTTTTTTTCCCAGGATGTTGGGCAAAGCCTTTGTGCTCCTCAGACCCTTTTTATGTCCCACCAGCCCAAGAGCTGGAGGAATTCTCCAGCCTGGGAATGGGTGTGGAGCCTGTTCTGTGCTGGGTGCTGGTGTCACCCCTGGGCTCCTCATGCTGTGACAGCTCCCGGTGCTCCAGCAGGTCATTAACAGGGAGCACAAACACCATCTGAGCTCACCCTGCTGTGCTGTGGGGCTCAGGGACCCAGCACAGCCCCAGCCCTGGCTCTCCACGACGCTCATTAGGTCTGTACGAGCTGCAAGAACTCACCCCGCTGTACATAATTTTAATTGCCTGCTCCACAATTGCCTGTCAAATAAATGCTCTGTCGCGTGGCATGACCTGCCTGCTAAATTGCAACAGGAATAAAAAAAAATACTGCAGAAAGTAAAAGGGGAAAAAAAATCTAATTATGAGCCAGAATGGCGTTCTCAATCTCTATTGCCATCTGCAGCCCGGTTGTGCTGTTAGGACCAGCACAAACAAATCAATAAAACCTGCAAGCTTTTCTTCTGCTGCCTTTGGCAGTTGTAAGGAGTTTGTGGGAGAACTCTGGTTCCTCTTCTCGGGTGAAAGTGTTGCCCTCAGCCAGGAGGTTTCACCACTCAGTTTTATTTGCAAAATCTGAAGTTGGGACGCGAAACTTCGTACCTGGAGCCAGGGCAGCAGTGAAAGGGTTAAAAGGAATTATCTGGGCTGCAGCTTTAATACGTCTCTCGTGTGGAGGGCACGAAACTGAGTTTGGTAGGAGGTTCTTTGTCTGGAGCAGCCTTGGCAGTAAACAGAGCTGTGATCTCAGAGGCAATGAGGCACCGGGAGCGCCGGGGGCTGCGGGCTCTGGCTCTGAGCAGGAGCCCTGGGCCAGCTCCGGGTGTCCCAGCAGGTGCTGCCACACCAGAGGATGGAACTGGAGTGAAGCTGCTCCTGTGAGGAGCCCCGAGCCCACCCTTCTCCTGGTGGTGAGAGTTTCCTGGAGAGCAGAGGGAGCGGAGGATGCGGAGAGGGCGATGAGCGGTCCCAGGGAGGACGGCCGCTGTCGCAGGGCCATCAGCATCCTCACCGAGCTGTGCCAGAGGAAAAGCCTGCCCAGCTTGGACCTGGACACCTGCAGGGAATTCCTCCTGCTGCCTTCTGACCAGAGCCTGATCATCTCTGAGCCAGGTACGACCCCTGTTCCCTTCTGCTGGAGGGTGCTCATGGAAGGCAGGAGGGACACCCATCACATCCATCCCCTACATGGGGAGGAAAAGGTTTGGTAGCCACATGTTAGACCCAGAGTTTTGTCCTGGAACTCCTCTGGGAGGGTTCCTTCCCTTCCCACATGTTCCATGGTGAAGATTTGGGTCAAGCCCTGCCTCACCTGTTGATGTGGAACGGGATGGCTGCACGGGGATGCTCCGAGCTGCTTCACGAGATAAAGTTCCTGTGAAAGTTCCTTTTTCAAAACTTGTATGAAACAAAACCAAACCAACCAAAAAAAAAAAAAAAAAAAAAGCAGTAAAGAGCCTCCTTAATCCACTGGGATGGTGGGAACTGATTGGTGTTATCCTGGTTTGAGAAATGGAGGGACCCCCATGGATTTCTGTTGACCAGTGAGGGATCTTGACGTAGTTCCATGTGTGTGTTCTACTTTCCTTAAGAATTGCCTGAGTTGTTCCTGGTCAGGTTGTGGAGTCAGGGAGGGACTCTGGTGTGTCAGGGATGAGTCAGGAGCAGGAGTTCTGCTCCAGGAGCAAAGAGGCAGCTCCATGTTGCAAAATTGAAATTTTCCCTACACCTGTTCTCACAGCTGAGGGCTCCAGAGAAATCCCCTGCTGAAGACATTGGCAAGGGCAGTTGGAACCCCAGGCTCATGTTCTGAGGGAGCAAAACTCCAAATCTCATGGCTTTTAGAATTATTGGTAACGTGCTGAAAGTTGTTTGTGTATCTCAAGTTTCACAGAGGGCTCTTCTAAGGTTCTTGTGGGCAATGAGCTGTAAATAAATCCAATGGATTTCACAGCGTTTTTTACAGCATGAGTTTCACAAACTTTCCTTCTCTGCTGAGCACACTCAGTGCAGAGCCCCTGTGCTGATACCTCCAGGCAAACCCCTTCCTTTCACTTCACCTGGAACTTAATTCTCTTCTTAAAATGAGTTTGTTTTATACCTGCCTGTTCTGGAGGCCTCTTACCCTGGCTGGTTGTGTCCTTACACATCACACCCCGTGCGGCAGTTTTGCAAACTTATTGCATCCACTTGGAATTCTTTTTAACATTTTCCTGACTCTGCAGCAGAAATAATCTGTGCTGCTCTTGTTCTGTCCACCCTGATGTGACAGATCTGCATTTATTTGTGCAGGAACCTCGTGTCCAGGTCGGGATCACATCATCATCATCTGCCTTTAGCAGGGTCAATGTGTGTGTGCTCTGAGCTGTGCTTTGAGTGGCAGCTCCAGTGCCCCAGGCTGCACACACAGCCAGGGCTGTTGTCTCTGCTCTGCACGGCTGGGCCCATTTTTATGTCTAGACAGCACTGAGGACACACTTTGGGCCTGACATGTAGGAATATTTCTCAGTTGTAAAGCTGAGAATATTTCCTGGCTGTAAAGCTACTCCAGCAAGGGGGGGAAAAAAAGATCTATTTGCATCAAGCATTGACTAACACAGTCACAGAGGTAAGATGCCTTCTCCATCAGTGTCTGGATGTTTATTAAATTATCTGCATCGATGCTTTGTCCATTTTACCCTGAACTCTCACGTAGATTTGCTCAGTGCTCAGACCCGGCGAGCTCATCCTCACACAGGCAGGCAGAGGGGAGGAAGGTGTGGCTGTGTGAAGGTGAGCAGATGGCAGCAGGCAGGTGCAGAGCAGAGGAGCCCCAGCAGCCAAACACCAAATCTGCTGGAGTCAAACCAGCCTTATTTGTCCTCATCATCATGTGGAGTCTCTGGCTTCTCGGGCAGTTTGTCGCCTCTTGGATAAATCTATTAACTGCTGGCTGGGTCAGCTTGGCTTGTGGAGTGTCCTGCTGAAGTTCAGGCTGAGGGAAGCACTGCCAAAGCTGGAGCCAGGCTGCTCCTGCACAGCTCAGCACAGTTTGGTCTTTTCTGCTGTTTCATGGGGGGCAGGACCCTGGGGGAACATGTGGAGCCAGGCACCACCAGCCTCCTTGAACTGCATCCAAGAGTGGAAAAAACCCTGTGAATATAAAAATATTGCTAAATGGTTTATGTAAGAGTAAGTTTTTTTGTGCAGTGGTTTGATTTTTTTTAAACCATTCCGGGCTGGGTGCTGTGCACGGAGTGGATGCACCTCTCCTCCCTGGTTATGTAACAGCTGAGTCTCCTCCTCACAGCCAACAAGAGCAGTGGAGCTGCAGCATTTCTCTCGAATACACCCAACAAAGGAGGACGGCAGGCTGCTGCAGCCAGAGCTGCCAGCACAATGAGGAGTTTGGCTGGGGAAGGTTTGGGTTATCTGTGTTTGGGGGGCTCAGGGGGAGCTCTCCCTGCAGCTGGGCCCAGGAACAGAACTGATCTCCTGGCTGGGGGCTCTGAGATGGAGGAGCTGCAGCATCCTTTTGTTGTGCTTGTCTCTCCATCCTCCCCCGGAGCTCCCTCCATCTGATCACTGTCCTCCCTGCCAGGCCTCAGCACTGACCACAGGGGATGGGCTCATCCCTTCTGTGTCCTGCAGGGGCAGGGAGAGCTCCTGCATGGGGCTGGGAGGGTTTGTGGTGCAGCTGCACTGAAGGGCTTGGAGCAGGGGAGTCAGGCTCTGATAGGAGCATGGGGACAGGGATTTGTCCCCTCTGCCCCTGGGACAGGGATTTGTCCCCTCTGCCCATGGGGACAGGGATCTGTCCTCTCTGCCCATGGGACAGGGATTTGTCCCCTCTGTCCATGGAGGTGCAGCTGCAACAGGCTCTGGGGTTTTTGGGAAAAGGGTGCTTGGGAGGATGCTGTGCAGCCCCAGGAACTGGACTTCAGGGGTCCTGGTGGGATCTTCAGGAGGTTCTGTGATCCTATAGATCCCCATAGCCTGTTCCCAGCTCCCTGTGGCTTCCCAGAGCCTGGGTGAGGCTGCCAGCGCAATCCAGGAGATGCTGTGGGGGAAAGGGGCAGCTTGGCTCCTTCTGAAATGATCCTGGCAGGCCTGGGGGATGTTACTACAGAGAGTAGGTTTGGATGGGATACTGGGCAGGAATTGTTCCCTGGGAGGGTGGGGAGGCCCTGGCGCTGGTGCCCAGAGAAGCTGTGGCTGCCCCTGGGTCACTGGAAGTGTCCAAGGCCAGGTTGGGGCACCCTGGGACAGTGGAAGGAGTCCCAGCCTGTGGCAGGGGTGGAACTGGATGATCTTCAAGCTCCTTCCCACCCAAACCAGTCTGGGATTCAGTGATTCTGTGACTGCAGCCAGTGATGTTGATTTAAAGGACAGTTCCTGGGCACAGGCAGGAATTTATCCTGGGATCAAAGCACAGCCAGGAGAAAACCTCTGGGTTTGATTTCTACCTTCAGCACTTCTGTGCTGTGACTTTTTTTAAACAAACCAAACTGGGGGTGTTTTTTTTGTCTCAATGATCCATTTATATGAAGCTTTGCTGCCCCGTGGCACCAGGGCAGGAATCAGTTGGTGACATGCAAGTTGTCCCTGCTCATCTCAGCATGGTGAGAACCCTCCTCAAACCCACCCCAGCAAAATCCTGCTGCGCTTTTCCTGCTGCAGGAGGAGAGAGCTGGAGGGAGAGGAGGGAGCAGGACAGCTGGGGCAGACACAGAGCCAGGGAGACCTTCTGCTCACCCGTTCTCCCCAGCACACAGTGCCGGTTTTCCTGTGTTCCACCCCCCCAGTCCATCCAGAGCACATTCACTGCTTTGCCCCTTGTGTGAACTGCTCTTTTTGAAGGTCCTGGCGCAGGCAGCACAGCCTGTACAGCTCTGAACACCCTCCTGGCACTTGGCAAAGACTATTAAAATGTTAAACCGAGCACAGAAGTGCTCTTTGCTGCGGGCAGAGAAAAGGGGGGAATTTCTGGGTGATAGAGGATTTTTCATGGCACGGAAAGATCGTTTTTTTATTGAGAAATTGGTTTGGGAGTGTTTTCTGAGAAAACAAACAAACAAACAAACAAAAAACCCCAACCCTATCCCTTGATAGATTATCTTGACTAATGGCAGAACTGATGACACCCCCATTGATGGTTATGGGATGCCTTCAGCCACTACCTGTGAAATACGGGCACGTCTTGGATTTACTCACCAGCCATAATAACACACTTTTCTGCATCGCCATCCAAGTGTGTTTTAAGTCAATATAACAGTAAACATGCTCCAAGCCACCCAGGCAGAGCTAATATTAATCACTGGAGCTTGACTTTCCAGAGGCCTGGCATGTGAGGAGCAGCTCCTTGGGGCAAATATCTCTTTTGATCATCACAGAGCGATGCACTTTGCAAAATGGATCTTGCCTCTCCTCCCAGGAAAAAGCTACGTGCAGCTCTTTAAGCCCAACTAAACCAGGCTGGAGGTATCAGACTCAAAACCTTGCTGCCAGAGGAAGATTCATAAAAGTGAATTGAAATCAGGGGAAAAAAAAAAACCGGATTAAATCGACGTGTGTGATGCGTGAGGATCTGTGGCTCTCCAGCTGCCTCGGTGATGGTCCTGGTGAATAAAATCCCCCTCTGGAGCCGGGCGGAGTGTGCGTGTTGGGGAGGTGTGAGCACCTCTCTCTCTGCATAGGCGCAGCTTTGCGGCCGCTAAATTATCGCCGCTCGGTTCTTTTCCGAGGCAGAGCAAAAAGGGAGGGCTGGCCGTGCCTGTGGATCCGCACGGACCCGCCAGGCTGTTCCTGTTGGGATGCAGCTGCAGTGGGCTCATGCATAGTCAGGGCTCAGCATCCCCAACTCCATAGAAACAGCAGCGGGAGCGCTGCCGCCGTTAATTGATGCTCGAGCAGGCGGAGGAGCTGCCACCGCTCTGGTGAGTCCACATTTCTGAAGTTACTTTAATAANTTTTTTTTTTTTTTTTAGTACTAAGCATATATTAATAATTTCTCTCCAGCAAAACGCCTTTGCTGTTGAAACATTTTCCCCCCTCCTTGCTCTCAGAATTCTCCCGAGAGGCAGCGTGTGTTTTTTGGGCTGGTTCAAACCAGGGCACAACC
>VWZU01009726.1:688733-712271 GCA_013397095.1 Sterrhoptilus dennistouni | reverse complement strand
GTTTTTTTTTCCTGGGCTTGCAGGTGTTTGTTGCTTGGCATCCTGGAGTTGCTGCACTCGCCGTGTGCTCCTGGCAGTCAGAGCATCCCCCGTGTGTGTGTGTTCATTGTGCAGGGATAAACCAGACCCAAAACGGGGGCTCCTCTCTGCTCCAATTGTTTTATTTAACTACAGCCTTATCTACCCTTGTTTTTTTTCATACCTGTTCCTTCTCACTGCTCCCATTTCCAGGTACAATCGAGTTCTCTTTCTCAGGACCCCAGGTTTCCATCTCATCTCGCTCAGGCAGCTTTTCCTGCCTTTAATATTTGCTATTTCTCTTTCTAATATGACAATGTGCATTTCCCCTTCCCATCTGCATGGCTGGAAAATCAAGAATCTTGCCTGTGAGTGTTCCCATCCAGTGGACTCCCTGACAGAGCAATGCCCTGGCAGCTGTTGAGGAGAGATGCAATTAAGCCCCTCTGCCATGTGTTGTCTTTAATTATATTTATACCTTGCAAAATGGCATCCTAGAGGGTCAAGGAGGGGATTTTTTTGTGGGGGAGTGATTGTCTGTTCACTGTGCATTTTCCCTGCCAAGGGGGAGAAAAGAAAGTTCTCCTGCGGGGAGCCCTGAGCAGCTGCTGCTGGCTGAGGGTGTCTCTGTGTTTAGTTCAGTTTGTTGTGCTGTAGCAGGTTCATGTTTGACAACATCACAGCAAACTGTGCAGCAAAGCCTGGAGGCAGCACGCCAGGAGCTCCCTTCACACCAGCCCTCTCCAAACCATCCTTAAAGCACACGGCCCTGGATCCTTTGGAATAATAATTGCCCGGCAATTCCAGCCCCTGGTGTTGTGATGATCTGATTTTTCTGTGAGTTTGTTGCTGCTGCAAAGAAATGAATGCAGATGTGCAGCACAGTGTGGGGTGACATCTCCTCAGTTTCTCTCTCCAGATGCAGCACTTCATCCCCTGGATGCTGGTGAGCGTTTACTTGGAGTTATTTGATCCCAGCTCTGAATCAAAATGCTCATGCTGAAAGAATGGTGAGCTGCAGGGTATGGAGTGGTTGGAGCTGTTGGAAAAGGGCATCTCAGAATCCATTTAATGGATGTGTAGGATCAGGCAGCCCAGGCTGCACAGCAGCACATTGGAGGGGTTAAAGATCTCTGTCTTTGCTCCAAGCTAATGGAAGCAGCAGCAGCAGCTGATGGCAGGAGCAGAGGCATGGGGAGGAAGTTCTCTCCTCACTCAGGGCAGCTGGAACAAAGAATTTCTCTGTTCCAAACCTCTGCATTTCAGTGCAGAGTCCCTGTACCAGCCAGGTGAGCCTCTCCTGGCTGCTCCATCTGAATCCAGCCCTGGATCTGCCCGTTGTGTGCTGGTGTGGGGAGTGTGACAAGTCCAGAGACACAGAGGAAGAGGGACCTGCTGTGGGTTTGTGTGGCTGGTTTGGGTCTAGGTGGCTCCAGCTGGCACCAGGCTGGGCATCACCTGGAGCCAGGGCAGTTCTGGAACTATCCTGAACCTCCAGTTTTGGATTCCCGTGGGGCAGGTCCAGGCAATAAATTCATCCAGAATGTCTCAGGAGCTCAACGAGCCCCTCGTGCTGGAGGTGGGGATGTCCAGGGTGGGGGACACTCAGGAAAACCTCTGGGAAGCTTTTCAGAGCTGCTTTGTCCCATGCTTGGGCTCTTCTGCCCATCCTGGCTGAGGTTTTTGGGGTCCTCTTGTGGAGCCTGGATCCCAGGGTGGGAGACTTCCAGCACTGGGATGGGGAGAGACCCCAGTTCTGCTCCCTGCCAAGCTTTACCCTGAGATCTCTTCAAGGCAGCCTGGTTTTAGTGGGGTTTTGAGCCAAAATGGAGTCTGAGAGGGAGACACAGGGAAGCCTTTCCCCAAAACTGGATCCCTCTGTAGGACGTGAGGGGCAGCGAGGTGGCAGCTCCAGGGACAGAGACACTGCTGAGCCCAGCCTCGCTGGTGTCTCACAGCAGACAAAGCTTTGATCAAGTTTTTGAAAGGAAATTCCAAATTCCTGGGCTTTTGGTTGCTCAAGGGAGGCAGAGTGAAAAGCATTTCACTTCACATCCCGAAACACGATTGGATTTCTGCATCCCAGAAGTGTCTGGATTGCTGTGCTTTCCTCTCTGCCTGGCTCTGCTCAGCTCCAGCTCTGGGTGAGAGGCTTCCCCTGTGCTAAACAGCCTCATCCAGGCTCCCCTGGCTCACAGGGCTCAGCTCAGCCCTGTCTGTGCAGGGTCCCAGCCCTGTCTGTGCAGGGTCCCAGCTCTGTCTGTGCAGGATCCCAGCCCTGTCTGTGCAGGATCCCAGCCCTGTCTGTGCAGGGTCCCAGCTCTGTCTGTGCAGGGTCCCAGCCCTGTCTGTGCAGGGTCCCAGCCCTGTCTCTGCAAGGTCCCAGCTCTGTCTGTGCAGGGTCCCAGCCCTGTCTGTGCAGGATCCCAGCCCTGTCTGTGCAGGGTCCCAGCTCTGTCTGTGCAGGGTCCCAGCCCTGTCTGTGCAGGGTCCCAGCTCTGTCTGTGCAGGGTCCCAGCCCTGAGGATGTTCAGCAGGGATTTAACCCCAGGCCCGGCCACTGTTGTGTGTTCAGGTTGTTTACAGATGTTGTTACAGCATATTGTGATAAAATGTCATGGGATTAGCACACAGCCTTGTGCCATAATTGCATTCACTGTGGCTTATAATAGTTCATTAGCTTGTCATCAGTTAGGCAGAAAGCAATGACAACTCTTCCTATCAGATTTATAATGCTCTGGAGAACAGCTGATTAAGTCACAAAGTGACATAAATCACCAGGGAATGTTTCCTTCGGCTCGAAAAAGTTTTTTTTTCCTCTCTTTTTTTGTCACTTTTGATAACAGAAATGCTGTGCCTCTGACAGCACAAAGTTCCCCTTTGGGTTGCACATGCCAGCAGGAGTTTCAGTGACAAATCTGCAGCCTGGAGGGAAAGCCCAAATCGGTCAATAATGGCTGAAAACCAACATTTTTTTGTCTTCAGGAGGCTGTGATGGGTCTCCTCCAGCCCAGCCACTTTACTGAGGGTCAGTTCTTGTCCCTGATGTCTCACAGTCACCAGTGGATTTGTGGCTGGTGGTGGCAGAGGGGAGTTTTGTCTGCAGGTCCATTTGGGGACATGAGGCTGAGCAAGGGCTGAGAGATGTCCATGGGCAGAGTCGAGGTCCAGGAGGGAATTTGGGACATTGGATACTCAGATTTGGTGTTGCAGCCCCACAGAGATGCAGCTCCTGTGGGGTTTCAGAGCTCTGTTCTGGAGGCTCCTCCTGCCCAGAGAGCCCTGTAGTGCTCATCAGCTGTTCAGGGTTTTTGCCTTCCTTTTGGGCAATTAACTCTTTCCCCATTCCATTTCAGTGGGAAAAGCACAAGCTCCAGGCCACCAGACTCTCATCTCACCTCACATCCCTTTCTTTGGTGTATTCTGCACTTCCATTTGGTTGGACTCGATGGTCTTAGAGGCATTTTCCAACCTTAGTGATTCTGTGATTTATAAATGTTGATTTCACACCCCCCCCTTTTTTTTAATATATATATTCACATAAGGACACGAAGTGCCTCAGAGTTGATTCTGCACTTGAAAATCACCTTTGATGTGTCCCTCTGAATTACTCTGTTCACATTTCCCTCTGATTTTTTAAACTCCCCTGGGGCCTGGAGCAGCTCCCACTCCTGTGCCTGGGAGTGTTTGCCATCAATTCCCTGGGTGAAAGAAGGACCAAACCATGAACTGAAGAACACCAGGTGACAAAGGGTTTGACAGTGCCTTTTCTCTGTTTAATGCACTCATTTCATCATCTCTGTCAGACCATGAGGTGACTGTCCCCACCCAGGGATGGGGTGCAGAGGGGATGGGGACAGCACCAGCATCACCCAAACCTCTGTTCTGCCTCCTCCAGGCCAAGACACAGCAGCAGCTCCAGCTGCAGCCTGGATGTGTAGGATAAAAACAACTCTTTTTGCTCCTTGCAGAGAGGTCACAATGCAGGGATGACAGCTCAGGAGCTCATCCTCTCCCAGCCCTGAGGTGCTGCAGCTCCAGCACGACATGGGAAAGCCTCCAGGCTGTGGCTGGGAATGATGGAATAGAACTTTATTCCATGGTGCAGATTTATGGTTTAAGCATTTTCCTCTCATTTATAACTTGGAGTTTATAAAACTGGGGGATTTGCAAGTGTTGGCACTAATGAGCTGAGAGCTGCCACCCAGGAGAGCAAATCCTCAGAGAAATCTCCCCAGGGAATGGGCACAGCCCTGAGGCTGCCAGAGCTGCAGGAGAGTTTGGACAACATTCCCAGGGATTGTTCTGTGCAGGGACAGGGGTTGGACTTGATGATCCTTGTGGGTCCCTTCCAGCTCAGGATATTCTAAATTATGCAACAGTGAAAGGAACAACACTGGGGATGAAGTTATCCCTGTCTCCTGCTCCAGTTCATTTCCCAGCTGCAGAACCACATCCCCACAAGACACAAATAGTGAGGAAAGCCCTGACATTGCTCAGTGAAGCAAGTTCTGCCTGGCTGGGAGGGATGAGGCTGCTGTTTGCTCTTGGGCCATGGATCAGCCCCTGGGAAGGCAGGATCCCTGCGAGGTCTCCGTGTGAAGGGTTGTCTCCATCCTCAACGTGCAATAATGAGATGGTTTGAGTTTTATAGTCTTATATAATTACTCTCAAAATAGCTTCTGATTCATCCTCCCCTTTGAAGCTTATAGTTTGCATTCTGATAAGCTCTTGCATGGCAGGAACCCTGTGGTAGCAGCAAATTAATTTTTAAGAAGTTTTTTTGCTGTCTAACTGAAACTTTGGCACAGGCACTCGGAGCGTTCCTGTCCTGGCCTCCCCAGGATCCATTTCATGGCTGAGTGTGTGCAGGAGATGAGGAGGCTCTGTTGGGGCTCCTGGGGAGTCTGTGCTGGCAGGAGGAGCCTGGTGGGAGCTGATAGTGCAGGACTCAGTGTCCAAGCACTGGGGAAACACAGGAACAAGAAAAAAAAAAATCTCATTTTAGTTTCCAGAGAGACTCTGTGGCTGGATGGGGCTTGGAGCAACGTGGGCTAGTGGAAGGTGTTCGTGCCTGTGGCAGGAGGTGGAAGGAGATGAGGTTTAAAATCTTTTCTAATCCATTCCATGATGCTCTGAGTGTCTCCTCTCAGAACATCCCCCTCCTGAGCATTCCCAGCCTTTGCCACTGAGCTCTGTGTGATGAGCTGAAAGTGCTCAGCAAACTGTGAGAACTTGTTTTCAATTCACATCCCCTGTGCTGTCCTCTGTGGAATCACTTGTGGTTGGTATGGGATAACAAAACAAGGCTTGGACATGCCCAGAGCAGCTGGGACTGGCTGTTTGCACCTGGAAAAATCTGTCCTGTGGTGCTGGGAGTGTGGAGAGAGTCGGGGGGGGAGGGTCTTTCAGGGTGTCCCTGGGTGTTTCATACCATTGTGCAGCCCTGGCCAGTGAGAGGAACACTCAGTGGTTTATTTTCATTACTAAGAGAAAAAACTAACCTGGTTTGTGAGTAGGGTCAGGATGTGAGGGAAGGGCTGGAGCTGTGGCAGGGGTGTTTAGGTTGGATATCAGGGCAAGGCTCTTCCCCCAGAGGGTGCTGGCACTGCCCAGGCTCCCCAGGGAATGGGCACAGCCCCGAGACTGCCAGAGCTCCAGGAGTGTTTGCACACCACTCCCAGGGATGCCCAGAGTGGGATTTTGGGGGGTCTGTGCAGGGCCAGGAGCTGGACTGGATGATGCCTGTTGCTCCCTTCCAACTCAAGATATTCCATAATTCTATAATTCTGCTTCTTTCTTGGTGTGTCACAGCCCCAAGTACTTCTGTGACTTGATTTCCCTCTGCCCCAAACTCTGGGGGTGCAGCAGTGCCCTGGGCTGGGCCATGGTCCTTGTCCCCCTGAGGGAACCTGAGCAGCAGCAGAGCTCTGCCTGCCCTGAGCAGGGTGTCCACAGTGACAGCTCACACTGCTCCTGGACAGGAGGAGCTGTGGGGCTCTAAAAAAACCCTATTTGTGACCCACAGGTGATGGGTGGGGTGGGATGTGCTGCTCCAGGGGGGGGCTCTGAAACCCTCCTCACCTCCCACAGCATGAGGGGCATCAGGAGCTCTGCCCCAACCACAATTGTGTCCTGATCTGGCCCTTCACCATCTCCTGAGAGGCTGATGAGATATTTCCCCCTCGCCAGGACCCACCTCGGTGCTGTTTGAGCAGCAGTGAAAGGCAAATTGACGGCAGCCAGACTTCGAAGTGACAGCTCCTAATGATTCATCTTAGCTCAGGAATATTTCAGGGCATATTCCTGGAGCTCCTGCCTGCCTGGAGAGCACCACCAGCAAATCAAGGACTTGATGAAGTTTCCGATGGCAGCCAAATGGCAGCCTGGAATGTGACAACAGTGACAACAAAGCATCAGCAGGGGACTGGCACACACAGCCACAGCAGAGAGGGACAGTCAGAGAGTGGGATTGCAGTGCTGCCCTGTCACTGCCATGCCCAGAGCAGCCCCAGCGCCCAGGGGGAAACACAGAACCTGCTGGAATGGGGTGACAGGGACAGGCTGAGCTGTAGGATTTGCTCTGCTGCCATTCCCAAGGAATGAGGAGCTGGCTGAGCACTGCACGGTGCTGCACTGCAGCTCACCTCTCACCCAGGATTTATAAACCAGCCAAACTCCCTTTCCAGAGCCCCTGTTGCAAAAGGCTCTTCCTGCCTTTGCAGGGTTTGCTCCGTGCTGTGTCCCCAAAAGGGACATTCCCTTGTGTCACTGTGGTGCTGCTGGATGCTGCTGTGAGCTTCTAATATTTGATTTCTGTTCCACCCCGTCCCTGTCCCTTCCTCCAAAGCTGAATAAACATCTCCATGGCTGGGGTTTAATGGAACCCTTCCTCCTCCTCCTCCTCCTCCTCCTCTGCAGCTGCTGCCCTGTGCTCCCCCCTGCCCTCACCTCCCACCACAGCTCCCCATACCCAATTCCCAGCCCTCAGCTCATCAGGCTCACGTTGCTGATGCCCCTCAATGGAGAGAAAATGAGATCAGCAGTTGTGTGTTGTTGTAGCCCCAGAGCTGCCTGCTCTCTTCCAGCAACACCTCTTGAAATAATCCATCACCGAGTGCCTGCTCCCTGCAAAGCCCTGCAGAAACAGAACAATATATCCTCACAAACACTCCTGAGAGGGAGAAACGCAGCAGAAAACACACAGACAAGGCTGGAAGTATCTGCTGGGGTGGTGTGAGTGATGTTTGGTGTGTGGCACTGGGGGAGCCAGTGTGAGTGAGGGGATCACCATCACCCCTGCCTGCTCTGGGCTCTGCCACCTCCTGGAGCTGCCCTTCCAGGAGGATGTTCCATGCTCCAGGCTGCAGCTCAGGACCTGCTTTTACAGCTGAAGGGATCCCAGCAAAGCAGCCCAAGCTCTCCCCTTATGACCAGATTTTCCATGAAGCACCAGAGAGCTCAGGAGGAAGAGCCTCTCACAGGGATGATGTCCCTGGGCTCTTGGCAGGGTCAGGCTGGTGGCTGTTTCTGGCAGAAAGTGGGAAAAAAGTCAGGTCAGTGTCTCCACTGCCTTAGTGAGGGGCTCCAGGGCCTGAGGAAATGTCTGTGCTCTCACAGGTGACAAGGGAGGAAGGGGACAGCCACATCCTGGTAGCATCACCCTGGTCCACACTGAGAATTTCCAGCCTCTTGTACTTCCACTCGTGCCATTCCAACTTTGTTTAAATCCAACAGGTATCTGGGATGACTAATGGCTGCTGGAGTGCTGGGAGAGCCATCAAACACGTTGTGTTTTCTCTATGGGGAGTGGGTGGAAGGGAAGCTAAATTACATCTTTGGGATATTAAATATATCTCTGCACATTAAACTCGGAGTTATCCATGAATCTCCTTAATGACACTGCAAGCTACTTCACAGCAGTAAAAGTCAACGTTGCCACAATTAGACCACTATTGTCTTGCAGTTAATAGACTGCTCTAATCATGACTTTGTCATATCAATTAATCGCTTTTGGGTTGGACTTTGCAAATTATCCCCTTTGGTAACTCAGTTTGGGCATTAGGAAGTCAGCAGGGACATCAAGCTGAGAGGCAGTTCAGCCAAATCTCTTCATTAGCTCCCATCCAGGATGAAACAAAAAAAAAAAAAATGGGGATTGTGCTGAGGAGCTGCTCCACGAGTCCATGGATACAGTGGTGGGAATGCCTGGACTAACCAAGGAATGTTTGCCCCTTTTTTAGTTTTTTAGCTTTTACAGTTTTAATCTGCAAACCACTGTTTCTTTGTCCCGCCCTGGGCCATTTGTCATTGATTTAAAGGCAGTAGGGAGTAGTGACCTTGGAAATGTTGCAGTTTTGAGCTTTTTGGTGTGGTTCAGTGGCAAGGGGTTTGGGTGTTACAAAACCAGTAAAAACACAAACCAAGAAGTCAAGTCAAAGGAGAAATGGGATCAATTTTGGGTGTGATTGAGGGAATCTGGTCTTGTATGTGCTCTTGGTGTCCCCATCACTGCCAGCTTCAGGTCTTTTCTGTGGTGTTTTTGTAACAAGTGGGTTATAAAATAAATATATAATAAATACATAAGCTCAATGGTTTATCCTAAACACATCAGCTAGAGCAGGTAGATCACAGACTCACAGAATCATGGAATCTTGAGGGGTTGGAATGAACCTTAAAGATCATCTTGTCCCAAATCCCTGCCGGGGGTAGGGACACCTCCTCCTAAACCAGGTTGCTCAAGGTCTTGGCCTGGCTTTGAGCACTCCCAGGGCTGGATCCTGTCATGTCCATGTCCATGTCCATGTCCATGTCCATCCCTTCCCTGCTCCTCGTTGCTCAGGGGGAGCTCTGTCCCTGCAGCCAAAAGCATTTTCCAGCCGAAGGTTCCTCGGGGAAGCAGCTCTGGCTCCCGGGGGAGGCAGCCTGGAAAACAGCCATGTGGATTTGTGTTTGCAGCCTCCTTCTTTTAAGCTTTATCTTCTCAATTACAAGTTGTAATAAGACCTATTTTCCAGTTTCCCCCACGTCTCCCATGGGAACTGGGTGAGGATGAGCACTGAGTTTGACAAGACCAGGGTGAGGAATGGCTGGAGCTGCTCTGCTCTTGCACCACAGCACTTACCTGATAACAAAGTGGCAAATAACAGAATAAAGCAGAATAAAAATACATAGTTCTTGTCGTGTTTTTCCCCAGGTGAGACAGGATGATGATGTGACTCTCCCTTGTGAGGATCTGTCTCTGCACTAGACAGAGCCCTTCCTCACATCCCTCCTTTCCCTCTCTTCCCCACACCTTGGATCCAAACCTTGAAAAAGGGGGGATAATATCAACCAAGGAGCTCATTCTTCCCCTGGTGCCCTTTTGGGGGAACTGGCCTCACCTCCAGCCATGCCAGGAATATCAAAGCAGCCTCTGGCCCCGGGGTATTTTCTGTTAGTTGAGGAATTATCTTGTTTTTACAGTTTCTTGTAAGTTAAAGGACATTTAAAGCATAGCATTTTCAATATTAGGTATTTTTTAAGAAAATAACTTGTATTTTCAAATTCTTAAAAGAAATCTTGTTAAATCAATGAAGGCCAACTCTGTCCAATTGATATTTAAGTTTAATAAGTCATGAAAAATTCTTGGAGAATTCAATGTCATCTTCAAACAACTCAATATTCTAAGGAGGCAGATGCTTAAAAACTGTCTGTAAAATCCTGATCCCTTCCACTCCTGCTTTGTGTCAGCTGTCAGAGGAAGGAGTAGGAGGTCATGCATAAAAGTATCTGTGAATCCTGTCAGATCCATTATGAATGCCAGCCCTGCAAGGAGTGACAGGAGCCAGGATCTTTCTCAAGCAGGCAACAGGTTTTCTGAAAGGATAATTGATTATTTCTGATGGTTTCCATTAATGAGCCTGCTGTGCTGGCAGAGACATGCAGCCTATAAAAGTCCTTGGAAAGGGTGGAAATATCTTTTAAAAAATCTCCTCTGTCACACAGCAATTCCCAGCAGTGAGAGATTTCTGCATTGCAATGATTTCCTCTGTACCAACACAGACGTATTTGCAAAAAGTCCAGGTTCTTGAGTTTTCTTATGGATGTCTGACACTGAGTTTCCTGGGCACAATTCCAATGTTTAACTCAAAGGGTAGGGAAGTGGAACCTCTGTGCTCCCAGCTTTGGTGAGAATACATTTAGGCAAATCTCTGAGGAGGCTCTGCTTGCTGACTGGTACAACCTTATTTATTATTGAGTAAGAATGGGATCTGTTTATTCACCCCAGCAGTGATCTGTGTTTCCACCTCGGAGCTACAACAGAAAATAAATGGGCCTGTACAGGAGGCTGGGAAGGGACAGAGAAATTGCAAAAACCTCTGGGTGACATTTATCCTTCTCATCCCATTCCTTCCAGCCCTTCCCTTTGAGCCAAAGGGAGCTTTGCCTGCTGGATTCGCTGGGCTCAGTGATTTTGTGGAAAAACAAAATCCTCCAGGATATCAGGAACAACAGATGGCTTCCCAGGCACTGTGCAGGGCTGGCTTGTCGGGGTGTGGATGTCACATTTTGTGTCTGCTGCTGCTGCCTGAAGATTTCACTTTTGGGAGCTGGCGCAAGAATCCCAAATTTGCAGTGGCTGCTGCGTTCCCAGAGAGCAAAATTCGGTGATACAAATGTGCTGCTGAGCACTTTGCTGTCGTGGTTCACCCATGGTGGATGGGGGGTTTGTTGTTTTGTTGTGATTGTGGGGGTTTTTTCCTCATAATTTTTAAATTCAGCTATTTATTCAAGATTAAAACCCCAGGCTTTCCTCATATTTCACAGATTTTTCTCAGTCTTAACATCAAGGCAAGGTTAGATGGTGGATCTAGTGGAAGTTGTCCCTGCCCATGGCAGGGGGTGGAATGACATGATCTTCATGATTCCTTCCAACCCAAACCATCCTGTGATTCTATGATTAAATGCCTTATTACAGCTTTCCAAAACTAAACTGTGTGATCAAAGGGAGCAGAAGGTGTTTTATGGCTCCTGTTTAAGGTAAAGCACATCAGGAATCACATTTGGAGCAGCTGTGGTGCAGTACAGAGAGGGAGTTCCCCAACTCACAAATGCACAGGGCACCCACCGTGGGGCTCAGGTAGGGAATTCAAACTCACACAAAACATTTATGGTCCAAGAATAGACATAAATAGGGTGGGTAAGTGGTAATGTTTGTCCCAAACTTTTGGGGGTTTGGGTGGTTTTTTTGTTTGTCTTTCTGTCCTGACTTGCACTTGGGTAATTTAAGGCTTTACTGGGCACTACAAATACCACAGCAGGAAATCAGGGAATTGTCCATGAGCTGAAAGCAACCCATGATGGAATTGTCCACACTGCAGAACAAAACCTGCCTCCACCATCAGGGACTGCTGTTCCTTGGGATCCTGATCTCTTGGAGTTTTGGTCTGGATGGGAATCTGGGAATTAATACACTGCAGGAAAGGAAGCAAAAATAGTCAGTGTTTTCTCTTTGTGCAGTGCTGTGAATCATTTCACAGCCTGGATGATGTATATATATGTATGTATATATATATATATTTATACATACACACACATATATATATATCTTCCATTTTCCATTTTTCCTGGTTCGTCAGCCACACGTATGGAAGCTCTTTCCAGAAAAAGACTGAAATACACCACACATGAGGTAAAAGTGTCTCAGAGCATCAGAGCACACACGCAGCTCCTGTGCTGCTCACAGTGAGGAAAATGTGTAGCATTTTCTCTACAAACTCCTGCTATGTTTGGTTTCTCTGCATCAGCAGCTTGTGATTATTTTCCCCTTGGTGTTGGTATTTACTTTTTATTCCCTGTGGGCACATCTGGGCAAGATGTGGGTGCTGATAGTACAGGAACAATCCACTTCCAGGACCCTGGCAGATGGATTTTTTCATTCCTGTGCCTGAGCAGCTGTGACACGAAGCAAAAAGGCACTTTGTGTGGTACAGCACCCGAGCTTGTTTCTGTAATGGAATTGTACAGATCTCCTTGATTTCAGACTCAGCGCTTTGCTGATGCCACAGAAACAAACCAAGGATGGTATTTTATAGCCAGTTTAAGCATCAGGGTGTAAAACTTCACATCTCTGCCCATATGGAGATACCCATTTTCTCCCCAGGTGTGTCCCGACCCTGTCAGGGAGCGCTCACTTGGACTTGGCTATAGCTTGGAGAATATTCTAAGAGCTCTCCATTAGTTGTGATTTAACTCAGTTTGGACCATTCCTTCCTTTTCCTTACGATGTTCTCACCATCTGTCTCTTCTCTTCTCCTTCCCCTGTCCCTCCCTGTCGCTGTCCTTCTCTCCCTCAGAGCTCTCCGTCAGCCTCCTCGCGGTGATAGTCATTGTGTGTGGCCTGGCCCTGGTGGCAGTCTTTGTCTTTCTCTTTTGGAAGCTGTGCTGGGTTCCCTGGAGGAACAAGACCCTTTCGTCCCAGCTGGCCGTGCTGAGGAGCGAGGCAGGCCACAAGGACAGCATGGCAGACAAGCTGAAGGACGCAGGGGCCATCAGCTTCCTGGAGGCGGCCGTGAAGATCAGCCACACGTCCCCAGACATCCCTGCAGAGGTGCAGATGTCCATGAAGGATCACATCATGCGGCGCACGCGCATCCAAAGGCAAACCACAGAGCCGGCGTCCTCCACCAGGTCAGGGGTGGGGTTGTGGGATGATGGGATAATAATGGGATAATAACGGGATAATGGGATGGTGTTGGGGAAGATGAATCAAGGAAACCTTATAAATATGATTGCTCAGCAAAAGATCCTGAAAATATGAAACCTATAATCAAAATAAAAATTGAAGTTTACTTTGAGTTGTAGGATACCGAGTCTTAGTTACTATACAATCTGAAAACAACAGCCTGGCCAGCTGAAGGAGAATCCCTTTGGATTGAACAAGACCTTTCTGCTGGCTGAGGGATCCAAAGGTCAATGTAGCAAAACAGAAAAGTCTAAAGAGTAGTTTTTAGAGTTTAAAATATAACACATGGTAATGTAGTAGTTCTTATAGGCTGTATGGAGATTCTATAGGATTTTGTGTCTTGGTTGGTCGCTGTTAATTAGAATATTCATCACAAAAGGAGATAGAATGGATTGTAACAAAGACCTAGGTCTCTTTTCCCTGCTCTCTTACCTCTGCTCTCTTCCCCCTGCACTCTGACCCTGCCACCTTGCTCCCTCACTCCCCTCTTCTTACCCCACACCCTCTTGCTCTTTCTCCCTCTCTCTTTGGGGCTTCCCTCCAGCCCAGGCTGGTGGCTGAAGGCAAAAGGCCCTTTCTACCCACGACCCTTGCAATAAACCCACATATTCTAGAATATCTCAGGTCAGCAGATGGGATGCTCAGCCTGGAAGAACCTCAGCTTGGATTTCATCAGAGGCTGCAGCTGCTCCCTGAGGGGCAGCTCCAATCTCTGCTCTCTGTGACAGTGACAGGACCCAGGGAAGGGCTGGAGCTGTGTCAGGAGGGTTGAGTTGGATATCAGGGAAAGGTTCTTCCCCCAGAGGGTGCTGGCACTGCTCAGGCTCCCCAGGGAATGGGCACAGCCCTGAGGCTGCCAGAGCTCCTGGAGCATTTAAACACTGCTCTCAGGGGTGCACAGGGTGGGATTGTTGGGGTGTCAGTGCAGGGGTCAGAGATGGATTTGATGATCCTTGTGGGTCCCCTCCAGCTCAGGATATTCCATGATTCTGCTGGGTGGGGATGGGGTGCTCAGCAGGGACACTCTCTGTGAGCAGCTGCAGAGGTGGGAGGATTGTTGGATAGAGCCAAAGGTTCAGATACCATCAGGGACACTAAAGAGAGCACCTACACGCCAGATTACTGTCCAAATTTTGGCCATAAACCAATGAATGTGTTAAGACTGGCTCACCGTGGCTCTTTTAAAAAATCAAGGATTCAAGCCCTGTTACTGCAACTTGACCTCATTGTGTCAAGTCACCCGCATGCTTTGGCCACTTTAATTTTGTTCCAACATGAGAGGCAGGCTGAAGTATCAATGATGTACCCTGTCAGACAGAATTAGACCTTTTGGCTCTCTCTCGCTGTTGTGGCTCCTGGCAGAAACAATTAAATCAGCACAATTGATGGATCGCTGGCTGCAGAGGGCCAGACCCAGCTGTGCTCGGTGCTTGTGCTCAGATGGGGACAGAGACATCAACATCAGCCTCAGGAAGTCAGGGAAAGGCTGTGCAAACCTTGGGACACCCTCTCAGCATGGATACTGAGGAGAGATTTAGGTTAGATGTTAGAAAGGGGCTCTTTATTCAGAGTTTGCCCAGAAAAGCTGTGGCTGCCCCATCCCTGGAAGTGCCCAAGGCCAGGTTGGAGCAGCCTGGGATAGTGGAAGGTCCCCCTGCCCGTGGCAGGGGGTGGAATGAGGTGAACTTTGAGGTTCCTGTCCAACACAAACCATTCTGTGAAATGCAGCATCTCTCCTTGACACAGAAGGCGGTGAAACGGGGACAGGAAAGAGGACCACAGGGTTCTGGCTGTGCCCCAGCACTTCTGTTTGCCTCGCTGGCCGTGCCTGGGATGTGCACAGGAGTGTGGCAGGGAAATCAGGCTCTGCTCAGAAAATTGGCTGCCCTTTTGCAGGATTAGTGAGGCACCAGTGGCAGCCCCCTGTTTGAAGGAGCTGAGTTAGATCAGCACGGTGCCACCCGCGTTTGTGAGCCGCACTCTTTTATTTATCCACACTGCTTTTTGAGCAGCTGATTACCTCTCTGCATGCACAGGCTCCTTCTGCTTTTATTACACCTTTCCAACAGAGGAGGAAAAAAACCCTCAGCCAGTCTGAATTAGGACAAACAAAGTGAGACTTGGCTGTACGTGGGCAGGTTTCAAACCCACTTTCTCCTTGGCAGGTTCCTCTGATTCACAGCCCAGCCTCACCTTGTCCAAAACACCCCTGAGGAACCTGCCAAGCACCACGTATCACTGAGAGCTAATGCTCTGGCTGTAGAGTTCTTAGTTTGGTTAAATAACTCTATAAACTGCTCTTGTAAACACCAGATAATCTGAAATAATGCCCTCAGCCCACAGAAAGCTTTTATGCTTTGTTCAGATAAAGCTCTGCTTACATAGAGCTTGTGCTGGAGGCAAGCTCAAGGCAAGAGATGCTTCTGGACGAGGCTGTGCCTCCCTCCCTGTCAACAATTATCTATCACTTCTTGATGAGTCTGTTGGAAAAGTCTGGAAGCAGCAATGCCCAGCAAAGCCAGGCTGGACAGGGTTTGAAGCAAGCTGATCTAGGGGAAGGTGTCCCTGCCCAGGGCAGGGGATGCAATGAGATGAGTTTTAAAACCCTCTGAGCCCAAAACCGTTCTGTGGTTCTATGAATAAAGCCTCAGCTTCTGAACTGGTCATGGTTCTCTCACCAAAAATAAAAAGAAAAAAAAAGAAAAAAAAAAAAAAAAAAAAGTTGTTTTTTTTTTTTTGCCTGAGAGAGCTTAATACCAGTATCTTGGAAGTGTAAGGACTGAGGGTGGGGAAAGTCCTCATGTGGTGCTGTCTGTGACTTGGGTAAGGAGTTGTTGGGGCCCATCTGTTCAGCTGTGGGCTGTGACTTGTGCCACAGGTGGGAAAAGGGCACAGCTTGTGGCAAACACTCTGGAGTTTAAGAAATTCACTGGATTGGTTCCTGGAAGGTTTTCGGAGGTGTTCTCCTCTGCTCACCTCCACAACACACGTGGTTTCAGCACAGAGGTCAGGAGCACCTTCAGAACTCGTTCTGTGCTCTCTCTTGCCTTCTGAGTCCAGGGGTGGAAAAGGAGGGGTCTCAGGGAGGGCTTCCTCACCTGAGATTTAGGCTGTTTAAAGTCCTTGGCCCTCTAAAAGCTCTGAATCGCATTGCAAGGAAAAAGCAGAGTGTTCAAGGTCTTGTTTTCAGGTTTCTTGTGTTGTTTATTTGATATCTCAAAATTTTCTCCGCTCCCAGCTGAGATCTGGACAGCAGCTGAGACATGAGGTGACTGCCCACCGATGGGATGTCACCTTACTTTTTATAGATAACTACATGTTAGTTATTTACAATTTTATACCAATACCTAGTGCTCACACTAAAAGAGTCATTTCTACTTTGACCCAATCCACTCTCACTATCCTGTGCCATCACCACCCCAGAAGATGGAGGATGAGGAAGAAGGAGAGGAACTCAGGGCACCACCCTAATTCCTCCATTTTGTCCCCCACTTACCTCTACTCTATGAACCCTAAAACTACTAAATTTTTCATTTTGTGCTGTGCTAAACTACTATTTTCACATCTTGGTGGTTTGTAATTCCTCTCTCAGTGTCGTAAGCCTCTCCCATGGACTAAAATCAAACCCAGTGTCTTCCTGGGCTCTGTGCCAAGGTCCCCAAAGCCCCTGGACTGGCTCCACACCCCCATGTCCAGGGCCCTGGACTCTGACAGAGAGAGATCCATGTCCTGGGAAACCCACAGAGCTGTCGGTGTTTTCCTCCTGCAGGCACATCTCCTTCAAGAGGCACCTGCCCCGGCAGATGCACGTGTCCAGCATGGACTACGGCCTGGAGCCGCCGGCCGTGGCCGAGCAGCCCACCAGCATCGGCCGCATCAAACCCGAGCTCTACAAACAAAAAACCGTGGACACCGAGGACCCCAAGAAAGAGGCTGAGAAAACCTGCGGGAAGATCAACTTCACCCTCAAGTACGACTACGAGAACGAGACGCTGACTGTCCGGATCCTCAGGGCTTTTGACTTGCCAGCCAAAGACTTCTGCGGCAGCTCGGACCCCTACGTGAAGATCTACCTCCTGCCCGACCGCAAGCGCAAGTTCCAGACGCGGGTGCACAGGAAGACCCTGAACCCCACCTTTGATGAATCCTTCCACTTCCCCGTGCCCCACGAGGAGCTGGCCAGCAGGAAGCTCCACCTGAGCGTCTTTGACTTTGACAGGTTCTCCAGGCACGACATGATAGGAGAAGTGATCTTGGAGAATCTGTTTGAGGACTCAGACCTGTCCCGGGAGACTTCCGTCTGGAGGGACATCCAGTACGCCACCACGGTGAGTGTCTGCTGGGCACGGGGCTCAAAACTTCATCCCAGGGATAAATCCTGCTCCCAGCTGGTGGGTTCCTTGCCTCCTGTTTGCCCCATGGCACAGTGATGCCTTGGAGTGGCTACCTAGAACAGAAGCTAAAAGAGAATAAAGTGGGTATTTATTTATTTTTTTTAAAGGCTTTCAATAGATAAACCTTGGGCAGTGCAAAAGCCTACCAGTGGCAAAAGCCACCCAAGATGGATGATGGTCATGAGTTTCTCAGACTGATATAAGTTTGGTCTCTTTGCGTGTCAGGGGTTAATTGTCCAATTACAGCTTCAGATAATTGTGGGAATTATAGAAACTTAGATTTTAAGATTTCAGTATATAGTAGTATATATAGGGCAAGATGGAGGATTCTGGGCATTGTCTAAATCCTTCTTCTTCACCTTCTTCTTCCTTCTTCTTTATGGGTTTAGGTAGTTTTCTGCAATTAGGGTTATCAATTAGGGTTATTATATGAAGTCATATTCCCCCAGTTTGCTTCCACCACCGATTCACTTTTGTTTATACTTTTCAGGGCCTGGGGCAGAGGGTGTCCTTGGTTCTCAGGCCTGAAAGATTGTTTTGTCTGCCCAAAATTTGAAGAGACCTTACTGACACTCCATATGGAGTTCAGAGTTATGCACTAATGCAGTACAGGGTCTGAAAAATATAAAAGCTAAAAGCTTAAAGCAGCACATGGTCACAGTAAGGAAGAGCTCTGAGGGGCCAGTACCAGCCCCTTGGACGTGCTGCTGGCAGCTCTTTCCAGAGCTGCATTTGGGTCTTTTAGTAGTTCTGTTGAATTCCCTCTGGAAGAGAAGCCAATCTCAGAGAGGACAAGTCCCAGCCCCTTCCATGTCACAGGGATCTGGCAGAAGAAGCCAAGTGCCCACATTGATCACCGAGTGCAGAGCAGTGACATTAACCTCTCCATAATAACTGTCTGCTCCTCCACTGCCCTCCCAGGAGGATCTGGCTGCTCCTCGGGGCGAATGAACGATTGACCTGCTCTGCAGCTGGACACCAAATCAACCATTGTCATTGTCATTTCACATTGTTATTTCTGAGCCTGAAAGATGAGACATCCCCACCCCCGTGGCTGGAAGCGTGGGCCCTGTCACATCTTTCCTGGTGACTGGCAGAACGCCACAAATCTGCAAAAATCTGTCCTGCAGCTTCCCTCATAGCTCAAATCATACCTTTGCTCCCCTGCTTTCTATGCCGAGGAGGGAACTGTCAAACATAAATATTTTTTGTGGCCAGCAGTGCCAGAAGACATTTGCTTTGTAACTCTGGTGCTCTTTTTCCCAGCACTGTGTTCCCCACCAGCTGTACCAACCCTTGGTGACTCCCACCAGGGCTCATCCTCCTGCTGCAGGGTGTTCAGAACTTTCTGACAGCTCTGTGAGGTCCAGGAGATGTGCCCAGCCCCATGTCCTGTGCTGCTGTCCCCAACAGGGACACAGTCCCAGGGCACTCAGGGGACACGGGGTGTTCTCAGCACATCACCCTGGAAGGTGGTTCAATGGTGGTTTTCTTATCTTCTTGTGTTAGAACCGGGATTAAAGCACAGAGATGCAGTTTTCTTGTGTTCAGACTGAGTAGTTTATTAATTCTTACCTATTCTTATCTATATTTATATATCTATATCACAACACGAGTTGTGAGCTCCAGCCAACAATGTAGAAAATAACTTTTTTCCATGGTCTTTTAATTACCCAGTAATGAGATGGCATCTGTATTATTTATACTTTTAACCCAATAACTGATCACCCAATGTCTACAATGGGGACCTTTTCACCCAGTTAGAAAAAAAACACGCAAAACCATGAAGAAGAAGGTGGAAGAAGAACTTAGCCAATGCCCCAAACCCTCCATATTGCTTTATATATATTACTACATACTAAGACCTTAAATACTAAATTTTACACCCTGTGGCACTGCACACTTCTATTCAAACTACACACCCATAATCCCAGTGCTATCACTCAATTTTGGAAGCATGTTTCATGACTCCAGGTCAAATGCAGTGTTTGCTTGAGGATCAGTCCCTTTTAGCACAGAAAGCCTGAAATTCTCAGCCTCCAGGGTTCCAACAGCTCAGGGGCTGTCCTGGGAGGGCACAGAGAGCTTTGGCCAGCCTGGGGACACACAGGGATGGAGGTGGTGCCTGCCAGGCCCCCTGGGGCAGCTCTGGCATCTTGCTGGGAGCTGCTGCTGTGCTGCCTTTTGGGCATCTTGCCTGGCAGGGCTGTGGGAAGGAGGAGCAGGATCAGCCATGAGGAAAAGCAACAGTTGGAGTTAGCAGGGCGCTCACAGCTCTCTTGGCTCCCAACCTGCAAACAGCCACGGCTGCTGTGATTGATGGATGGTAATGAAAGCAGAAATGCTGGCAGAGAGGCAAGGAGGCACCAGGCACATCCCTCACCCAGAGAGAGGCTGCTGGAAGGGGAGCAAAGTGCACCTGATGTGCTGATGCTTCCTGGAGGAACCTGCCTGTTGGTTCTGCAGGCAATAGTGGATGTTTTCCTGGCTAAATAATCTCATTTAATGGGGGAAAACCCCCAGGAAAGCAAGTGGAGATACACCAGCAGGAAGGTTGTTGAGGGAAAAGCCTCCAGAGAAGGTTGAGGGGAGCAGAGCCAACCCCATGCCCAATATTTGATGTTCAGCAGCCACAGACACATCCAGCACCACGTTTGGCTCCATCCCCTCATCCTCTCCATGCCATTCTTAAGGAATGTGCTGCTCCTGGAACATCTCAGCCAGCTGTAGCACCCCCAAGGACATTTCTGCTTAATCAAAATTGAGAAGGGTAAATACAGTTTGCATAAAACCCCCAGAAAGCTCTGGGTGCCTAATAATGCATGAGATCAATGGTGTGGGTAAGAGGGTAGGAACACACTTAAGTACTGAGCTGGTCAAATAGCCAGCACTCAGCTGCTTAATTAATGACTCTACAGCTTGTGAATCAGGGAAACATCCTTGGTTTCAAGTCTATTGATTCAGAGCTTCCATTATTTCCTAAAAGGTACTGATATGAATTTTGGAAATGTCCCAATGTCTATAATCTGCAAGAAAATAATGTACCCACAGGACACACTTTGCTCCCTTGTATTTTATGGTTGCAAAGAAAAAAAATCTCTTGACCTGATACAATGAGGTCAAAGAACAATTTGTGTTCGTTTTATACCCTGAACAGGTCCTCTCAGTGCAAGGAGAGGAATAGAAGATGAGATCGTGTCCAGAGGGTGCTCTCAGCATCTCACACAGGGCTGCTCTTTTCTTCTGACATCTTGTCCAAGGTCTCCTGCCCTCGTCCCTCCCGCACCAACTAAGAACAAAGAATGGATGAAAGAACAGACCCAATCAAAATTTTATATAATATTCATTAGTATTCTGCACATCGAAGTGGAATAAAGATTTAATCTTTTGCCTTACCTGAGAACGAGCAGGAAATAATTTGGCAAAAACCCTCATCCATCAACAAGATCTATTCCCCTAACACTTAGCAAAGCTTTAAGAGCTTTAAGTGCATTTACTTGTCTTTCTAGTTCCATCACTCTGCTCCTAACAGCGACAATTTCTTTTCAGCAGATCATTATATCACATTGAAAGGAATCAAACGCACTGTTTCCCAAAATAAACGGGTTGTTTGCTCTACAGATGTGGGATCTGTATGTAGAAAATAAGAATTTTTTTTTTAATCCATTTTTAGGAGGTGTTTGGAAATCTTTCTGCTGACTTCGGATAATGATTCTTTCTAGTTTAAATAAGACATTTGGTTTGTTTATTTTTCTCTGAATTCCCAGGGGCAAGGCAACGATGGAAAGGGCTTTTAGGGGGTGTAGTCAATGAAGCTGCAGGTACAAGAAGTGCTAAGAGCCATGGAATTAAAGTTATTTGATGGGGCACTAAAAGAGTAAATTGTGTTGGCCTCTGTGTGATCCAAAAGCACCAAACATTTCTGAGTGCCATCTGCTGGTTAATTCCCCATTTATACTCACACTCACACAGCCCCACGCTGTGCCAGCTCCTTCAGGGCATCTCAGAGGTGTCCAAATGTAGACACATCACAAACTAAAAGCTCAACAGCCCCTTCTTGGTTGTCTTCTGGTTTAAAGCTTTGCCCCCCCCAGCCCAAAAACTCACTCCCAACTTCAGAGAAAACCACTGTGTTTCTCAAAGACATTTTCATTTTGTGCAGAAATGTTGGGCACTGTCAGTCACAAACTTTTATTACTGAATTCAGGAGGTTGAATCTGGAATATGTTCAAGGTCTCTTCCAACCCAAACCAGGCTGTGATGTTATGAACTGAATGCACTGGCTGTCATGGAAAGTTTCTGAGGAGATTTTTGCAGTGCACAGCCAGAGAACACGACACTGCTGTGCGTCAGGAGCTCATCTCTGTGTCACCTCACTGTGTTTGTCACATTCCTGGAGGAACCAGGCACTGCAGACACGTACTGTACATTCAGACAAGACTTGGTACTAATTTGATTTCCTCTCTGCATTGATTTGGTGTGAGAGATCCCATCTCCTCTGTGTGAGCAGTGCAGCAGGAGTGCCTCAGCTGGTCATTAGCTGTGCATGGCTGGGAGGTTCAATAGGAAGCACAGACTCCACTGAGGCAGAGGAAGATTGTCCTCAACTAAGATGTGAAGGTGTAACTTATTTTTCCCATTCTCTGTATTCATTTTTAGCCAAATGGTGTTGGAATCACCCCGAAGTAAAGTGCTCTTTGCTCCAAATGGCAGAACAGAGGAAATGCTGGGGTGGGGGAGGAGGCACCTGGCTGGTTCTGCACCTTTCCAACAAAACGTGTTTTCTGTTTTATTGAAGGAAAGCGTGGACCTGGGCGAGATCATGTTTTCCCTTTGTTATTTGCCAACTGCAGGTCGCCTCACCTTAACAGTCATTAAATGCAGGAATCTCAAAGCTATGGACATCACAGGTTACTCAGGTGGGTGTTTGGTGGCTGGGGAGGACCCTCTTGCATCCACATTTCCTCCTCTTCCCTCACTGTATCCTCAGCAGATGGTGGGTGAACCATCACAGAAATACCTGAAAAAGTTTTGTCTGTGTTTTAAGTGCAAACAAAACTTTTAAAGTAGAATTATCTGTCGCTTGTTTCCCATCCCACTGGAGGGTTTGCAGGGCCAGAGCCTCTGATCCATCTCTTGGGTTGGACACTTGGATCTCTTGGAACTCTTTATAGCCAGAATCAACTCTTTCACCCCAGGATCAGGAGAGGATCTTGGGCCACCTGGATAAATCCCACCGGAATGTGTATTTCCCTGTACAGTGGCCAGTGGTCAAACCTGAGGATCACAGCCACTTGAAGGCTGTTTGTATTTGCAGTTTCAAAGAGCTGACTTGCAAATTCAGCATGAAGAAATTCTGGTTTTCATCATAAAACCCACTTTCTTTTTCCAGACACCAACTTCAGAGTATTTGAATTGCATTGTACAAAAAGCAGTAGCAACAGAGACCTTTGCAGAAAATGTTTCTGCTCAGCTGGAGCTTAATGCCATATGAAATATCTGAGAATTGAGACTTCAGGTGAAGTCAGCTCAGCCTTTCTGCAATCATAAAAATGCAGGGCTGGTTCTCTGGTGCCTGAACCTCAGGTCACCACCCACACCAGTATGAGAAATGGAGGATTTTACTGGTCTGCAAACAAACTTTTTTTCTAAAAGTCCATTTGAAGAGCAATTCTGGCTCACGGGAACTTACAGCCCATCCTCTGATAGAGCAGTTTCTATACTGCAAAAGTAACAAAAACACACTTCCATCAACAAAAGGTCTTTTCCTCTCTCTCCCTCTCTAGATCCCTATGTCAAAGTGTCTTTGCTCTGTGATGGGCGAAGGCTGAAAAAGAAGAAAACCACCATAAAGAAAAACACACTTAATCCCACCTACAATGAAGCAATAATCTTTGACATTCCCCCTGAGAACATGGATCAAGTCAGCCTCCTTATCTCCGTCATGGATTATGATCGGTAGGTGGGAGGGAGGTTCTGGAGAGCTGCAGGGCACAGCATCCCACTGGGTGCAGATTTTCCCCCTTCAAATGCAATTTTCCACACTGTTTTCCATAGAGCTCAGTGGTATCCACCAGCCTCTGGTGATTTATTGCCACGGTGACATTGGTATTTATGGTTATGGGAAAATAACGAGTTTGGCAAAGCTGGTCCTTGCTTTATGGCATTTCCTTCAGCAAGTGCCATGTTCCCCCTGGTTATTTATTTGTCCTGCAACCCATTTTAGAAAACAAATAATGTCAGTCTGAGCAGCACTGGGTGTATGAATTATGCTTTACTGAACCTGGGGTTATTCTTGCTGTAGAGCACCACGCACACCTCTGTGTCTGGACTGACCTGCAGAAATAATTTGAAAAAGTGCTGTAATTACCTGTGGTGGTGGCAGTGCTGGGGCAGACA
>VWZU01009726.1:661110-671992 GCA_013397095.1 Sterrhoptilus dennistouni | reverse complement strand
ATTTTGGGTTTTCTAAAGTTCTGTATGATTTTTTTGTTATTAAGTTCCTGTAATGGTTTGTTCCTACCTCCACTCCCCTTCCCCTAATCACTGTCATTAACCCACATAATAGGCCTGACTCTCTCCATTGCATCTCCTTAATAACCCTGTCCCAGTGTGTTGTATCCCTATTATATCTTATTTATTGACACATCCCCGTGCTTGAGTACCCAGGTGGTTCAGCCAAGGCTTCAGGTATCTCCACACCCCTTTTGCCCCAAATTGGCCATGTCAAACCCCCCTGTATCTAAATCACTCCCCCTCATTTCCATCAGTAACGCTCCTGTACTTAAGGGCAACTAAGAGCCAAAATCCTCACTCACTCTCTGATACCCTGAATAAGCACCTTCCTTACCACCCAGTGAGTCCCCTCCTTGTTCCAAGCAAGGTCACATCTCTGCTGAAATCTGGACCCAAAGGAATAACTCGTTTATGTGGTATCTGAAGAGCAGAGCTGGCCAGGAAGACCAGTTTAGAAGGACCAGGCTTTCCAAGTTCATCAATGCCACTCGTGAGGGCTGTGCTGCCCTGGGTTTCTCTTGGATGCTGCTGGTGCTGCCATTCCCAAAACAAAAGCTCCTGGCAGCGGGAATGGAGCTGATGATGCAATTAAAATGATTATTTCCTAAACCTGCGTGTCCCTGCAAGCCTCTGGAAGTGGCTCTTGGAGTGAAGAGGGGAATTGGAAGAGCAGGCTCTGAGCTGCCTGGTTTGCCAGCACGCAGCTGAGCATCCGAGGGGATGAGGGCACTACACCCCAGCTGTGCAGAATTTCACGGGATTTATTGGTACTGATGTCTCTTGATTAAATTATATTTCTTTCTTCATTTATTCTCTAACAAGCTGAACATTTCAATTTCCCAGGCAAGCCCTGCTCGGGAGCGGGAGGAGGTGGCACCTGACACTGATATTGGAGGGGGCTCAGTTGGAGAGGAATAATTCTCATCTAAAGCTCTGATTTCCTGAAAACCTGCTCTCAGGGGAGAATTGACAATTCAGAGCCAAGCTGAGAGCTGCACTTTCCTGCAGGAGCTGCTCACAAAGCTGAGTGTGGCTCCATGGCCTGCGTGGTGCCAAGAATCCCCCAGCTGACAAGACTTGGAGCAATTTCAGGTTAAAAGGGAATCAGAATCATGGAATGGTTTGGGTTGGGAGGGACATTAAAGATTATCCAGTTCCAGCCCCTCCTGCCACAGGCAGGGAATCAGTCCTTTCAGTTTTCCTCCCCTGAGCAAACCCATGGCAGTGCTAATCTTTGCACCGTTTTCATTTCCAAGGGTCAGGGAGGCAATTCAGGAGAAAACCATCCAGCTGAGCAATTAGCCAGTCAATAACACACTCCTGCATTTTATTAGAAAGAGAAAAAAAAAATTGATAATTTCTGTTTGTTTTGACCCTGCCTCTGCAGTAATGGCAGCAATTTCCCGGGATAATCCCAGTTTCCATGGTTATATCTCCCTCCAGGTCCTTGGCCACCTGCAGCAGGAGGACACAGGAGCAGGGGCAGAGCCAGGGCTGCTGTGCTGGAGGGGGGAGCTGCTCCAGCCCCCCCCAAAATTCTCCATCCTTGCGCCACTCCAGCCTCCCCTGCCCTGCCTGCACCACTCAGCAGGTGGAAATCAGGAGGGTTGGGAACCCCAAATTTGCTGCTGCCTCCTAGCTGGGGATGAGAGATTTGGAGGCAAAAAGACAAAAAAAAATCTCTGCCTGATATTTTTTGGAGCTGACTCACCACCCCTGAGCTGCAGCACTGGGAAAGAGACCCCAACCCTCCTTTCCCAGGGAGAGTCACTTCACCTCTCAGCACTTTTTTCCTCCAGGAAGAAGGATTAAAGCAGAAAATCCAGATCTGTTCCAAAAAGGCACCAGGGAGCTGATTTGGAGAGGCAAGAAATTAAAGAACTGCTTAGCTGAATAGCTGAGCTGGTCTTTTTCTGTCCTCAGGAAAGAACTTTGATATAACAGCTTTAGTAATAATAACACCCTGAAGAAAATCCCGGTGAAATCATGTAGAGTGCAGGATGTGTGAAATCCCTGCAATGGGGAGAGGTGTGGGTCTCCCTCCTGTCAGCAAAATCCTTCCTGGGTGGGATGGAGACACATCACCACAGATGGGAGCAGCTCAGGGGAAAATAATCCATCTTGATCAAAGAACCAAAAGAACAGGGAAATCTCTAAGCAAATGAAACTGCCCAGAAAATATTGAAACTTGGTGTGTCACAAGCCAGTGCTCCTCTGACAGGGCTGTGAGCTCTCAGTTTGAAGGCTTTATTTTCATTCCACTTTTCCAGGGGGAAAGAAGGAGGAAGGAGACAACACTGGGAAGGGTGAGAGGAGCCTGGGCATCCCCAGGCTGGCTGGGGCAGCAGGGATCCAGATGTTATAAATGCATGTTATAAAGTTGGCTTTTCACAAGATGTGTGCTGTATGATTAATAACTTTGTGGTAAGGATATAAGGTTATTTATTTCTGCTGTTAGTAAAGAGAATTAGGCATAGTGGTAGTAGTTGATATAGCAATTGCTTAAACTGTCTGGTTTGCTGGGATAACATCCAGTGAACATGTAAGGAAGACCCTGCTATTGATAAAATGTGCCTAAACTGTCTGTTTAATCAAAATAACATCCAGTGAACGTGTAAAGAAAACTCTGCTATTGATACACCAACTATCAGCATCTCTCATGTGAAGAAAGTCTGGACCAAGGCCCAGGCTGGAGGAGATAATGAAGACACAGCCAAGAAACACAAATGCTCTAAAAAGGCAAACCCAAGGAGGGACCATGCAAAACAGTTCCTGGAATAGGGAAACTAGTTTATGGAAAAATATGAATATTCAACAGATTGATACAATAGAAAGGGTATTTAAAGGATGTCTCTGATATAGCAGGGGTTGGACTTGGCCATACTTTGGTTTTTTCCTATCTCCTAATGGTTTTATTTTCTATTAAACCTATTTCTTAAAATTTACATAGAAAGTGAACCTTGTTTTTCACACAGATCTGCAGGGTCCCTATCATCCTGCAAAAATTCATCTTTTAGAAAGAAAATTCCGTTTGTGTCCCTCCCTTTGGGAAAATTCAGCCAAAGGGAGAAGGGGAGTGCAGGGGGTGTGAGCGCCCTGGAGGGTTTGGGGGGCTGGGGAGGGGTTCTCTGGACATGCTTTGTAAAAGAAAAGGTTTTAATAATGATAAAAAAAGCAAACATTATCAAACAAAAGAAATATAAGTCGAACACAGGGTAGAGAACACTTACACTGCTGAGGCAGTCCAGAAAAAAAACCAATTGAGCAGTTCTGTGCAGTCTTTAAGCACTGAATGGTCCAGGTGGGGTTTCTGGCACCTTCCCCAATGAAATTTGCAACAGGTTTTTGAGGTCCAGGTGTCCAGCCAGTGTCTCTGCTTGGCACCTCCCAATTACTGGGAAAAGAACTTTGAAGTTTCTGGGTCCTTTACCCAATTAGAGCAGCAAGGGGTGAGTGTTAAAGCTTCCCTTGTATGGGAACACTCACTGAGGTGAGGGAGCACTTGTGGGTGATCCCACAAATGGGAACAGCTCAGGGGACAATAATTCATCTTGATCAAAGAACCCAAATAGCAGGAAAATCTGTTAGTAAATTCCTGCCCGCTGGAGATCCTGGCACTGCTGCTGAGCTCTGAGCACAGGCACACTGTGCCCCAGCCTGGCCCCACTTCCCCCTGTCCCACTTCTGCTCCTCAGACCCCAACCTCAGCTCCTGCCAAATCCCCCTGTGGCACAGAGGATTCATCCCTCAGCCCTCCCCAGCCCCCCAAACCCTCCAGAGCACTGACACTCCCTGCACTCCCCTCTCCCTTTGGCTGCATCTTCCCAAAGGGAGAGACACAAACTGAATTTTCTTTCTAAAAGACGATATTTTTGCAGAATGAAAGGGACCCTGCAGATCTGGATCCTCATAAATCTGGGAGGACTCCACCTGTCCCTGCACCCACAGCCCTGGGGCCCTTCTGTCCCCAAAGCCACCAAGTGCTCTGCAGGTGCAAAAATCAGAAATAGCAGAGCTGGGCTGGAGCACCATCCCAAACCCCTGTGAGCCATCACAGATCACTCTCAGGGCAATGATTTCCCTGTCAAGAGGCTTTTGGGGTGAATCTGATTTTGCTTATTCCCCACTTCCATCAGGAAATGCTGAGCACTGTCAAGGAGCTGCTGCCTCTTTGTCCCTCCTCAAACTCCCCCAAGCCCCAGGAACCCCTGGGGGAGATTTTTTTGCTGCCTCCCCACCCGTGTGTGCGATGAGTTACACCTCAACCAGATGTTCCGTGGGCAGGAGAACCCACTTGGAGTTAAAAGCCAGTGATTAGAGTTGCCAACCAGCCATTAAATTGAGAATTATCCCCCCTTCTTCCTGTTTCGATACAATGGGAGCTTCATAATGCACTTGTTTAAGTCGCCTGGTTTTAATTTTAGCTCCCGCGTTTCTAATAGGACACGCAGAGCCATTTCACCTCATCAATAGCTCCTGTGAGCTGGAAAAGAGGCAGGGAGGGGAATAAAGTCAATATCCTTGAGGATGAGACAAAGGAGGAAAAATTAGCCCAAAGATCTCAGTTTCTCTTTCCCCGCTGATAACACAACTCCTCAATTTACTGGGCCAGATTGCCTCGCAAAGAGGAGACTTTTTCAAGAGGAGCAGACATGAAAGGGATTATTACTTAGAGAGGCTCCTCTTTAAAAAGATAAAGTATTTGGCAATTAAAGCAGAAGGAACTGCAGACTCCCTAGCTCCATTAGTATATTTTTCTTTTAGGGAGGATGAGGGTGGGATGTGGGGACACCTCCTGCTGCAGCCCCAAGAGGGGGGACAGGAGCAACCGTGGCCCCAGAGCTGCCCCCACTGGTGTGGGAAATGGATTTGGAGAGGATTCTCAAAGCCTGATAAGAAGACTCACATTTCTTGTGCATTTTAACTCTGAGATAAAATACGATGGCTTGGGAAGGCCAGGGAACAGGACAGACATTGCTGGGAGAGAAATTGGACTGGAAGTGAGTTTCAAATTATGACCTTGCAAATAGATGAGAAATAAAACTATGAGAGATGTATTATAGCCAGACCCACGTAGGGTGTTTTAATAGATGATTGGCTTAGGAGCATTAGCAGCATTGTGTGGCAAAAGCTAATAATGTACAGTAATTAGGTCACAAAATGCTTATAATGTATTGTAATTAGGAAATAGTTTGGCTTCTGATTTGGATGGTGTGAATTGTAACATCTGAACCATCTCACCCTTCTCATGAGGCTGAAAATGGAACAAAAGTCTTTGAAAGGCCTCTCAGAGTTCCATCTCTGAGTCAGAAAAAGGGTTTTTCCAACACACTGAACAGGGGTGAATAGGACCCTGGGCAGGGGAATGAGGAAATGAAGGTTTGTCCCAACCTCCTGTGGGGAACAGGGTCTGGCTGCCCCTGCCAGCCCCAGGTAACCTGCACAGGACCAGGAGTCTCTGCCTCTGGTCACCTGGAGTCAAGGCTGAATCCTCCTGAAAATATGTCAGTGCAGCAGGAGTGGCTGGGAGGGCAGAGGGAGGGCAGGACAAATGGGGGCAGCCACAAAAATCCACTTCCACACGGGACAGAGGGACCTGGGGCAGCTCTGCCATGATCCCTGGATCTTCCTGGGGTCCCTGCAGCCCATTTGGATCCCACGAGGGCTGCCTGCATCCTGCCACGATCCCTGAATCCTTCTGGGGTCCCTGGATCCTTCTGGAAGTCCCTACATCCTGCTGGGGTCCCTGCATCCTTCTGGGGTTCCTGGATCCTGCTGGGAGCCCCTGCATCCTTCTGGAGTCCCTGAATCCTTTTGGGGTCCCTGAATCCTGCTGGAAGTCCCTGCATCCTTCTGGGGTCCCTGGAAATCCCACCAGGGATTCCTGGGTCCCATGGGCAGGTGGGAGGTGCTGCTGCCCCACTGGGGTTCCTGGCTGGGCCTGGGCAGTGCCAGGGGGGCTGGTGGGGACAATCAACACCCCTGAGGGCACCAAGGGCTCTGACAACTCCCCCAGCTGTGGCACAAACTCTGCTTTCTCCTCATGGGGCCGATCAATACTTAAACAAGGGGGAAAAAAAGGAATTGATAACCTTGGCAGGAGATGATGAGTTCTGGTGGGGCTGGGGGTGTCCATCCCATGGCAAAGAGGAACCTGCAGATCTGCTGCTTCTCTCTCCTGCGGAGTCACCCAGACAGGGCTCTCCTCCTCTGTGGCACTGGAGGGTGGCAGGGACTCAGCTCTGGCAGGATGAGGAGGGTCACCTTACCCTGGAGGCAGCTTGGGGACAATTTGCGCTCTTTGTGACAGGGACAGGACCCAGGGAAGGGCTGGAGCTGTGCCAGGGGTGTGTTTAGGTTGGATTTTGGGAAAGGCACTGCCCAGGCTCCCCAGGGAACGGGCATGGAGACTCCAGGAGAGTTTGCACACCACTCCAGGGATGCCCAGGGTGGGATTTTGGGGTGTCTGTGCAGAACCAGGAGCTGGACTGGGTGATCCCTTCCAGCTCAGGCCATTCCCTGGTTCCATGAGCTGGGAGCACTCAGAGCATGGAGAGTCCTGGTCCCCTCCCTGTGTCACAAAGTGCCTCCAGCTCCGAGCTGAGCCACCCTCAGGATCAAACACTTGAGCTTTTGTCTCGCTGTTTGTCAGCAGAGGGAGATCAGGCTGTTCTGCTTTACGGGAGTTATTCCAAGGATTAATTAGTTGATGTTTCCTGAAGTACTTTGAAGATGTGGAGTGTGAGATAAGTGCTGTGCTCCAGCAGCCCATCGGGCACTGCAGTGATTGCATTCATTTTTACTCCTCATTCCCAAAGTGTTTGTACAAAACAAATCCCAGAGGAGCTTGTGGGGCTCTGACTGACCTGGTTCAGGGAGCTCTGACCAGGGTGCTCAGCACAGGGAGGACACCGAGGAACCCCTCTGGAGCCAGGCTGGGGGAGCTGGGGGTGCTCACCTGGAGGAAAGGAGGCTCCAGGTATCACAGGAAAGTGCAGGTCTAGTTTTGAAGGGCTTGTTCCATTCCACGAGATGGTTTCGTGGTGCAGGATCATTGCTGCCCCATCAATTTTAATTCAAGCCGGAGAAATCTGGGGGATAATTATTTACTACTGTGAGATTTCTGAAAATTATATTTCTGTTACTGCCCTTATTGATCTTGAAAAGGGCCATAAATTAACTTGACAGTTCACAGAGTCCTTCACACTTGGATAATTTCTCTGCTTGACTTGCACTGTGTGTTGAACTTTCAGCACCAGCCAATTACAGTCATTCAAAGGGTGTATTTGAAGATTTTTTTCTTATGCAACAATTTTGATTTTAATACCAAAGAACTCGAGGCAAACACCAAGTGCCCTCCGTGTTGCAGAACAGTTTGGCTCGGGCTGGGTACAGGGGGATGCTGGATGGGCTTTTTAGGGTGGCAAGGGGGGGTGACCTGAGGTGGCAGGACCCCTGGATATGGTGCTCCCCATGGGGCTGGCACCTCCCTGGGGTGTCCAGGCAGCTCCTGGTCCCTCATCCCAAAGGCAGCCTGGCACTGGCACCAGCAGGATGTGACCCTCACCCAGCCAGCCTGGCCCATGGCTTCAGTGCTTGTCCCCAGAAGTGACCTCTGATGGGAAAAAGGGACCAAAACACCCCCTGATCCTCCCTCTGTGCGCTCAGGATGTTGTGACAGGAAAAAACCACAGCAATCCTCGGTTTCTGGGGGGCCCAGGGACAGAAAGGGGGCAAATCCTGCTCCCTGCAGGAGTGAGGGGTGAGGGAGAGCACAAGAGGCAGGAAGGACATAGCGTGGGGACAACATGGGGCTGTCCCCAGCCCCTGAGGGGCTCCCAACACCTGCCCTGTCCTGCCCCATCCCCTGTGGGGCTGCTCTGTGCAGGGACTCAGTGCCAGAGGAAGAGGGAAGGGAAGAGGATGGGGCAAACTGGGGCCTTACATAAGGCAGAGATTCTGTGGCTGCAGGGGGAAGTGGCCTGAGCTTCGTTAGAAACAAACTCAGTAAATCAGCAACATCTGGGCCCTGCTGGCTGGAGCACCGCCCCGGCAGGGGAGGGAAATCTCTTGTCCTCCCAGATTAAGGGATTTTGCTGTTTGCTCACAGTTTTGTACATGTGAAACAAGCTGGCTCTGACCAGCAGCTCACCCAAAGCCTTGGCTTCCATCTCTGCCCCAAACCCTTCCAAAACCCTCACCCAAAGCCCCCAACACAAACCCCTGCCCTGAGCCCCAGCCCACCTGCCCAGGCACCCCCCAAGGTCTGCACTCACTGCTCTGAGCCCTGCAAGGACACCCCACCCTTGGGAAGTGTCTTTTGGGGGGTCTCAGTGCCAAGGTGGAGCTCAGGGCTCTGACAGCCCTGCCCAGCACCCCACGCTCCCCCAGGCAGGTGGGGCCGCACTTCTCTGCGTGGTGTTTATTCATTATATCAGACAAGAAAAAAACCTCATTAAATTAGTCCAGAACTCTGCTGGGCGCTCCCAGGCAGGGGAGGGATGGCTGGGGATGGGAATCCAACATTTCCTCATTTCACAGTGCTGGGAGAAGGGGCACAACCTGTGGGCTGAGCTGGGTTGGGCTGGACCAGACCATCAAACCTCCATCTTCTTCTTCATCTCCATGCGGTAAATAATCTGGTAACCATCATCCCAGGCATAGAGCTGCCTCTCCCGGGGGCTGTACTTGAGGCTGGAGTGGGAGCCATAACGCTTGGGGAAATAGACCAGGGAGGCATCCTCGGGGGCCAGGGTGCCACTGACATCGAAGACGCACTGCACGCGGGCGCGGCTGGGCAGGCGCGTGTTGTACACCACGTGCAGCGCCCCGCACACCACGAAGGCGCCCTCGGCGTTCTCCCGCGGGCACGGCGTGTCCCACATCTGCTCGATGTCCAGCGAGGCGGGGTCCAGCTTGGCCAGGCACATGTTCTTCTCGTCCTCCTTGGTGGCGTAGATGGCCCAGAGGCCTTCCTCGTCCGCCGACACCTCGATGTAGGTGGAGGGCGAGAGGCCGAAGACGGGGATCTGCTCCTCGGCCGGGAACACCGAGCTGTCCACCACCGTCTTGTTGGCCAGGTTGAACTTGATCACCTGGAAGGAGGGGCCCTGCTGGCGGATGTAGTAGAGGTGGCCGTCGTAGACCAGGTGGCCGGTGCCCACCCAGGGGTAGGGCAGCTTGATGCGGGCGGCCTTGCGGGTGGCGGAGAAGAGGGTGAACTCCCTCATGCGGGGGAAGACGTAGACGGTGTCGTTGGCGGTGCCGTCGAACACGTAGATCTTCTCCGAGTTCCCCGCGGCGTCCTTGGTCCAGAGCCCCGAGGAGCTGCCGAAACGCTTCAGGATCTTCATGGCCCTGACGCTGGCGATGGTGTCGCTGCAGTCTGCAGAGGAGATAAGGTGTCACTGCTGTGATAAGAGCCTGGGAACAGCCCGGTCCTGCAGTAGGACTGATGCTGCCCCGTGCTGGGTTCTTGCTCTGTCCCATCCCAGCCCTCAGACATCTGCCATGGAAACTCACTGAAGTGCATCACTGGTAGCATTGAGAAGTCCCCTAGTGCCCCCATGCCACGGGCAGGGGAGCCACTCTCACCCCAGCCCTGCCCCAGAGGCTTTGGAGACACAGCAGGCTCCAGCCTGAGGCTTGGGTGCAGCTCCCACACTGGGGAGGATGCAGGAGCTTGTGCCAGAGACACCTGAGATGCCCCACTGGGACACAATGCCCGTGGCTGGGGGACACCTGAATTGGGATGGGCTGGGGAGGGTCAAGGTTACCCCCAGACAGAACCATCCCCCAGGGATCCACAGCAGCCCCTCCTCACCTGTGAGCTTGGTGTACTTCTCGTTCTTCCTCTGCTTGGCTGTGGCCACCTGCTTGTCCATCAGTGTCTCATCCACCTCCACGCAGGGCGGGGCAGGGTTCTGTGTCTCCAGGTAATCCACCTCCCTCTCCAGGCGCTCCAGGCGCACGGCCGCGCTCTCGGCCTCGGCGCGCATCGCCTCCCGCTCCTTCTCGGCCGCCTCCAGCATCCCCAGAACCTGGTTCTTGAAATCTCTCAGCTCCGTGGAGTAGCGGCTGCTCTGGTCGTGCCACTGTGAGATCCTCTCCTGGGGTGGCCAAGGGGACACTGAGGTCTCCAAACATCACAGCTCCACCAGTGGCAGCTGTCCCGGCCTGCCCGGGCTGTGGGACCCCCCAGAGCCGCACGGGGCTCGTGTCCCTGGGTCACATCCCACCCTGCTCCTGCTCCTGCGGTGCTCCCGGGCTGCTTCTGCAATGTTCCCATTCCTGCAATGCTCCCACGGTGTTCCCAGGCCCACAGTGTTCCTACTCTTCCATCATGATAGTCCCAGACCCTCCCATTCCCATGCTGGCCCCAGATCCACCAGGCCCTGCTCTCCTGTGACACCCCAAGATGCACCCAAGGTGTTCCTGAACTCACAGTGCCCCCCACTCTCCCACGATGCTCCCAGATCCTTGATGGCCTCATTCCTGTGATGACCCTGTGAAGCTCTCAGCCCTGCAATGCCCCTGCTTTCCCATGATGTTCCCAGACCCGTGATGTTCCCGTTCCTGTGGTGTCCCCATGGCTCTCCCAGCCCCACAACACCCTTTCTTTTCTGTTGGTGTTCCCAATCCTGTGGTGTCCCCATGGTTCTCCCAGCACCACAATGCCCCTGCTCTCATGATGTTTCCATTCCTGTGGTGTCCCCACGGTTCTCCCATCCTGCAATGCCCCTGCTCCTGAGATGCTCCCAATCCTGTGGTGTCCCCGCGGCTCTCTCAGCCCCCCCATACCCTTTCTTTCCTCTGATGGTCC
>VWZU01009726.1:632215-657740 GCA_013397095.1 Sterrhoptilus dennistouni | reverse complement strand
GGAAAACCTGAGTAAAATCGGATTCTGATCATGGTCAGTCTCCCCGTCTCTCCTTCAATCGCCGATACGAACGTGCACCCTGAATGTGCATCCCAAACGTGCACCCCAAACGTGCACCCCAAACGTGCACCCCAAATGTGCATCCCAAATGTGCATCCTCAATGTGCATCACAAATGTGCATCCCAAAATGTGCCTCCTGAATGTGCACCCCGAATGTGCATCCCCAAATGTGCATCCTCAAATGTGCATCCCCAAATGTGCATCCCCAAGTGTGCATCCCCAAGTGTGCATCCCCAGTGTGCATCCCCAAATGTGCATCCCGAATGTGTATCCCACATCCACACCCTGGCTCTGCATCCCGCATCACAGACACCTCACTCTGGATACCCCCAAACCCTTCTCCCACCTCCTTTAACAGACCAAGTGACCAAAGGAATAGAGTACAGAAAATTAACCCTTTTTATTGATGCATTGCAATTGTTCTACATTTTTACCATATTATGTAGAAAATACTTAAAATACAAGCTACTTTGTAAAACCAAAGACAAACATTGAATCCAAAGATAAACTATGTTTTCACAATGGACCCTTCTCCCATATAGTTAGTATTAAATTTTTAAATATCTATTTCTTTTGTTAAAATGATTTTTACATACCCCCTAAGTACATCAGCAATACAAACATAGATCAGTAATTGTCAGAAACTACCTGTATCTAGCGGCTTGTAAAAAGGAAGAGCACAACCATAAAAGAAAGTTAAATTTTACACAGTAACTAGCATATCAAATACATTTAATAAAGTAGGAATTCCATTGCAATATCAAGGATTCAAGCAGAAATACTAACATTACATATAATGTACTGCTACATGTAGTGAGATAGATATAGTTCAAGCTGAATCTGAAATCACACATTATATAAAGTTTAGCAACAAACAACCATGTGGACATGCGGGCACCATTCAGAAGTTTAAATAAAATTAATAAAAAGAAAGCAGGGCTGTGCCAATCCTGTCATTTAGAAGCAATTTAGTTTTCATGTACTAAAAGAAACTGCTGAGTCAGAGGTAAATTACTGCATCCCATCAATTAGGTGCTAAGCAGGAAAGCCTCAGGAGTTGCCTCTGCAGGGGCTTATCACAGCTGCAAATACAGGTCAGGTAAGAGAAAACTGATTGAACAGCTCAAGAATCACACAGACAAACCTAGCTGGGACCACGGCTAGCAAATATTCCAAAGGTGAATCCCAAACTAGTGGCAAAGAAAATTAAAGGATGCCAATTCCTATCCAGAGATAGCAGATTTCTCTCCAAAAATGTGTAGCAGGCTCTGACAATGAGGAGAGTCGATTCTTGAACCCAATTTGAGGCTGGATATGCAAGGGAAGAAGGGATGGATCTCCTTAGAGCAGAACACAACACACCTAAAATTGGGCATCATATACTGGGGCCAGACTGGGAGGCCCTGGCCCTGCTGGGGTGGGGTTTGCTGTGTTATCACAGAGGAATTTTGGGGTATTGTTTGACAGCTTGTTCCAAATGGAGCACGTTTGATTTTTGCCTCCATCATTTCCATCTCATCCTCCCTGTTCCAAACACTTCTGGGAACTCGGGCAGTGGAGGACATGACACCGTGCTTTGGGAATACATTTGATTGGGATTAATTGTGTTACAAGGCCTTTAAATGGACATTTCAAGCTGCTTTTTTTAGGGCAAAGTGGGCAAGTTCTCAAAATTATCGGCAGATTTTGCTAGAGGTCTTTTTTCTCCTTTTTTTTTCTTTCTTCCTGTTAGTGAAGTGTTTTCCATGAAGTCCTATTTGTGAAACAGGGAGTTGGAGCTCGGTTTGCCTTTTGGTGGAAAGGCACAACTCTGTACCCAAGAGGTATCTCAAGGCAAGTACTGAACACAAGCAATGTCAAAAAAAGCAAGAAAAGTGCCTACAGCAACAAACAGCATCGTTTGCAGCAACGATGTGGCACAGCAAGGTTGGTTATTTCCGCACGCTCACGGAAGTGCTCCGACTACAAACACACTGAACATCAACGGGGGCTAATGCTACCGTCCAGTTCCACAGCCCTCCATCCCTCCCTAGTCCTCCCACCTCGAGGGCAGTCCAGGTTTCCTTCTAGCAGGAATGTGGGCTTGGGCATTTCTTGCCACAGCCAGGTCAGGACTGGCCTCCTTCCCACCGGGACGGAACATAAACTGGGGGTTCAAGGTTACCAAACCTTTTATTGCTGCAGTAACACGACCGCTGGAACCAGTTTATATCATCCTTTTTTTGGACAAGATACTTTATGTGTTAGATGAGAAATAATTCCTAGTACAAGGGACCCAAGGAAACAAAGTGTAGTCCAAAACCTGCACTGATTATCCAAAGTGAGTATTTCCTCTGAACGCTAACTAGGGCTACAGCTGACAGACCTTCCCAACAACTCCACATTAGCAGTAGCATTATAAAACTTTTTAATGGTATTATGTGCTTTACAGCAGGCTCTCTTTGGTATAAATATTCTATCACCAAGCTAGCAATATTTTACACGACACGTCTGCTATTCCTGTGGGGGGAAGGTAACGCTACACTAAACCTAATAAAAGTGATTGCACGTATTTTAATCACTTCTTGCAATATTAGACTAAACATTCCAATGCATTCCCAGCACTAACCTTATTCGAAATGCACTGACAGACACTAACAGTACATGTGCCATTTTCAAGGGAAAGCTTCAAAGGGGGGACATCGCTTCACTGGGAACAAGAACGGAGCTGGGATGAGAGCGGTGACAGGGAGAGGGCTCTGCACCATCCTGCTGCTCTGGCTGGGGAAAAGCTGGGTGGGTGAATTGCTTCAATTCGACGGGGGCTTGCTGGTCCCTCGTAAGGCAAGCTCACTGTAAACTCTAGTCACACTACATCATCATTTAAGGCACTACAATAAGGGGACACACCAAACAACTCTTCATCACACATACCTGTGCAAAACAAATCCAAGGTATCCTTTCCTCTCGTGAAGCTCTAACTCCTCTCTCAGTGCTACAGTGATGAGCTCTAACCATTGCATTATATCACATACATTCCAACATGAATCAATTCATTTTGGTTTAAATACAAAGGATACAACACTTCCATCCCCAGGAACGTTTAAGAATTAGACAAACACTAAGTACAGAGTTCAAGTATAATCACTACACATTTTGATTACAAAGACAGAACATTTGGGGTTAGCAGGAAGTTTTGCTTGTTATATTTTTCTAATCAATATGTACATATTTCATTTTCTGTAAAATATTAAAACACCACCAATACAAAACTTCTAAAATAGTTTTAAATTCAGTAATAAACTTTAAAATCTGGATTTTTTTTCCTTTTTTTCTTTTTCTTTCTCTTTTTTTGTCTCGTTTTTTCTTTTTTTTTTCCTTTTTTTTTTGTTGCAATTCCTACATGCACGTACTGTTTACAAGTCTTAGTAAGAGCGCTTTAGAGTAGCTGCTGACATATCCAGGAGGATACGCTCACAGGAGTATAAAAAGCTGTACACATCAATACAGTGATGTTTCATTGTATTTCAAATTCATCTCCCTCCTAAAATGAATCACGTGAGGCAAAAAAAAAAATTAAGAAAAACAGAACAAAGCAAAGCCCTGTGCTTCTGCGAAGGAATCCAGCTCCAGTATAGGGCCAGCATCTAATAAGCTGCAGAAACCAAAATTTAGAGCAATGCTGCATTATTCACTCTCAACTGGAGACAACAACAACACCCTGACAGATCTGCTGAGCTCTGTCACACAGTGAGATCCTGAATACAGTTTGAACCACTTAGAAGAATTCTGCAACAAACACAACAAAAAAATTCAGCTGGGTCATGGAGAATTTTCTAGAAAACAAAGCAGACTCCAGGGTTTACAGGACTCCTGAATGTATCATGTTGCTGGCATAAGGCAGTTGCCTCTACCAGTCCTTAAACAAAGCAGAGGAGTAAACAAAACACCTTTGACAGAAACATATATGGAGATGTAATGGCTTTTGCAGAACTAGCAATTTGTTAATGACAAAGTGAATTAGAGAACAGATGTTAAAATAGTAAATCTGATTTTAAAACTGCCCCAGCAACGTAATGAGATAAACATGCACTACATTTTTAGTGGCAACGTGGATTTGTGCAAGCTGCTAAAATAGAATCTGCAGATCTTTTTGTTTAAGTTACACAAGTTAAAAAAGACATCAGGATCTGAGACACTGATTTGACACCCCTTTTGATTAGCACAACAGAACAATTTTAAATAAAAGTGACCATGAATTTTTTTTAAAAGCATCTATAAAAAGTAAGTAAAATTTAAAAAACTTAATTAGTGACCCTCGTACTGGTAACAAAGCATGCTGCTCAGTTAATGACTGAACTCACCAGAGACATTTGGGAACAACATACAACCAGATCAGGGAGAAACAACAAACCAGGCAGTCATTTCCCAGGCAGAGGTTCACCTGAAATCCTCCTCCAACCTCTCGGGCCCGTCGCAGGACAGCGCTTCACCGGCAACTACAAGTAGGAGTACTGGTTGATCTTGGTGGGGCTCAGCGGGTATCCAGTGTAAATAGCAGATCCTCTGGAAGCACCAATATAGGACTGGGGAGCGAACTGGTGTTGGTACTGGGCTGGGGGGACGTTGGCAGACGTCAGCAGGCTGGGCCCCACGCTGACAGGGACCTGGTGCACCAGGGTGCTGGGGTGGGCAGCGTAGGTGGTGTGGCGCGATGACCCCTGAGGGGAGAACAGGTGGGCGATGGACGTGGTGGAGCCCAGCGTGGCCGCAGTGCTGGGGGCATAAGTGTACATGTGGGGCTGGCTGGACAGGTGGGCACTGGCCGTGGCTGCTGCCAGGTGGGGATGCACTGGGCTGCTGTGCTGGAAGGTGTAGGGAGCCTGAGAAATCGTTGATGTGAGGGGGGCCACGTAAGCTTGCTGCCGGCGTGGGACGGCGTTGCCGCTTCTCTCCTGCGAGGCCAGCACTGTGGTCTGCTGGTTCTGCAAGGGGAGGGGGGAAATGAGGTTTAGTGGTCACGGAGACTCCTGATGGACAACTCCATCCCCCTGACACACCTGCGGATCTGAGAAGGTGACTGCACTTCCACAGGGACAAAGGTGACACTTTTCCTCTACAATCGGGGGTACCACAGCTGGACAAGTGCAGGCAGGTCCCAGATCTGATCCAGCCCCAGAGCTCCTCACACATCTACTCCTCTGCCACACGGGGAAGATGGCAGCAGGGCTGCTCCATTTTAGCACTCCTGTCTGGTGCCCATGCCAGAAGGGAACTGCAGGGGTAACAATGCTCCCTCTCCTCTGAGAGGTCGCTGCAGTGTGACCCAGAGATCAAAAGTCCTGACACAAAATGAAGCGAAACCAATCTTTGAATTGAAACATTCAAAGTTGTCAGGTGTCAACTGTTAGCTTGAGAGAGAAAGTCCACACATAATCTACTGGTTGGAACTCTGTGAGGTCTAGAGAAAGGTAAAGAACTAAAGAATTTCCTCATACTGTGCCTTCAAAGTTTCTTTAATTCAACAGCTGGATCTTGCTGTCACCCTCCTGAGTGGCAAGAAGGACTTGCTGTAAGTCAGGTGTAACAAGGAGCACAAAGAGAGACTGTGGACACAACCACACTTCCTTCTGTTCTCTGGTACAGGAACAAATCCTTTGCCTTGAGAAATCTCCCTGTTCTCCCCACAGAGTCAGCAGGATTCTGTCCTACACTCCACCACCCCAGGACAGAATCAGCTCCAAAGAATGAGCACTTTCAACTATCGATCCTCTTGCAAGCCAGCCTTTCTCCCTGCCCCACAGGTTTCTAAATCAGTCCTGAAGCCTCCCTGAGGCCAGCAGAGGCAGGCAGGCTCACCTGGCTGAGGTTGAGGGGCTGCACGCCGTTGGTGACCACGCGGTGGGAGCGGTACCCCGTGGGTGTGATACAGCATCCTGACGACTGCCCGCTCACCGAGGCCACTGGCTTGGTCTTACTGGTGCTGCTCAGGATGCCTGGAAGATGGCACAAGCTTAGTCCACTCCTCCCCTCCCCATGCTGGTGGTAACCAGCTCTGGGCAATAAAGTGACTGTTTCTGTCACAGAGACTTTAATTGTGATTTCGAATGTGACTAAGAAACCATCAGGAATGTTTACGGATCTTATTAGCCAAATGTAAATAAATGAAAATTAAATTTATCAATGGCTATGAAAACAGACCAAAGCTTTCAGAACAGCAGCTGTGAAACCTAAAGCTGAGAAAGACCCATTGTGGGAAGCCCAAAGCTGTGAGGATGAATGTGTCACAGGGACAGGAGAACACCTGAGCCTGGGCAGAGCACACTGAGATACCCACCTGAAGCCTGGGTGGCCACAACACAGTCATTGAGCTGCATTTTCAGGGGAGGGACGATGATGGTGCGGGAGCTGGAGCTGTCAGCAGCAGCTCTGCTGGGCAGCTCCAGGGCCCCCCCAGTGCTCCTGAGCGAGGACAGGGGGTCTGGGGCATAGGGGCTGCTCAGGGACGAGTCAGAGTCAGGGGAGTCGTTAACAGTGACATAGCTGATGACGTTGGATCTCTGCTTCATACCCAAACTGCAGGGGAAAAAAAAGACAAAATGCAAATAGGAAACATTCTAGCTTTGCCCAGCAGATTGAAGATCTCCCTCTGGGATCTCACACCCTCCCTCCTCGTCAGACAAAACTCAGATTAACTACAGGCACAACAACACAAAGATGTGATGGGGAATATTCTGTCTTATGCAGCTCTTTGGAGCCTGCCCAGGGCTCACACACGGCATCCCCCACCCTCCCTGATGCGTGAGCTGAGCCCAGCACAGCCTAAATGAAGATCCCACCTGGCAGGTTTGTATTTGCTGTCCTCCTCCTCATCAGTGTCGCTGCGGATGGTGATGACACTGACAGGGGGGCTGGGAGTGTCGGGGATCACGATGGGCTGGTGCTGCTCCTGCACAGGGACCAGCACGTTGGAGGAGGACGAGGTGGAGCGCAGGGGGCTGCTCCCAATCAGAGAGTACACTTGGGTGGGCACGGGCTCCAGGGATGAGCTGGGCCTGCAGGAAAAGCACAGCAGGATTCAGTTCCAAGTCAGAGGCTCGGACAAACAACATCAGGAACATACAAGCATAAATATACATAAATAAACAGAACCTCAGACACTCAAACAGCAAAGTGCCACAGACACAGCCAAAGGCACTCAGGGATGCCCTGAATGAGACTGATCCACCTGAACACTGCCAGAAAATGCCCCCTCTCGTTCAACAATTCTGTCACTTGCATTGTGATGGCATCAACACCCCAGGAGGGTAAAACCCCTCTGATCAGGACAGTAAAGCACTTGGTCAACCATGTCCTTGCACTCACTGAAATTTAAATCAGTGACTACAGCACAAAGGCTTTTTCCAAGACATCTTTAAATGCAATTGCAGAACAATAAAGTTACACCCTCAGTGCCTCTGTGATCAGAAGATGAGTTTTTCACACCATAAAGGCAATCTCCACAAACAAACTCGTGGCTTTTCTAGGACTGGGAAAGGAAGCAATGGAATCCTTACTTGGCTGTGCTCGGTGCTGGCTGCTTGTTCTTCTTTGCTGGCACATTGCTGCTCTGCTGCTGCCTCACAACATGAGCAACCCCAACATTCAGAGGCTGTGCTGTGGCCAATGTCACGTGGTTGGTCAGCAGAGACGGCTGTTGCATGAGAGTGCTGTACTGATTTCCATGGGAATGTGCATTCCTGGAGCAGAGAAAAAAGCAGAAGACCCAAATCCCATGACTACAGTGCAACAAGCACGAGCTGCAGCGAGCCCCTGAGGGGCAGGGAGACATTGTGGGCAGTGGGATGGATATATTCCCACTTGGCAGGGAGCTGGAGCTCCTGCAATCCCTACCTCCAGTCAGCCAACTGCTGGCTGCTGCCGATGGTCTCTGGGATCACGGCTGCTGGCTGGACAGAGTTGTGCAAAGCAACCCCTGGGAGCTGCTGCCAGGTGGAAGGGAGCAGGATCTGCTGGGTTCCCCCCGGCCAGGCCTGCTGCAAAACAACAAACACAGACACCAGGCTCACTAGGCTTCAGTTCCTACAGGGGCAGGCAGAGATTTGTCCAAGCAATAAATGCACTGGGGTGGGTTGTTAGCTTGCAGAGATATGGCTCATCAACATGAAAACCAGAGGAATGAGCCTCCTCAACATTTTGCTAATCTCTTTTATCACTGCTGTCACCTGAAGAAAACAGTGTTTATATCATGCTGCACATGCAGCCAGGTATTGCACTGCCAGGTGCAGCAGCACTGCTTGGGACCATTTTTGAATGTAAACTTACATCACTGTTGTGTTGAGGAGTCCCAAAGTATTAAACCAATTTGATCCTTTCTCCTTTCCTGCCTTGCAGGGCTCACACTGAGAGAGCTGAGATGGTGTCATTATTCTGGAAATTCAGCCACCTCAACTGAAGCATTTAAGAAAAGCCACACTGAGAGATAATTTAGTTACATGAAGGCAGGTTCAATTCGTTAATATTATCACTGTTCCTGTCCAAATAAATTTGACAGCATAATATTTCCATGATTTTGATAATATATGGCTTTCTCTCCTGCAGCTTAAACTGCAAAACCTGCTGGTTTAAATTCAATATCTCTGCAAGTAACAGATCCACTTAGTACAAACACCAGTTCCGAACAAGAAGCCTTCAAAGCAGAGAGCTGCTAAAACCTCTGCCAACATAAGCGGAATAATAATAATAATAATAATAATAAATAACAATAACATTGAAAAAATAAAAAAATAAAAAGAGAAGTATGTTAAAAGTCACACCATGCGTCTTTCCAAAAGCCAACACCTGCACAAGACAAAGCAGAGAGTTTAATACAGCAAGATATAAATTCCCAATGAGAGGCAGAAATCGGGCCTTCCAAGCGACGAACTGTTTTGACAGAGGAAGGACAAAAATATGCAAAGCTTAGCAAATGGCTAATGCAAACTCAGGGGAAGCAGCAAGGGAGAAGTGTTGGAAGCACTAAAGGTGAGCAAATTCACGCCAAAGGCTCCCAGAATCCAAACAGAACTAGTCCAGTCCTCCAGAGAAATTCAGAACGCAGGCTTGGAGTCTGGAGACAGCTGGCTCTGATCTCCACTGCTGTACAGGGGAGTTGAACCTCAAGTCCACTGCACACACACAGCAGAACAGAATTTGCCTGTTGAATCAAAGGCCAATTAGGCTTTGGAGAACGCTGCTAACAACTCACTCGTGTCCCAAGCTCTGCTACAGTCACCCCTTGCTGTTTTTAGAGCCCAGATTGCAGCCTTTCAGCAATCAAAATTCGACAGGAGGAAAGAAGAAGGACCCCTGGGTCTGTTTAGCTCAGAGCTGTGACCAGGAGAACCCCACTCTCCTGCCTTCTCATCCCCAGAACCAGGGAGCAGCTCATTTGGTTCACAAGAACTCAAATGAGTGGGTTTAAATTTCAGGACAGGTATGACTTGAGCAAATTCCACTTCAGCAGAGGCCTCCCTCTCGGAAGAAAACGACATTCAAACTACCACTTTAAAGCCACAAGAAACAACATGGTTCACACAATGGAATGTGCTTTGAAGGACATGTGAGGATACCAGCACTTCAGTGCACTGCAATGTTTTCATAAGCTTCACTGATCTGATTCTGGAGTTTTACAATGACTTCTTTGTGGCACTTGCAAAGTTGTTCTGATGCAGGTGCCAGAATACAGAAGAGGACAATTTTGCAAACATACACTTCTTTAAAGATGTGTTCATTCCCTTCCCCAATCCTTTTTTAAAATTGTTCCAAATGACCTAAAAGCTAGCTATTGCCATTTTGGATACTAGAGCTCACCTTTAATTTCAACCAAGAAATACATATCAACTGAAAGTATCTGTGAGGAACAGAATCTTTATCTGGATGAAGCAAGCTACGTGCGATTGGCTATAAATAACAAAAGGCCAGAAAATTATTGTCAATGTTCAACAGCGGTTAAGAGAAATCAACTGCTAGAGCAATACATTAAAGGATTTGCTGTCATTAGGGATTTTAGCCTGTGCTTAATGATCTGAAACATTTCTCCATACAAAGCAGCTTTACACGTGTTGCAAACAAAATATGGAGCTAACTTGCCAAGTAGGTCAAATTCTGGCCATCCAGGTACCTGTAGCAGAGTCAAGCTAAAGACTGATTCCTTTGTATTCCACAATCAAAAGGCAAAGATAGGAGAGTAAGCAAAGAACAAGAACGATTACAACTCTTCTAGGGTCTAGTTTAGAAGAGCTTTCAATACTAGGCTAGCAAAGGTAATAGTCAATGGATCTGGATTCTTTACAGAGCCACACTAAACGTCAGAGTCAGACAGTGCTTCAGCAATGTTGGGGAGGAAAACAACAAGACATTAAGATGTAGCAAGAACACAGCCACAAGATGGCACATGCTTCCATGCCCTCTGCAAGTCTAAGTTAAAACAAAAACTCAGTTAGTGAACACAATCAAGGGAGGCAATTACCAGTACTGCAGCCGTCTGTTCGACCAGCGCCGGCCGGCCGGCTGCGCAGTTCAGGGTAAAGGGCACCGCATACTGCGGCGTGATGGTGGCTACTTGAGGATGAAGAGTTGCTACCATTAGTGGTGTACAGCTTCCCTGAAATGTAGATCAGGCAGTGAGTGAAACACACGAGCTGAGGCAGGTCAGTGCAGGTCAGTGCGTTGGGCGGGCAGGGCCAGGCGCGCAGGAAGGGACGCACCGACACCGACACCAACACCCAGACCCTGCAGCTCCTCCACAGGAACCTTCACGGCCCTGAGGAAAGCACCAGGAACTGGGAATCTCCAGTCCAGTGACACAGTTTGAAAGTCAAAACAAGTTGGGGAAAAAATCTGGGGACGGGAGCTCTCCGATGACACAGTTCGAAAGTCAAAATGAGCTGGGGAAAAATTTGGGGATGGGATTTCTCTCTGATGACACAGTTCAAAAATCAAAGTGAGTTCGGCTACTGGCACTTTACTGGGTCCCAGAGGGCAAGTGACAGCCATGCTGCACTAGCCATGGCACAGAGTGCCCCCCAGGCAGCTCCCTCAGAACCTCCAAATCCACACATGGAACTCGTGAGAAAAGGTAAACTATGGGATTTCATGGAAGGCACAGCAGGTCTTTGGTGTCGTGGAAGAGCAAAGTTATCTGTGATTAAACCACCCAGACATGTATTAGTCCATCAAATGTCTAATTAAAATTCTTGGTGTACAATTTGCACTCTTGGATTCAGTGGATTCTGCTTTTTGTATATTGTGACCTCTGTCATTAATTGCCTTCAAGGGGATTCTGCTTTTTGTATACTGTGACCTCTGTCATTAATGCTAAAGAAACCAGCAATCACAGAATGCCAGCTAAATATTTGGACTGAACAATCTAAAAATTACTCCTCTACAGGAAGGTCAGTAAGTGCAGTATACTGCCTGAAGAATAAAACTAACAGAGTTTGTGTTAATGCCAGCAGAAACTAAAACTATGCAAATAAATAAAAATGCACTTAATTATAAAGGCAACTACAAATTTTCAGTGAAGAACTCATGAATCACCAAGCACTTATCGCATACTAAAGGATTACTTTTTGGAAATTAAAATGGTTTTAATTTATGACACATTACTAATATTTAAAACAGCATTTTTAGAATGATTTGTGAATTTTGGTATTGCGTGTTGCTTAAACTGCAAACTGCAGAAACAGATATGTCATTGCTACACATTAATTCACACTAAGAATGTAACTAGCTGAAAGGATTCAGAAATAATTTTGTTGATTTAAACATGAAATTTTAGCATGAGTTATCTGTGTTGTCACCTCTGTTTAACTGGGATCTCACTTCTCACAACAATGGTTTCTCCTGCCACGTTTTTACAGTGTAGGCAAAAATGACCAGCACTGCCTGTAAGGCAGTGTCCATGCCTGAAAAATACAGCCTGTTTTTAGCAGCTGAAAACCACCATATTTATTCCCATTATTAAATCAAACTCCTAAAACCAGGGAGGCACACGACATAAAATAGCTCAGACTTAAATATTTCGGAAAAACAAAACAAAACACGAAAATATTGTCTTAGAAGTGAGCTGCATTTAATCTTTCAGAGTGTCCTGAGAAACCCCTGCATTCAGGCAGGATCTCCTGGATGGTGAAATTGCAGTTGAGCCTATGAGGGGCTTGGGATGTTTTTTTTACCTGTGTGAGAACTCCAGACTGGATCTGCAGTGGTTGTGCTGCAGGTGCTTGTGGCACAATTGGGACAGCATTTTCCATCCTGACTGGGAACCCAGAATGCTTTGTAGTTGCCTGAAGTCCAGCTGTGGAGGACAAGATACAGATCACTAAGCTGCTTTATTATCCTTTCATTTGTTTCCAAAAATCAAATTCCTACTAGGTAAGGGCAGAGGATAGGGTTGGATTAAGGGATAGAAAAGCTTTGACAAAATCCCAGTAAAACACCAGCTGAAGTAAATAATTCTGCACCCTGGGATCCTGCAGGGCCATGATGGACAGCCAGCCCTCACCAGAGCCTGGTTTGCAGGAACAGTAACACAGACACCTAATTCCAAGCTGCCTGAGATAAGTTTTAAAGTCCAAGCCTTACACCATCAGTTCCCATATCTCAAATAACCCTCCAGACTAAAACAATCCAGGTATCAGCATAACTACAGAACCCCGAGGACGAGCAGAGGCATGAACAGAGCTGCTTGTGCTAAGCTCACCGACCCACAGCCTGTGACAATCTGCTGCCAGCAAAAACCTGCATCAGGGCTGTGAACTGAGGCTCAAACACTAGATATTTGCTCTTGAGATAACAAACACAGCAAGACACACTGATTTTCAGGCAGGTCTGGGTCCTCTGATCCCTGCTTTCTGTGGAATGCTGCTGTGTTCAGTTTGGGGGGAAAAACTGGTCGAGCAACCAGCTGGAGCCTGCAAGCCAGGCAGGCAAGATCCTGTCACCTGTTCCAGCAGGGCCTGGAAGGGAATCAAGCTGCCTGCACATGTCTGACCTGGTTCTGCACTTCCATCTGATGCAAGAGCCCCGTGTGACACCCACAGAGAGCTCTGCTCAAAGTCAAGGTTTTCTCACTTTAGTGCGAATCGCAACTTCTACAGCCTTAACTGACTGAAACCACAGCATCACACCGAGGGTTCTGGGCTTACTTTGGAAAGCAGGGGGACAAACAATGAAGGTTTGCTGGAAGGGGTCTGTCTGTGTGCAGATCTGGGTGGTTCCAGGCTGCAAGGAAACGCTCTGCTGAGCCACTCCTGCCACTGGGGCTGCAGAGGATGGGTACAGGGCAGACTGGTAGTTGAGCAGGGAGACATCAGAGTTGGCCAGGGAAAGAGTAGCAGCAGCTGTGGAATTGGAAGCCAACACACTGGCCTAGAAAAAAAAAATAAATAAAAAAATAATTTATCTCTTGTAATCTTATCTCTCTCTGTTATAAAGCAAACAACAGGAACCATCAATATTAAACCAGGAGGAAAGCACCTGGAAAATGTTTTGAGGTAAAAGGTTTAAGACAACACAGAATGAAAAACGTGAATTGCACCAAATTGACTTATGTTGCTGAACTGAATTTTTCAATACATGAAGTAAAGAGGCTCCTCGGCCTGAGTTTTGGAAAATTAGACTTTGAGACAAGACTACGCATTTTGGAGAGTAGTTTAAATTTTGGCCTGAAGGCACCAAATCAGCCTACTCCATGTCTTTGATTAGGATAAAATAGGTGAAAGATTCTGTACCTGGTTGTGTACTGTGTTGAGCTGGTTGTTAAAGCTCATTGTCAGGTTTGTGCTTGTGTTAGGAGCAACGTGAGTGGTGAAAGGGCTCTTGATCTGATTCACTGTATCATACATGTTCACTCTTCTCTTGCAGATCTCCATGTTCTGAAAGCAAGATTTCACACTGGAACAGAATGACAGAAGGAAAACATCAGATTTGTGAAAACAAGACACAGATGTGACAAGATTCCCAACTCTGTTCACCTCCTTTAGCTTTAGGTTCTTTTAAACCAACAAAGAACGTCCTAAAACATGAAAAGGAAGCTTATGAACATTCCATTCCTTACACATGCCATTGCTATTTTCAGATCAGCCAGGAACTGCAGAAAACAGCACTGACAGAAAGCTGGGAAGTGCTGCCCTGTGATTCCAGCAAATCCTGAAACAAAACAACCCATCCAAGGGAGCTTACTGGTTACTGTGGGGGAAGTCCAGCAGATGTGCCATCGTAACAAACGAATGGTTCAAAGTCTTCAGTGGAGTAATTCTCTTATCTGCATCAATTGTCAACATTTTCTTCAACAAATCAATGTATTCCCTTCGGTCAGCCTTCTCTGCCAACATGTCGGTCCCTTCTAAGTCTGTAGACATATTCACCTGGAAAATCAAATGGGAGCAGTTCACACAAGCAGCAAATTAATTGCTGCCTAACAATTCAATTAACTTCACATCACACAGAAATATTTATTAAGCATTTCTGTCTCTTAGCCAGGGTAATTTCAGGTATCACAGTGCTAACAAACTGCCTCTCCTCTGCTCGTTCAAACTTGCATGTGGAATTCTCTTCTCAACAGGGAGTTGGGTCTATTCAAAGGGATCAACCAGGTTTCATTCTCTACTCACAGGCAAAATGCCCCCATGTTTTGGGGGAATCTATAAGGGGCTGGCCAGAATGATTCCATCCTCTCTGCACAAATGTAACCTGACAGTAACATTATGATAACCTGATTATAGCTACAAAAGCAATAGAAAATTTAAGATTTTTAAAGATATTAAGATATTTAAGATTTTTAAGACATTTAAGATTTAAGGCCTCATGATATTAAAACCACTCATATATTCCTTCATTTTACCTCTAAAGAGAGAATGCAAATAAGAATGATCTGTAGTTCTTGTCACTATTTCCAAAGTCTAACAAGAGGTTTAATCCTGCAAAGGCATTTGAAGGGGCTCAGCTCTCCTACTGCTCTACTACACTGGGAACAGGCTGGGCACACTCCTGTCTAACACACTGAGGCATAAGAAAACATAAAACATTTCAAACAGCTTCATAATTAACATTCTGACTGTTTTTAATCCACTGATTTCTGATGCAAATTGATACCATGGTAAACCTCCATCAGTGCTCTGAACTGCCAGTAGAAGAGGACTGGCTGCACCTCATTTTTAGATTCCCCCCAAAAATTAAAATTACTAAATTAAATGTGAAAAATTAATGAGTTATCTGTGTCCCAAGACCCCCACACACCTGCGCCATATCATCCAAACAGTTGAATATATATTTCCGAGCTTCTTTTGATTTTATTCCTGTTTCCAACTCGTGTTCTTCTGGGGTCTATAAAAGAAAACATTTGTATAAACTGAGATATTGTGTATGGATAAGGAAAAAGCAGCAAGAAATTGCAGAGGCAGATGATCATTTGCTGCTTTCAGACACACCAAACACCAGCAGGTCAAACCCAAAGAGCCCTGGGAGCCCATTCCCTCAGCTGGAAAGATCATTCATTGCAAAGCTGAATTAACAACAGGGTGACTTCATTTCAAGGCTTCCTTGGGTGGTGCATTAGCCAAAAGAACTGAAGGTTTCTGATTTAGGAAAGGCTATAAATATTTTAAATCCCTCTTCTAGAAAGAAGAAAGGCAAAATTCCCTTCTTTCTGCTGCTCAGCTTTAAAGGCAAATCAGGCCTAAATCCCATTCTTTCCTGTCCTCTGCCAACTCATAACCAGATTCCTGTAAAACTAACAAACCCATCATGAAATACTCCCTCTTTTACTGGTTGGATTGTCAGGAGATGACAACAAGATGACACACTTCCCTGAGAATGAGCAGCCCATAATAAGCACCCATCATTCCCAATGATAGAACACCCACTCTTTGCTGGTGCTATCATGAACTGCTGCTTTTTTTTTTTTTTTGTCAGAGCAGCACCAAGAGCTCTGCACAGCTCCTGCAATCCCAGACCCCAAATCAGCCACGTTTCAAAGCCAATCCTCACTCACAGTGTTTTCACAGCACTGCCGAAACTGGGTGGGAATTTCTATCAACAAAAAAGAGAATTGGGGATGGAAGAGACAGACAAACCTTGAGCCTCCACAGTGGGTATCCCAGATTTGGATCTCTGTTAAAAAACCTGCTTGTTTTCGTTCCTGCACTGAGAAGATACTCCGCTGGAAGGCCTTGAGTTTGGGAAATGTAACGAATCTAGGAAAGAAAATGACAAGAGTGAGGACTCCCACCATAAAGAATTCACAGCTAGTGGGGTAATTAACAGCCAGGTTTGTTCACAGCTAATAGGAAATTACCTGTAAAGAAAAATGCAAAATTAAAGGCACCATCTCAAGTATTTATAAAGCCACTTTTGCAATCAAGCAAAAATTTTAGGTTTGAAATGCATCTTTCTTATTTTATGGAAACATTCTTTGCTATTGTATATGTAAGCAGACTGTAAGCTTTTAAAACATTAAACGGTGTAAGAAACACATATTTTGAGGTGAAAATACTGCAGAATTTACTATGTATGTATAAATAATTAAAGGCATAATTATCCAAGCACCATTGCTGTGCCTGCCCACACAATACACCAGCCACTCAATTTCAGAATAATGCCATGGCAAAACTCTCACTGACCAAGAAACCAAGACCAAATATCCTCAAACACATTTAATATACTTATTTTTACATGTTAAAAAAAATGGCTGAGAATTTTGGAAGATGCACCTGAATCCTTGTGATGGTCTTAATACGACACTGGTAAAGAGATAACAAATAAAATAAAAAAAATTATTAAAAACTCCACAGTGTTAGGCTAACTATGCCTTGGTCAAACCATCAATTAAAGATTTCTTATTTGCCAAACTCCTGCTATGCCACTGTGCCAAAACAGGGCACTGTCACAGCTTGTGACAACATGAATTTCTGGGCTCCCTTTTCAAATAATCCAAGGTGGATCCCAGTCCTGCATGTGAACATTTCTTGTATCTACACAATAGTTCAGGTAACGCTCCTATTTTTACAGGAAATAACTTTTGCTTTACAGCCAAAGGGTGTCTAAAAAAACTCGCTGTAAATCCCATCCCAGCCCATGAACTCATTCCTGGAGAGGTGTCCTCTCACAAGTTCCACTTCAACTTTCACTTGCTGCTGCAGAATCTCAGAAAACATGAAAGCCAAGTCATCCCCAGCCTTCAAGGGAAATTCAGACATCAAAATGAACCCTGTGAAGTTACACCTCACAGAGGGCTGCAAAATCCTGTCATTAAGCAATGGAAAAAGCAGCTCCTCCCCAGCCACCTACATGAGCAGATAAGGTTCTCAGAATGACACAAAACTCAGTGCACAAGGAAACCACCAGGCCCTACCTCAGCTACTTTAACTCATTCTTCTTGTTAAGGTAGCACCGTGTTTCCTTTGGAAAATTTACGGTGCTGGGAAGATACATGACAAGTAAGTTTTCAAACTTAGTAATTTTCATGTGTTTTATCACATAAGGAAAACCATACCGAGCACTGTAACAAGATCCCACCACAAAAACCCCAGTGGAAAAGCTACTTTGAAAAAAAATCCCCTCTCATAGACTTTTTGTCCTTTTATAGGCACTGACTAGGCCAGGTAATAATGCCAAGTATCCACAGAAAGGACTAATTAGTTCAAGATGCCTCTCAGAGTCTTGCCCTTGGATTCCAAAGACACGCTTTGCATAAAAACTGAGGGTTGCTGTAGGTATTAACAGGGCAGGAATGATAGGCTTGTTCTGTCTCCACATGGAAAAACTGCCCTCATGGTGAAATTACAGAGGGTGTTTCACACCAGGACACACACACCCCTCACTTCTGCTTTGGCAGGAAGGTGTTTCAACAGCTTTTGGGTTTGGAAATCAGGGGTTAACTACAAATTGGCCACTTTTTTTTGGACAGGATACACTCAGCTCGAGTGAAAACACACAGAACTCCGTGCTCCCTGCCCAGAGACAATGGGAATATCACAGAGAGAAAATGAGCTCAGACAGCAGCAATGTGCACTGATGAAAGCTGATGCAGGACACGGGGGCTTCAGGGGGGTTTAAACATAGAAAATTGTGGTTTGATGTGAGGATCCCACATCCCCCACGTGCTCTCACCTGGTCGTACTCAGATGCTCCTGGATACAGAGGCCAGCCCAGAAACAGCTCAGCAATGACACAGCCCAGTGACCACATGTCAATGGCTTCACAGAACGGCAGACCCAGGATGATCTCAGGAGCTCTGGTAAGGAAAAAAGGGAAAGAAAAGGCCAAAGTCAATTTTTTTTTACTCTGGAAGTTGCATTTCTTCCCTGTAAAGGGTAAAGCCCCATGCACAAGTAAATCTGTGTGAATATAAATTATTCACTTTAAAGCAGAAGTTGTTTCCTTGGGTGGCCTAATGGATCCCGACCTTTTTATCACTTAGGTGGATTCTTTTATTGCCACGGTGCCCCCCCCAGCTCCTAGGAGGCCTTTTTATCACAGCTGCATAAAATTACTTCTTGAGTAATCAGTTTAATTACACTTGACAGCGTGTGAGGTGTCCCTGAGACAGCACACAGCATCACAGAATTATGGAGAGAACCTTCAGGATCATCTAGTCCAGCCTATCCTAACAAAACTGGAAAGAAAAGCTCTGACAAACAGAGACTTTCCTAGGAGAAGGTCTTTGAGACCCCAGGTAAGCAGCTGCAGGAGGCAAAGAAGAGCACCTGCAGAGCCAGGAAAAGGAGCTCCTCAGAGAGCTGTGCTGGGTTTCTATCAGCAGGTTTTCATGCAGGGTTTGCTCAGAGAGTTTCGAGTCTAAAATGAACGCAGAGAGCCCAGCTGGAGGTTGTGTTTCAGGTTTCTGTGCACTCAACCACACCTAATGCAAAATGTACCTGTCTGGCCCAGCCTTTATGGGGAGGTGATAAAAAAACAAAACCTCACACTCCAAGCAGGGTTTGCTTCTCTAACAGGTTGGAATTTCAGGGAGATTTGTGTCTGGAGCTGACTCATAACACAGAAGGATGTTTTAGTACAGCTCTTCACCTACACAGAGTTCTGAAACAAACTCAGGCTGTTCGGGCAGGAGAAATTCTGGTCCTACATTTGCATAGAGCCCAAAAGCCCAGGTGCTGCAAACCCCACGTGAGCTGCTGTGAGAATTTACTCTGGAAAGTACAGGAAATAAGAAAGCCTTGACCTTCATCATGCATAACTAACAACGAGGGCAAAGGAAGACAGAAAAGCCCTAAACTGCAGGCTACCCATTTCCTGGTCATGCCCCAGGGCTTGGGTGGCATTTCTGGTGTTACACTGTGGATATTTCAGGTGTTAAAAAAGGCTCTGAAACCAGCTCTGATCCCTCTACAAAACTCTAAAAACCAGGGCTTGTATAATGTACAGGTGTCAGTAAATTTGACACTCACCCTCCTGGACTGCTCAACCTCCCAACTGTTTGACTGTGGCAAGAAGTGACTCCCCAATTAATCACCCCTTGTGCTGTGGAGACACAGATACACCTTTTGTTTTAGGTGTCTACACAGGTGTCCCTCCCCAAAACAAAGGCACTGAGCACCTGAGAAAGCACAAGATCAGGAAAGGCCAGGTTGGATTGAGCTTGGAGCAACTTGGGATAGGAGTTTTAAGCTCCCTTCCAACCCAAACCAGTCTGGGGTTCTATAAAAAAAAAGATAAACAGATGAACCAGCTGCCTGTTGCAGTGAGGGTCACATTTATTCTTCATCATCCAGATTTTAATATGTCTGAGCCCCCAAAACCAGAGCCATGATACACCTTCAGCAATCAGGATAATAGATGGTTCAAGCTAAGACATAATGACACTCTCTACACTCAGCACTGATCTGTTTCTACCCTCTTGTTTGGTTGTCCCTGGCTGTTGTTGACTTTGGAAAGGTTTCTCAGACATGAAAAAATAAAATGATTATGCAAATACGAGCAGTAGCTGATATTTGAATGCTGACTGTCTTGTTAACATTTCTATTTTAAGGAAATGGATAGAATGGATACAACTAGAATGGATACAACTTTCTACAGGCTAAGAGGTGCAAACCAGAGGAATCTCTCTTTTCACAAGTAGAAAATACAATTCATACATTTACACAGGAGTTCCCTTTGCCATTACTTTGAGACATCATCAGCATTGCCCCTCTTGATTTTCCTGATGCAGGAATTTCCAATTCAGAAAGGACCCAGACCTGTGATATAAGGAATACTGCATTTGGACTAGCAAACAAACTAAAATATAGATGGCTTTTGGAATATGCAGAGCATGCTAATCCTTCTCTAGTGTGTTAAAACCCCCCACCAATTCCAACAGAAATAGAGATTTGTGGCAGTTTGTTGGTCTTTATCTCCAGGATGGAATAAACTCACATATTCCCAAACATCAATATCATGATGACAGCAAGTTGAAGTCTTGTATTTTATTTTTATTCCCTGCAACTAAATAAATGAACTTCTCATGAGCCACCTGATTTCATTCTGATTGCAGGACAGGGCTGGGAAATCAGAATTTCTCTCATCTCCTTTTACACCAGTGCAATTGGCAGCCTTATGAGATGTGAGCTGAACCAGGACAGCAGGCAGAGGTCACTTCCATAGCTGCTCTGCCAGAGATTAAAGTGATTTTACCATCTTAAGCTCTTTGAAATAAAATCAACAACACTCTTTGCACAGATGCTTGCCAAGCACTGCCTCCCAAAGCTGACAAACACACTCAGGCACTCTCAGAAAAGACTCACAGCAGCCCCAGAAAACTGCAAGATTCCCCTCCCAGCATTTCCAAACACCCCGTGTTTACACCTGTGCTTTGGGATGGTGGGAACACAGAGCCTGTGCAAGTGCAGCAATGCAGGGAGCAGCAGGGCCAGCTCAGAGCAGGATTAGCAGAGCTGGATTTGGCAGCAGGAGCTGCTGCTCCCCAGGCCAGCAGGGCTGGGACAGAAGTAGGTCACGGAGCCCAAAGCAGAGGTGAGAAATGGATACTCCTGCACTCTGCAGCTCCCCCAGTGCTCAGGGCCACCTTCTCATGGCCCAAATTGTCCAGTCCTACAGTCTGGGCTCCACACTGAGCCCCAGGCAGCACCAGAGGGCAGGGAGCTGAGTAAAGACTCCCAGGATGGCTGCACTCACAAAAAACACAGGGCATGAGTAAACCCCACTCGGCACAGCAGGGAGATCAGTATTCCAGGGATTTTTTTATTTATGCTGTTTCCTTCCATTGTTCATCCTCCCCAAGAACAAAAGCGACCTCACCTGAGGATGGTACTGTTGTTTTCAGGTGAGGAATTACTGCAAAAACATCCTAGAACTGCCACAGAAACTGCTCACTGCAAAGAGCTGATCTGCTCCTACTCCATGATGGGCTTCAGAGCCAAAGAATTCTCCATGGGCACTTTTACTCACTCTTTAAAGTGTGAGCAGTAGAATTTCCCCTCCTGAGGGCAGTCAGGCAGCAGAGGCAGCAGCAGTGTGTGAAAAAGGGATCCCACCTCAGCCCTGACCCACCTGCCCTGACCAAGCCAGTGTGACACTCCAAAATGTACATGGAGCAAGGGGTCACTGCCAGCAGGACACCCAAACCCTGGGAAAACTGGGCTGTTTGACAGGATGACCTCTAGCAGCACAGACAGCAATTAATAAAAGAAGATTTTTTTTTTTCCTTAAGGGTATATAAATCAGAAAATCCATCTTACAGCATCCAAGTGTGTCTGGTTTAGAGGTCTCTGCAGCAGGGGCAGCCTAAGTGTCAGTAACATGGATTAAAAGCTAAAAAGTGAGCACAGGGAAGTTTATTTTTAATGGCTGACAGAGAACCACATGAAGAATTGGTCTATGCTCTTTCATTAAACACAGCATTGAAAAAAAATTTAACTTGGAACTCATCTGAGCACTAATTTAATGTCAATATGGGCAGAGCAATCCAGTTCTGCCACAACAAGCTGGTTTCTGCGCCATCTCTGTAAATTCCTAGATTATGGATTTTAGTAATCATCACCATTAGACTAATTACACATCACTAAATACTAGATTTCCACATCACAGCATTCTTCACTCCAGCCAAGCAGACGGTCCAACGCCACCTAATCCCAGGTTATTTGCCTTTCTGGCAGAGTCAGTCACCCCAGGGGGCTGGAAGGGGCTGGGAGGGCAGTGCCCCACGAACAGATGGAGCAGGAATTTCCCTCCCTGCAGCCCCTGGAAGATTCTTATCACCCCTCCCTGCTTTTCCTCAGCTAAATCTGTTTTCTGAGATACCAGAAACTGGAGAGCACCGTGGGCCTCCCCAAACTCCTTTGCTGACATGTGTGGCAAGTCAGATAGAGCAAATTCTTGACCAGTGGTCATCTCTTTCCATGCAATAATAACAAAAGTGATGATGCATTTTTGAGTGAGCATTTTTACAGAGCCGTGGGGCACAGGGGACAACAGGGCTACAAAAAAAAAATACCAATCAATAGTTTAGAATTGGAAAGATTGGTGCCAACAAGCTGAGCAAAGATCATGAGCAATGGATTAAGAAAAGTCTGTATCACATGAAAGGAATGTCATGGAAAGCTGGTACTGGGTGTTAGAGTTAAAAAGAAAAACAACACAAAAACAAAGGGAGCAAGCACCCAGGGAGCATGAGGGATGAACAGAGCAAACCTACAAAAAGCCAGGCTTTAAAACCGAAGTGAGCAGCCAGGGAAGACATCAAACAGGGCAGAGACACAGGGTGGGGTGGAGTGTCTCAGTCCTGTCTGGTCCCAGCTGGAAGGACTAGATACTAGTTCTGACTTTTGCATCAAGTGAGCTCACATTCCACCCAAAGCAACCCTGACAACACAGCACAGACTCTTCACAGCCCTTTGAAGCCATAACTTCTTTCTGCATCCATTTATTGAAGTCTGCTGCTACTTAAATTCAAATACACAGTTAACAGAGTGTGCCAAGCTGGAGGAATAGTTGAAAGAAACAGCACAGCTTGCTTTATGCACAGTCTCTGAGTTTTAACGTTTTCTGCCCATAATTTATTTTTAATTCTGGGGCAGGAGTAGGGTAGAAGACATCTCGACATATTGCTAAGGGAAGGTCTTTCTCATCACTGCTCTAAAAGAGCTGCAGGTCTCATGAAAGCATGACTTAGCCAGGGTTGACACAGGAAGTCATATGCTCATCAGACAAAGATGAAGAATCAGAAGAAACAAAGGCAAATAAAGATTGACGTCCCTTTGATTTCCCTCTCTTCTAAATGCCCAAGGTTAATGGACTAGTTTCAGATCATGGCAGACAACCCCAAATGCACTACTTAACACTCCCACACTGCTTCTCCAATTTGCCACTTCACACAGTGTCACAAGCCAGTGGACAAGGTAAAACCAACTCAGTGCACTGATCTGGGGACGGGAAGGAAGGTGCTGGGCTGCAGATCAAGCCACCCTTGCAAGGCAGACACTCTTATTTATTTACATCCAACTTTCAGAAGAAATCTCCAGGAAACACGCAGAGCTGATGGTTTCCTGCTGCCTCTCAGCTGGGGTTGGACAGAAGAGCTCAGTGCCTGCAGCAGGATCAGCCTGAGCAGTGAGCAGGGGCAGTGCTTACCTGTAATACCGTGACTGCAGGTACGTGGAGCACACGGCCTTGGACACGTGGCTGGCTGACCCAAAGTCTATCACCTTCACCCTGTAGGGTTGCCGTGCAGGATCCACCAACATGATGTTCTCTGGCTTCAAATCTGCGTGGATCAGACCCAAGCTCTTCAGCTTCATCAAGGCAGTAGCCACCTGCTGCAGGATGGGCCGGATGTACTTCAGGGGCAACGGACTGAACTTGTTTTGCTTTAGGAAATCATATAAGTTCTGTTCCAGCATCTCAAAGACAAGGCATGTATGATTCTTGTGTTGAAAGCACTCGTAGGAGCGGACGAAGTTGTACTCATCAGCATTCTCACTGCTCAGGCGAGACAGGATGCTCACCTCGATCTGGCCCTGCCTGGCATAGGAAGGGTGGTTCTTCAGGATTTTGATGGCTACAATCTCCTTCGTGCTACGTTTCCAACACTTGGCCACCTGCCCGAACGTCCCCCGCCCCAGGAATTCCAAGACCTCGTAGCTGTTGGTCATAGAGCACAGGATCTCATGCTGGACCAGCTGATAATCCCCCTCCCCACTGGAGCTGCTGCTCTTCGTGGTGACCGTGGTGGTCGTGGCCGCCGCACCCACCGCAGGTCTGTTTTGCAGCATGAGAGGTGGATGTTCCTCAATGATCTGCACGCTACCGTTGCTGTCGACCTCTTCACTTTTCCTTTTTAATCCACATTTTTGGTATGGTTCCAGCAAAGAAACGTTGCTCCTGTGGGTGAGGGTCTGGCTGCTCTGGAAGGAGGCGGTGGCGCTGCTGCCGGTGCTGTCGGCCGCGGTCACCACGATGTGCTCGACGGAGGGAGCGGGGAGAAGGAGGTTCTGGTCGTAGGCAGGGATGCTGAAATTGGCTACCTGATGAGAGGAGCTGGCTTGCCCTTGAGCTGCTGCTGCTGCTGCTGGGAGGTTTTTGCTGTGGGTATAATACTTGTCACTACTGCTCTGTCCTGAAACATCCCAGACAGACGGCTCCACTTTCAGTTTCTTGGCACTGCAGAAGGCACTCGAGGATACTGACGGAGGGGAGAACACCTGCAGCTGTGAGGCCATACCTGGGGAGGGACAGGAGAACTCATTAGGGCCAGCAGGTTGTGACGGATAAGATCCTGTACCTGCACAAAACCCAGGATGAGGAGTGTTTTTCTAAGCAGCATGTGGTGCCCCACCACTGAGGAAGGGAACCTCTGTAACTGCTGCTCCTAAGGGCATCACCAAGCGAGGCTGTGCAGTGGGGTTACTGCATTTGATAAGCACACGGCTCTTTATCCAGCTCTCTGAGGGCTATAGGAGTCCCAGAACACGGCAGAAATCACAGTGAATTAGGTTGGAAAGGACCTCTGAGATCATCGAGACCAACCCTGTGACCAAACACCCAGACCGGAGCACTCAGTGCCACGTCCAGTTGCTCAAACACCTCCAGCGACGGTGACTCCACCACCTCCCCGAGCAGCCCGTTGCGATGTCTAACCAGTGAAGAAATTCCTCCTATTGTCCAACCTGACCCCCCATGGCGCAGGGAATCACTCTGTGCTCTCGTCCTGCCGTTCGTTACCCGGGAGAGGAGCCCGACCCCCACCTGGCTACACCCTCCTCCCGGGGATTTGCAGAGAGCGATAAGGTCACTCCCGAGCCGCCTTGTCTCCAGGCTAAAAAAAAAAACCCCAGTACTGAAGAAAACAATACTGAGGATCGGGGGAGCGCAGGGAGACCCTGCTAAAATTACGATCCCGTCCCCAGGCCTGTTCCCTAAGCGCCGTAAAAACAAGAGTCGGTGGAAAAGCCTACCCCGGCAGGCCCGAGCTCCCCGCGGGGCAGC
>VWZU01009726.1:595455-623268 GCA_013397095.1 Sterrhoptilus dennistouni | reverse complement strand
TGGCGCTGGGGCTGGGGCGGGTGGCGTTGGGGATGGTGTCGGTGGCCATGGGGCTGGGGCTGGTGGCCCTGGAGATGGGACTGGTGGCCCTGGGGCTGGGACTGGTGGCTCTGGGTGATGGCCCAGGGTTTGGGACTGATGGCCCTGAGGCTGGGACTGGTGGCCCCAAGGCTGGGACTGCTGGGACTGGGACGGGTGGCCCCGAGGCTGGGGCTGGTGGCCCCAGGGCTGTGTTGGTGATGCCCGTTCAGGCTTTAGGGCTGTCCCGGGGTCCCTGCACTGCCCCAGTGTTGTTGTGGCTGCAGGGCAGAAAGAGAGAGAAAGTGGAGGGTAATTAATGAAAGACTGAGAAAAATTAGGATTGTTCAGCCTGCAGAAGAGAAGGCTCACCAGAGATCTGATTGTGGCTTTCCAGTACCTGGAGGGAGCCTGCAAGAGCTGGAGAGAGATTTTGGAGAAGAGCATGGAGTGACAGGACAAGGGGGAATGGCTTCAAACTGAAAGAGAGCAGATTTAGGATATTAGGAAGGAATTCTTCCCTGGCAGGCCCTGGCACAGGGTGCCCAGAGAAGCTCTGGCTGCCCCTGGATCCCTGCAGGTGTCCAAGGCCAGGCTGGACATTGAAGCTTGGAGCAGCCTGGGACAGTGGGAGGTGTCCCTGCCCATGGCAGGGGTGGCACTGGATGAGCTTTGAAGTCCATTCCACACCCTACCATTCTATGACTCAGTGATTCAATGATTCTGTTCCATCCTCAGTCTGATCAGCCACTGTGACCCACACAGACCCTCAGGGAAAAGCTGTGCCAAGGGCAGGTGTTCCTGTAGAGCTTGAAGTTTTGTCAATCCCTGCTCCTAGTTCGACACTTTTTTTTTTTTTTTTTTGTGATAAAGACTCACAAAAAGTGATTAAACTGCAGTTTGCCAACAGATCTTGATGGCTCTGTGCTTTGCAGATGGTGCTCTGGTGAATGAGCTCTACAGTTTGCTTCGTGACCAGGACCCCATTGTGGTTGTCAACTGCCTGAGGGCCTTGGAAGAGATCTTGAAGAAGGAGGGAGGTGTTGTCATCAACAAACCCATTGCCCATCATCTCCTCAACAGGTTTGTTTTCTTTGGTGTTATGATGATGCTGGAAGCTTGTCTTGTTCTCACGTTTTCTATGCAGAAAGGCAGTTTCTGGGGGGACATAACCTTCTCTGACCTCTTGTCAGGTACCCAGAGATGGAGGTGGCCATCCTAAGATAAACTAAACCACTTCAGGCTAAGGTCTTAAGAGAAATCTGGGATGCCCTGCTCTTCCAGGGAGTCTTTGCCTCAGCTGGTGGTTTGGTTTGTAATTATAGGTTAATGTGATGAGACTTCGGGGGTTTTTTTAGTGCTATTACACATGATATATCTGTGGGACAGGTGTGTTACACTTTTCAGGTACGTTCAGGAACGTTCAGGATCTGTTCTTTCAGATCCACTGAAAGATACATAACTGTGGTGCTTGAAGAAATCAGTTTTTCTGCAGGGAATTCTACATGATCTAGGACAAGAGGGGTATTGCTCTGCCCAGGGCTCTTGTCAGTGTTGCTGCCTGGTGTAAACACCAGCAAATGACTGACAGTGAGTTTATAACTGGGCAGTTCTCTTGTGATAAAACCGTGGCACCCACTTGGGTGGGAACAGGGGCCATCAGAGGGTTGGAGGCTGAGCTCTCTGCTCTACACAGCTATTCCTGCCCTCCCTGACTGTGTCCCCTGTGCTACTGGCAGGATGCCTGACCTGGATCAGTGGGGGCAGAGCGAGGTGCTCACCTTCCTGCTGCGCTACAAACCGCGCAGCGAGGACGAGCTCTTCGACATCCTCAACCTGCTCGACGGCTACCTCAAGAGCAGCAGCCCCAGCGTGGTGATGGCAGCCACCAAGCTGTTCCTGGTGCTGGCCAGGGACTACCCAGATGTGCAGGCAGATGTGCTGGTGCGGGTGAAGGGCCCACTGCTGTCTGCCTGCACCTCAGAGAGCCGGGAGCTCTGCTTCACCGCGCTCTGCCACGTGCGCCAGATCCTCCGGAGCCTGCCCGGCCACTTCAGCAGCCACTACAAAAAGTTCTTCTGCTCCTACTCGGAGCCTCACTACATCAAATGCCAGAAGATGGAGGTGCTGTGTGAGCTGGTGAACGATGAGAACGTGCAGCAGGTGCTGGAGGAGCTGAAGGGTTACTGCACTGACGTGTCGGTGGAGCTGGCGCAGGGAGCGATCTTTGCCATAGGTGAGAGCTGTGCCTTGGCTTGGGGCAGCCCTGGAGCTTTCAGGGGGGCTTTTCTCTTCTAAAGAGTGCACCAAATCACTGCTCTGTGCTGCAGCAGCACAGACACCAACCTGCCCAGGAGTGGCTTGTGTCAGAGTGTTTCTGCAGCACTGATTATTTCAGAAGTCCTGGCATTGAGCTGCTTCAGGTTGTGCAGAAAGTCCTTAAATCTCGTGCTGTGAGGAGATGTTCTAGAGGAAATGTGTCATTTCATCTTCCTAATGAGCCTTAAAGTGTTCAGTGAAGCTGTGCAGGGGGTGGAGGAGCTCTAATACCTACTTGTTCTTTGAGTCGTGATGGGGCAGAGTTAAGGTGATAGTTTTGGTTTTGTGAGCTTTAAAAATAGTTGAGTTACTACAGTGTTCATAAGGAGAAAGTTGGGGATGGTAAAGTGCTTTTTTTAATGTATTACATTTAAGGAAAGTTCAGAAATCTTCTGAGGCATGGCCTCAAAAAAAGGAACATGTCCCTGGTGTGGAGAACAAGCTAATTTGGCCACACTTTCAGAAATGGTAGTCAGAAAGGCAAGGAGGGAGACTGTTTCTTTAAAATGAGTTTGTGATGAGTAGCTGCACTCATGATTCCTCTTTCACTCTGACAGAAGGTTGATTTTTATGTCTTTTTGGCATCCTTGCAGCCAATATTGCCAGGACATACACAGAGCAGTGTGTGGGGATTCTGACAGAGCTTCTGGGCCTCCAGCAGGAGCACATCACCTCAGGTAACCATTGCAGGCTGCTGCCTGGTTTGTGCTCTCAGGAGCTGCCCTTGCTGGGGCTCTGATCCCAAACTCAACCCCCTCAAAGGCACTTGGCTTCCAGTTTAATTGGCACCTTCAGCTGGAAGTTTTCCAGGTGGATTGAGGGATGTAAAGTGTGTTCCTTCTGCAGGAACTGCTCTCTGTGGGAAAGGGGAAGATGGCTGTAGCTGTGTTCATGCTTCTTTCTGGCTGCCACCTGCTGACTGAGGGAGTGAGGGGCTCAGCAGAGACATTTTACTGTCTGTTTGAGAGCCAAGATGATTAATAGATCTTTTAAATCTCTGTGATTTCTGTTCCTCACGTAATAGTCTGATTCAGTTGTACCCAAGCTTCCTTTATTCTGTTCTGCCCTCACATCCACCTTCACATCACTCCTGCTGTTCTCTTTTAACTGGTCTTGCTCTCAGATTTGAAAACTACACACTTGCACTCAGCTGCTGAATTTCATCTCAGGAGCTGTTGGTGTTTCTGAGTGGGCAGCAAAACCTTTAAAGTTTTGACCTAAAGTTCACAAGCCTCGTTTTGAATTGGGGTCAGCTTTAATTTGTCATTCTAACCTCGTGTGTCTGAAGCATCATGAGTCAGAGGCTTTTTAAAAGCTGGCAGTGGCCACAAGAGAGGCTGTTCTCCAGCAGAGGAACAATCTGAAGTCTCACTGCTTAATTTTAGACGTGGTGCAGCTTTGCTCTGACAAATGCAGCGTCATGGGATTGGGAAGGAGGGTGCCTCAAATCACAGTCACAGGCAGGGCACTGACCCTCCTGGCTGAGATTTGCAAAGCCCATTGAATGAGGGGGTTTGAAACAAGTTTTTTTTCCCCTAGGGTTTTTATAACTCTTGGGGGATGCTGATAACTTGTTTTCCTTGCAGCTGTGGTCCGTGCTTTCCGGGACCTGGCCTGGCTGTGCCCCCAGTGCACAGATGCCGTGTGCCAGGCACTGCCTGGCTGTGAGGACATCATCCAGGACAGCGAGGTGAGGGGGCAGTGCTTGGGGACAGGTGGACAAGGAGCTTTCATCTTCCCTTTGCCTTGAGATCGGGGGGCAAAAATCAGAAACGCTCAGATTTGTTCTCTGGACGCGCTTATTTCACACCAACCCGCAGCAGCTGTTTTTTGGTGTTCGTTCCTGTGGTTCCTTCAGGGGAAACAAGCACTGGTCTGGCTCCTGGGCATGCATGGGGAGAAGATCCCAAACGCTCCCTATGTCTTGGAGGACTTTGTGGACAGTGTAAAGTCGGAGACGTTCCCGGCGGTGAAGATGGAGCTGCTGACGGCGCTGGTGCGGCTGTTCCTGGCCCGGCCTGCTGAGTGCCAGGACATGCTGGGCAGGCTGCTCTACTTCTGCATAGGTGGGTGCCCTGTGTCCTCACAGGCTCTGAGGGGCCTGCTCTGCCATGGTCAGGCAATTCCGTGTTCCTGCTGCCTGGCCCCTGGCTGGCTGGTGAGTGTGGGGTTACAGAGTGGTGGGATCAGAATGGTTTGGGTGGGAAGGGATCTTAAAGATCATCCAGTTGCACCCTCTGTCCTGAGCAGGGATGCCTTCCATGTCCAGCCTGGCCTTGGACACTTCCAGGGATCCAGGGGCAGCCACAGCTTCTCTGAGCACCCTGTGCCAGGGCCTGCCCACCCTCCCAGGGAAGAATTCCTTCCCAATATCCCATCTGACCCTGCCTTCTGTTAGTTTAAAACCATTCCCCCTTATCCTTTTGCTCTCTGCCTGTAAGCAGGCCTGCATGGTATGCCTGAAAGTCTGTTTTTAACAATGAAGTGTTAGTTCTCTGGGGAAATGTGGCTGATAGAACTCTCCATGAATTCCATCTCTGTGGTTCCCAGAGGAGGAGCAGGACATGGCCGTGCGGGACCGGGGACTTTTCTACTATCGCCTTCTGCAGTCTGGGGTGGAGGAGGTGAAGAGGGTCCTGTGCAGCCCCAAGTCTGACCCCTCCCTGGGGCTCCTGGGGGACCAGAGCAAGCAGCCTGTCAATGCCTGGGCTTTGGACTTCAACACTCTGGCCACAGTTTATGGCAGAGAGCGCTGGGCACTCGCCACTGCCCAGCAGCCTGTGGAAGCCTCTTACTCCTGCTCTCCTTGTGCTGACTCCAGGAACAGAGACACAGGTAAACAAACCTGCCTCACCTTCCTTTGGGAGCCATTCTCTCCTTGCCAGCAGATCACAGAATCCCAGGATGGTTTGGGTTGGAAGGAGCCTTGAAATTCCTCTCATTCCACACCCTGCTGTGGGCAGGGATCTTCCACTGTCCCAGGCTGCTCCAAGCCCTGTCCAGCCTGGCCTGGGACACTTCCAGGGATCCAGGGGCAGGCACAGCTTCTCTGGGCAGCCAGGATGGTCTCCTGTGGGCGTGTTTGGAAGGTCAGAGTGCTTTGGGAATTTGGTGTTCTGGTCACCTTGTGGTCAGTCTGTGGCTGGTCATTCACCAGCCCAGGGAATGCTGCTGGTGGCACTGGGGTTCCAGCCTTCCTCTGCTCCATCAGATGGGCTTTGTGGAGCTGGGAGCTGCATCTCAGGTGTTTGTGCTTTCATTTCAGAGTCTCTGGTGTCTGAAGGGAATAAGGAAGTCCTCGAGGTTCATCCTGATACTCCCCTGTCTGAAGGGAATAAAGAACTGCTCAAGGCTGATCCTGATGCAGGCAGCCTGAGCTTGATTCCTGATGTTTCCCTGACTGCAGAAGAGTTTGAGAAGACCTGGCTGAGCCTGGACACGAGCTGCCAGCTCTCCCTGCCCTGGTGTGGGCCTGTCTGTGCAGACACCATCCAGACAGCCCTTCATGTTGTGCACATCCAGACCATTGCCATGAGCAAGGCTGGAGCCCAGCCCTGGAAAGCTTATCTGAGTGCCCAGGATGACTCAGGCTGCCTCTTCCTCACAGAGCTCCTGCTTGAGGCAGCAGATTCAGAGCTGCAGGTTTCAGTGAAGCAAAATGAAGCAAAGCCAGAGGCACTGCAGTGTTTCATCTCAGCCTTGAGGACAGTCCTGGAGGCAGTGGCTGGACTGGAGTCTTGACTGGTCCTTGCTCCCAGCAGGATGCATGCTCAGGGCACAGGAAAAGTTCATTTCTCTGTCTTCTTTTGCCATACTCAGTGCTGGTTTGGTAGTTTTAAACTGCAGAGTTTCCAGTTTACCTGGAGAGCCTGGGTGGTGTGGGGGAAGCTGCAGCTGGGGTGCAGGGCAGGGTGAAGGGTCTGGTCTGCCCTCCCCCTGGGCTGAGGAAAGGACAGGGTCACTCTGCTGTGACTCACAGGGCTGGTGGCACATCCGTGGTGGTTGTCATGAGGCACAAACGTCACTGATAAAACCAGAACTGAGCAGAATTCAGGGCTGTGATTTGGAGAGGTTTTTTTGGTTTTTTTTTTTTCCCTGAGAATTATAAATAATTAAAACCAAACAAAAACACACACACAAAAAAAGCAAACCCACCAGAGGCACCAGGACTCTGTCACTTATCTCACGTTAAGAGGAACAATGCAGTGAGGGGAGAATATTTCATTCTTGGCTCCCTTTACATTTGTTTTAATTTACTGTCTGATTTCAGTAGTAGCTTCACTGGGGGGTGAACAGAGCCCTGCTGTGCCACAGGAGGGTGGGCAGGTACATCCTGCTCACTGGAACCAGCCTGTTCCAAGAGACAAACACGGGTTTTTAATTGAAATGTGTTACTGAGGTGAGAATTGCCCTCTCTAAAGTCCCCCCCAGCTCCCTGTGCTGTTGCCAAGATCTTTGATGGAGGGTGAGATACACACTGAGATTGACCTAACAGGGCTTTAGGGTACTCTGAGGAGCACAAGCTTCTTTTAACCCTATTCTGCCAGATTCCTTGTCATTTTTGATTTCTTTGAATGACTTCACTGTACCCTCAAATGGCACTGTGTCTTCCATGCACTTGACTGAAATCCTGTCACTGTTAAACAGACTTCTGCTTTTCCTAATAAAAACATGAATCATTCTTGGCTGATTTCTGGAGTTTCTTGTTCCTTCAACCCTCAGGGCTGTGGATGGAGCGGCCTGATCAGGGCAGCTCTACAGCCCAGCTCCTGCCTCTGTGTCCAGCAGGGCTTTTCTCCCTGACCTTCCTTGAAGCAAAGCTTTAAGGAGCAGCTGGGCAATAATTAATCTCAGTCTCAAATGCCAAATGACTGTGAAGGTTGAACCTGCAGATGAACTCAAAGGCAGATGGTCAGTCAGCTGTAGCAGGGCTCCTGTTAACAGTTCCCACATTGTGTTGGGTTCCTGTCCTCGGGGAGAGCTGATCTGGAGCTTTGGCATTATGCAGTTTTCAGGGAAAAATAGCAGAGAACTTGTTGGGAATCCATTGTTTACTCTGCTGTGCAAGTAAGACTGGGCTCTGTCTGGGAAGGGACTTGGAGTTTCTTTTATCCAGACCCTTTTCTTGAGGAGTGAGCAGGTCAGCAGACTCCAATACCTTCTAAATATTTATTTCAGCTGATCTTAATAGAAATTACTTAATTTGGGACTATACCATGCCCAGGATCATGGCTTTGCTAAACAAAGTACTACTGGAGTCAGCAGCAAACTTCTGCTTCCCTGTCTCAGGGTTTAATTCCTCAACTCAGGAGCTCAGCTTGCCCCGTGAGTGAGAATCATGATAATGACTGATGGGCCATAAAAAAGCAGTTTTACAGCCCCCACTTGGTGTTTCCCCAGGGGAAGGGATGCAGTCAGCCTGGGAGAAGGCTGCAGTGGCTCTTGGGTCACTCATCCTGCCCTCTGCATCCTTCTCTTCCTGCTTTTAAACCTGCCTCGGATTGTTTCACTACAACACATGCACAGGAGGGTTTGGTTTGTTTTCAGGAGAACTTGGACAATTGAGAGAAAGGACTGTGCTACTTTTTCAGAGGAGAATTTGGGCTTTTCACTGGTGTAACTGGAGAAAAGCTGTTGTGTTTCTTCCAGACCCTGCAAGCAGAACCTGACACTAAGCAATGTGTAAAAGAGATTCTCCATCACTACAAACAAAAATAGTAAAGTTTGCTGTTATCAAATTTTTTTTCTTCTTGAGTTTCTCCTAAATTTAGCCATAAAAGTGAGCTTCACTCTTTCTCAAGGCCTCCAGGTTAGTGCTTGGTGCTGCAGACTCAGCAGGTATTTGTTTTAAAATGTTTCCATTAGTTATTCTAAAGGTCCCTCTTCCCCTCAAGTGACTCCAAGGCTTATTTCTGCAAAATTAGCATTTGATATTTTAAACTAAGAGTGATTAGCAGCCCTTGGCCTTGTAGCTACTGAATACAGGAGTCCTGGGGCTGTACCCCATCTGCAAGAAAACACAGAAAAGGACACATTGAATGGTCCCAGTTACAGTCAGGGGGAGAATCAGACTTGGTTCAATGAGTCTGAAGCCTTTGTGCAACCCATGAGATATTGGAAATATGAAAGATGTGATCCTCATATCTATTGGGGAGGTGGTTCTGGTTGAAAATGGTTGGTTTTAGCTTAGTTTTTTTTGAGTTTTCCCCACTTCCTGTGGAGAAGATGGATGGCCTTTTAGAACTGTGCTCTCTGCCTCCTCTTCCCACCTGGGAATAGCCTCCCCTTTGCTTATGGGGTTTCTCAAGTGTTACACAGTGAGAGAGATGAATCAGGCTGCATCATTAACTTGACTTCTACAGTCTGCTGGAGTCAGATGTGATCTCTGTGATCCTCTCTTTTGGCAAAAGCCATGAGATGTGGGGAATGGTGGCTGGAAGAGTTGACCTGAAGCACGTGGATGGTTTTTCTCTGGAAGTCCTGCAGCCCAGGGCAGTAACACCTGTTTGGGTGTCAGCATCTCCCTGAAGGATTCCTTCAAAATATTTTACAGCTGATGTGGAAAACAGACTAGAACTTCCATCCTTGGAAAGTGTCCAAGGCCAGGTTGGACAGGGCTTAGAGCAACCTGGGACAGTAGAAGGTGTCCCTGCCCATTGAGATGAGCTTTAAGGTCCCTCCCAACCCAAACCATTCTGGCATTCTACATTAAAAGTGTGAAGGGGAACTGTGGATTTTTCCATCCTGTTTTATGGATTCTTCCAGTCCCATTCCATGTTTGAAGCCTTCCTGGTGGAGCACAGCCCCTTGTTGATGTGAATGCTCCACAGTTGTCCCCTGGGTACCCCTGGCAGTGATGGCTGGACATGGGGCTGAAGGAATTGGGGTGGTGGGGGGTTGGTCCCTACCCTTGTCCTCAGTGCTGCCCATCCTGTGCCAAGCAGGGATGGTTTGAACAGAGGGAGCCAGAGCCCTGAGTTCTGTTGTGTTGTCTGACCAGGATTATCTGCTACGCACTAATTTCCTTTGGGGCTGTGATGAAGTCAGAAAACCACAGGCAGCGCTCCCCGCCGGTGCCTTCCGCTGCGATCACTTGACATGTCCCTTCCCAGGAGGGCCAGGCCAGCCACGCTCCAGCTCCACCACCATGGACCAAAGAGGGATCCTGCTGCACAACCTGGAAAGGGCCCAAAGCAAGAAGAGCAGCCCAGGGGAGTTTGCAGAGGAGTTTTTGGTGAGTTCACTCAAGGCTTGGCTCAGTGTTTCGGTTCGCTGCGCGGGGAATCGCTCGGTCGCCTCTCAAACCTGTGACAGCGACGTTTTCTAGGAGTTTTATAGCAGACACCCAGATGTTAACTGGGCTAAGAGGAATGTAAAGACATGATAGGAATTTAATAGTTTGCATTTGAACTGTTTGCTTTTTAGCTGATTATCCAAGTGCTTCCTGTTTTCTGCTGGGTGACTGCACTTGTCGGGACATGGTTTCACTTTGCCTGGTAACAGAACTGGGGGCACAGGGAGGAATATGGAGCCTCTGCCCCTTCTCCCCAGTGCAATCTGTTAGACCTGTGGCACACAAGCTCCTGCCTGGGATCTCTGGTTTTGCCTTGACTTAGCCTGTCCTTGTTTCTATAGAGCACAAGCTGCCCAAGGCAGCTGTGGGTGCCCCATCCCTGGCAGTGTCCAAGGCCAGGTTGGACAGGGCTTGGAACAACCTGGGATAGTGGAAGGCATCCCTGCCATGGCAGGGAGTGGGATGAGATAAGATGAGCTTTAAGGTCCCTTCCAACCCAAACCATTCTGGGATCTCTGTGCTCTACGTCCAGCAGTGCTCCTGGCCCCTGCTGGAAACTACTCACTACTTGTTCCCTTGGGGCAAAAGCTGCACAAAATGCTGATGGCTCCCACCACCCCCTGTGTTCTGCCTGGCCCTGAATTTGTGAGCTCTCTGATACATTTTTTTGGTTTGAGTGCCAGGGGTGAGGCTCAGATGCCAATGCACCATCTCATGGCTAAAGCTGGTGGCTGGAGGTGGCTCTTGGTGTATCAGCTGGAGGCAGGTGGCTCTGACAGGCTCTTTGGACTGCTCTGAGAGGGGCAGTGACATTGCCCAGCTTTCACAGACACAGGGAAGGGTAAAACTGATACCTCTGTGAGCTCTGAGATGTGTCAAGCACTGGACTGACTCTGGCAGTGAGCTCAGGGTTACTGAGGAGTCTCCACAAGCTCCAGCCCTGCTCTGTCACACCAGCAAAATCTGGCACTTCAAACACTTGGGGAAAGCTGAGTGCTTGGTTTCCAGGTGTCTGGGGTGGAGGGAAGTGATTAATCTGAGCCTGCAGTGACAGTCTGTTGTTCCATGGAACAAAGCGCTGTCACAGCCTGCTGAGTTTCCCCTCTCTCTGCCGGGGTGTCTGTGTGTGTGAGGCAGAGAGCTCTGAGCCCTGGTGCTCAGCCTGGCTCCAGCAGCCTGATGTACTAATTTCTGATCAAAATGACAAGTAGAAATGGTCAAGGCTGCATTTTCATGTTGGATAGGACAAGATCTTCTCAGGGTTACCTGCTATGCCGCCACTTTTGCAAGGCAGGCTTCTGATAGAGACATTCAGTGCCATTCCTCCACCCCAATTCCTGCCCTCTCCTCGTGGGACCAAGCATTTTTACGTGCAAATTGTGGTGATGTTGCTATGAAGGATAGGAGTTTTGTTAGAGTCCCCTTTTTCCCTCTGTGCAGTCTCACAGCTGCACACTGCCCCAGGCACCCCAGGGAACAGCCACAGCCCTGAGGCTGCCAGAGCTCCAGGAGTGTTTTGACACCACTCTCAGACAAAAGGTGGGATTTTGGGATGTCTGTGCAAGGCCAGGAGTTAGAACTCAATGATTCTTGTGGATCCCATCCAGCCCAGGATATTTATTCTATGGTTCTGTGATTCCCACCTCCTTTTTCACACCCAGGCATTTCCCAGGTGGTTTTGGATTAGATTATTCAGGGAGAGAAAAGTCAGATGGTTCAAGGCCTTGGCTCTGGGAAGACTGGCTTTAGTGTGGAGTGATGGCCCTTCCATGAAAGCTTTCCCTGGAAGCTGGGGGTGCTCTAGAAGGAGGTCCAACACCAGAATTGCTTAGAAGGTTACAGGGACATGGGACATTTCTATCCCACTGTGTCTGCCCCATGTTCTTAATTAATAGAGACTGGACATATGGACTGTCCTGAGCTTCCTGCACCTCCTCCCTGACTCATTCCATCAGATCTCTGAGATTTAACTTCTGTTGTGGCTGAATTTAGTGTTTTAAAACTGCAGTTTAATATTGAAACCCAGCAACCTGGGCACAAAAATACGAAAGAAAAAATACAGTGAGAATGGTGCTTTTTGAAGCTGATGGTAAAAAATAGTGTGTGTTATTTAGAAGCTGGTGGCAGTGAAATAAAATTCTATGCTTTGCTACGAGATGCTTTAACTCTCTGTGAGTGCTACACCTTTATCCTGAAAATGAAAGAGATGGGAGATTTACAGCCCTAGGGGTCTGTCCCAGGGCTCCTTCTCTTTGATCAGTCCATGGAACCACTCTGCTCCAGTTGCTTGTGCTGCCTTAGTGACTTGAGCATTGATGCTTCCCGCTACAGACGGGAGCATCTCTACCAAAGTGAGAAAAATCAATAGATTTACCTGTCTTTTCTGGTATCATTTGTTGAAGGTGCTTTGACACTGTCACTCCTCTGATCTGGGTGCCATTTGTGCTGAGAGTGGCTCCCCTGGGCCTCGCTCACTTGTGAGGGCGACGCTTTGTGTCCCTTCACAAGGAGACGCGTGGGCCCTGCCTCAGCACACACTTTCCATTCTTCAGAAAGCCCGTGCTGGGGCTCTCAGGTGGTTCTGTCTCTATTTTTTCTCTGAGCAAAGCCACTCAGGAAAGAATTAATGGTGCCAGCCTTGCTTTGCAGTAGCAAACGTGACCCCTCGAGACCTTCATGCACTCTCCAGCAGCGCACTGGCTGTGGCACATCTGCTGCAATTTGTTCCACTCTTTTATCACAGAAGCTGAAGAGACAGTCAACAAAGTACAGATCGGATAAAATCTACCCTACAGCAGCGTCTGAGCAGCCAGAGAATGTCAAGAAGAACAGATACAAGGACATCTTACCTTGTAGGTTGGGGATGGCACACGTTCCTACTCAGTCTTTTGTTTTTCTTGCTTTTCTTGCTTTCCTTGTTCTCCATCCTGTGGTGCCCACCTGCACGGTTGGTGTATGTGAGCATCTCACTGCTGTCTGTTGGCTTTGAGTCCTGCTGTTCAGATTTAGGCCTTTGGCTGCTGCAGTGCCTGCTCTGGAGCACTCTGGCACAATCAACACTGTCAGGCACACGGTGGGATTTTGGGGATGTCCTGTGCAGGGTGGGAGTTGGACTCGATCCTTGTGGGTCCTTCCCAACCAAGAATATTCTGTGATTCTGTGATGTTTCTACAGACAAAAGAACTTCTATTCACTAGGAAACACATCCCCCAGTGATTATCCTTGCAAGTTTTCTGGTTAGCACTGCAACCCCCAGCATGCAGTGGCCTTTGGACAGCGATGTCTCCGTGATGTACAAAGCAAACAGGCAAACCCTGCTGTGGTTTGTCTTGGCTTGGTGCAGTGTTCTCCAAAGGACACTGTCCCAGGATCAGAGCAGTCTCTTTTGTCCATTCCAACTTGGAAAAGAAAGTAAATCACAGAGTCATTAAGGTTGGAAAACACCTCCAAGATCGAGCCCAGCTTTCAAACCTTTGTATCCAACCCCACAGAGCTGGATTGAGCCTAGAGTGGGGTTAGGTGGTTTTGGGCTTGGCTTGCTGCATGGTCAGAGGGGATCAGCCTTGCACTGGGGTAGTGGCAGCACCTGCAGCTGTCGCCTAAAACCTCCCTCACTCTCCAAAAGGACCTTGTCCATCCCCTGTGTGTGCAGGCAGCAGGGCTGTGGGAGGTGTGGGAGGGACACCAGCTGCTTGCACAGCCACCCACCCGCCCTGGATGAGCTCTCTGATGGGAGTGCTCCCCCAAAGCTCCTTGTGCTGCCCTCCACGGGCTCAGTGACCATGGAGAACAAACACTGACTGCTTTCCCTGCCTTTGCAGTTGACCACAGCAGAGTGAAGCTGTCCCTGATTACATCGGACACAGACTCTCATTACATCAATGCCAACTTCATCAAGGTTTGCGTCTTTTGTGGCTTTTATCCTGCAAAGGTGTTGGTGGTGCCACCTCAGTGGGTTGTGCCAGGAGGAGCAGGTCGAGGGCTCTGGTGAACCAAAGGGCTCTGCAGCAGTTTCTGGGCTGTGCTCAAGGATAACTGATGTGAGAAGAGGAAGGAGCACTCCAGAAACCCCCCGTGCAGCACAGAGACTGGGCTGGGGGGCAAGGGACGCACTGATGCCGGGGGTGGAACAGTTTGTGGTTCACAGCCCCAACTTCCTTGTCGCTGTTGCTGCCTTTGGTGGGTGACAGTGGTGCTAAACTGCCTGTGGCCAGGGTCACCTGGGCTGAAAGCAGTGCAGAGGCAGGAAACCTTGCAGTGCTGCAGGGCTGGGACCTGCTGCTGGGGTGAGAAATGGAGCAGATCAGTGTGGGACACTGCTCCATCCACAGCTCCATGAGTTTTGAGGTTGTCCTGGGCCTACAACCCTTCTCTGACTGACAGAGAGATAGATAGATAGATAGATAGATAGATAGATAGATAGATAGATAGATAGATAGATAGAAGGTTCCCTTCATTCTTCATGGCAGTGACCAGTGACCCAGGGCTCTGTAACCTGTCTGCAGAAGAACAGACTTTCCCAACAGGATCACAGTTCATTCTTTGGCCATCAGCAACAGAGCTGTGGCCACATCACCTCCAAGCTCCCAGAGGCACTGTAAGAACTGGTGCTGGTGTCTGGGAGCAGATCTCAGCTCAATCCCAGCTCCCCAGCTTGGCCCTGTCTTTTTTGGTTTGCACACCAATGCTTGAGTTAATGTGTGTGCCCAAAATTCAACGATATGAAAGTCCTTCTAACTCCTTAATGGGCTTGCTGATAGCAGAAAATTCAGAGAGAGGAATGACTTTATTTATGCTGGTGAACTGTGCACAGATGTGTCCATGTCTGGTTTGAATGTTCCAGGGTGTCTATGGGCCAAGAGCATACATTGCAACCCAGGGTCCTCTCCCCACTACTGTCATTGACTTTTGGAGGATGATTTGGGAGTATGAAGTCCTGGTAAGGTGCAGATTTATATTTAAATATCAACTTCGTATGGTTTTTTTTTTTGGTGGTTTTTTTTGTTTGTTTGTTTGTTTTGTTTTTTGCTTTGTTTTTTGTTTTTTTTTTTTTTTTTTTTTTTTTTTTTTTTTTTTTTTTTTTTTTTTTTTTTTTTTTTTTTTTTTTTGGTGGTGGTGGTGGTTTGTGGGGTTTTTTTTTTGTTTTGTTTTGTTGGGTTTTTTTGTTTGTTTTTTTTTAAGTTGCCCTTACAGCTAGAAGTCCTTTGTGAGCCAGTGGGAGTGTCAGGGTTTCACTCCAGGTGTTGTGTATGTCCCACATCTCTCCTGTCAGCCTCTTCCAACTGGTGCCAGGGCAGGAGTCTGCTGGTGGCTGTCCCTGCCTTTGGGCTCTGCTGGGAAGATCCTTGTGCCAGGCTGTGGGTGGTGTCCCAGTGTCACTCATCTGGCAGTTGGGGGGAAGGCAGCCCAGAGAGTTTCCTTATCACTGATAAGTACCCACAAGAGATGAGTTTAATTTTGCTGCCTGGATAAGAAACTGGTGTTCAGACTTTTCTAAGGAACCTTTTTCCTGCAGATCGTGGTCATGGCTTGTATGGAGTTTGAAATGGGGAAGGTGAGTAGTGTGTCACAGATGGCCCTGAGTGCCAGGGCAGGGTGAGAGATGCAGATTTTTATTAAATCCCATTATTTACAGCCAGTTTCTGTTTGATAGAAGCTGGGTTTTGGGTCTCCAGCTGCAAATGGTCCCATGGGAGATGTCCCTGCCCATGGCAGAGGGTGAAACGAGATGATCTTTAAGGTCCTTTCCAACCAAACCAGTCTCTGATTCCATGAAATTCTTTAGCCACTTCCAGTAGCACAGGGAATCTCTCTGGAAAGGGAAAACCAGCAGTGGCAGCTCCAAGGAAGGGGAGGCTGGAGCTGGACAGCAGCAAGAGCTGAGCCTCTTCCCAGCATCAATTTTGTCCTGAAAAATGAAAAAGGAGAAGGCACAGCTGGGAATAACCAAACACACCTTGCTTGTCCCAACAGAAGAAATGCGAGCGGTACTGGGCGGAGGTGGACGGCTCCCCCCTGCACTGCGGCCTTTTCTCCATCACCTGTGTGAGTGCAGCCACCTCAGCACCCTGTCCCACCCCGGGGCACCCATGGAAAATCTGACTCTGACCCCTTTCCCCTGCAGGAGGCTGAGGAGAAGAGGAATGAATATGTGATTAGGACTTTAAAGGTGACCCTGAACGAGGTAAGGAGGAAAGGTCAAGGCAGAAAATGCACCTGGGCTGGCTTTGTTATATAAATAATATATTAAAATATGGTACATTTTGTGCAGAAAATTTTACATTGCTCAGGCTGCTGAATTAGATTTGACAGTAGTTGAGGGAACAAAGGAAGTAAAAAATTCATTAACTCAGACCTGAGTTTCTGAAGCTGTTTGTCAGTCATGGCAAATCAGACTCCGGGTAAGTGAGGCCAAGAATGTCACAAAACACCTCCTGCAGCAAAACCAACTGCAAACTGCTGCTCTGCCCTTTGCCTGCTGATGCAGATGGGAGCTGGGGATGGAGCAGAAATCCAGCTTCCCTTGCAGTGCTGACATCCCTGACCCTGCCACTGCTCTTCTCCTGCAGGCAACCCGCACCATCTACCACTTCCACTACAAAAACTGGCCTGACCACCACATCCCCTCCTCCATCGAGCCCATCCTGCAGCTCGTCAGGGACATTCGCTGCTACCAGCCCGATGACAGGGTCCCTGTCTGCATCCACTGCAGGTGGGTGACACAGCCTGAGGGGTCACAGCCTGAGGGAAGCTGGCCAAACCCATAGCCAAGCTCCTCTTGTAGGTAAAGGGCTCCTCTGAGGACAGGCAGCACAGCCAGGGGGCAGGGAAGGACGCAGCAGCAGGCCAGCAATAGAATCACAGAGGTGTGGAATTGTTTAGGTTGGAAAAGTCCCTGAAGATGGTCCAGTCCAACCATTTACCCAGCACTGCCAAGGCCACCACTAAACCACATCCTCAAGTGCCACATCTACACATATTTTCAATGGTGGCTTCACCACTGCCCTGTGCCAATGCTTGGCAATGCTTTTGGTGTAGAAATTTTCCCAAATATGCAATCTAAACCTCCCCTGGGGCAACCTGAGGCCATTTCCTCTTGTCCTGTCCCTTGTTAGTTGGGAGAAGAGACCAACACCCAGCTGGCTACACCCTCCTGTCAGGGAGCTGGGTCAGAGGCCACCACCACTGGCCATGTCCACATGTGGCTGGTCACCTCAGGAGGGCTGAGAGCTGTTCTCAGGGCATGAGCTGTGCCTCCCAACCCTGTGCACAGAGCCCTGCGTGGGCTGAAGCTGCAGCATCCTGCGGGTCTGCAGGATGTGTGTGGGATGGCAGGGTCACAGGTGGCTGTGGGGCTCCTCCAAACACCCCAGCCAGCACACTCAGCTGCCCACCCCGTGCCCGGGGCTGTCATTGCAGTGCTGGCTGCGGCAGGACCGGCGTCATCTGCGCCATCGACTACACACAGAAGCTGCTGAAGGATGGGGTGAGTGCCATCCCCTCTCTGCCCTCAATGCCCCCTGCACCCCTCTGTCCCTCCCCAGCCTCCCCTCTGCCTTTCACCCTCTCTGACTGCATCCTTCAGGTGGATGGGAGCTCCCCATGGCCTGACTGGAGCACAACAGTGGCCAAAGTGCTGATTCCCCAGTGTCAGTTTGTGCCACTCCTCTCTTCAGGCACTGACAGCACCACACCAGTGGGGCAGAATCCCCCCTGCACTGCTCCCTCTGGCCAGGCCTTCAGCTCACAGCACATGGCCCTGTGCTGACCTTCACTCTTCAATACATTTTTACTGTCACATTCATCTCTCTGCACTCACACATCAGATATTCAGTGTTTCCAAACCACTCCCCTTGCTTTACTCTGACTCTCCAATAATGGTACAGGCAGTAATCCCTGGCCCCAGGGCAGGTGCTGGGACTCAGAGGAGAGCCTGCTGTCTTCTGTTCTACAGCTCCCTGAACCCACCCAACTGGGAAATCACTGTCATGTCCTTCGTGCTGCCCACAGCTGTTATAAAAAGAGTATTTTGTGTGGAGTGTGAGACAGGAGAGAGGAGGATGGTTTGTAATAAATAAAATAGCACTTTAGGAAGGCCCTTTGTTAAAAATTTTGCAGTCGTGGATTTCAGGCAGTGCTCTGAACTGCATCATGATTTGGAAGCTTTGTGGAATTAGACCTGTCTGTAATTTTTTATCAGAGAAATCATAGAAATTATGGAAGGATTTGGGTTGGAAAGATCTTAAAAATCCTTCTTCCAGCCCCCTGTCATGGGCAGGGACACCTTCCACAGGCTCCAAACCCTGTCCAACCTGGCCTTGGACACTTACAGGAATGGGGCAGCCACAGATTCTCTCCATCCTGTGCCAAGGCCTCCCCACCCTCACAGGGAAGAATTCCTTCCCAATATTAAATCTAAATCTCTCCTCTTTTACTTTAAAATTTTGTCTTTTCTCTTTCTCGCCAGATCCTTCCAGTGAACTTCAGTGTTTTCAGTCTGATCCAGGAAATGCGCACACAAAGACCTTGCATAGTGCAGACCAAGGTTTGTTTGCCATCAGCTGCTCCACGCTGGGACCTCACCTTTTCCCCAGGAGGGTTTGCAGCAGGGACACCCAGAGCAGTGGTGCTGGTGGGAGCTGTTGTGCAAAGTCCCTTTTCTGAACTGAACAATGATTTGGCAGAAATTAATTTGGTAGCTGAAGGTTTCCTTGTGGAGAGCTGGGACAGTGCTCCCAGCGTGATTTATCAAATGCTTATTCTGTGAAACCAGGGACAGTCCTGGCAATAAAGTGGGAACTTTTATCAGCTGAAACAGCCTGAAGAGGAAGCTCAATGCAGAACAGTGTTGTTTGCACACCCAAAAAGCCCCCAAAATGCTTCAGTATGAACCCTGTGAGCGTTGTGGCTTCTGCCTCTTCTCAGAATTCACACCCTGCACATGGACAGGAAAGCAGCTTCTCTCTGGGGTGGTGCTTGCTTGGGAAGAGGTGGCCATTTACAGGTCCCACCGGGGCTGCCTGTCACATTTTTTGTCTGTCTGGAATGCAGGAGCAGTATGAGCTGGTTTACGATGCGGTGATTGAGCTCTTCAAAAGGCAGATTGAAGCGCTCGATGCTCAGAAAGATTGTGCTGCTTCACAGGTAAAAGTGCCAGGACAAACACCCTGCCTCTTGCAGCCTGGGCACTCCAGCTCTAACCTCAATTCCTGCTGCAGATCTGGGATGAATCCCCATATTTTCTGCTCCCCTTGATACCCAAACTGAGTCTCTTTTGAAGTTAACCCACGAGAATTCAGCTCTTCCCCTGAATGTGCAATGCTTATCACAAACAAGACCTAGATTTTCTTCAGTCTCAAAACCATTTTCTATTTTCTATATATTTTTATGATTGTTTAGTGTCATGAGTGAATAGAACAGCACAAATTTTCTACAGGAGTGACTGATTTCCATGGGGATGTGCCAGTGAAGCTTGTCTTCCTGGAGTGTTTGCAAGCAGCTGAGGGATTTTCAGACCAGGCTGGGAAGGTCCAGGTTGGGAAGCTTGGGATCACAAGGCAGTGGTGCTGAAAGTGTTCCCTCATGTGAGGGAATCAGCACTACAGCCTGTCTGTGGCAGGGCACAGGGGGGAAATATCTTGTGAAAAAACATGGCAAAGTCCCACAAATCTGTTACACCTCAGAGGAAAAGAAAGGTGGTCTTGGTGTGAAGTTGCATATTAGGAATAGCCAAAACGTCTTTAGTTGAGGCTTTCTTTGCTCTTGCTGTTCTGTGACTGCTGATATGAGCCTCACTGGATCAAATCCAGGAAAGTAATTGCATCACAGCAAAGCCTGGAAGGTCACAGTGAGCTCATTTGGTCAGAAACTTTTATCTAAAGAATTGGGAAGGGGATCCTGCGATATGACTCGTGCCTCAGTCCTGCCATAGGATTTGCAGGATGTTCCAAGCCAGAGCTGAGTGAGAAAAAAAAACTGGGAAAAGTCTTTTTGGACTGGTTAAGGACAGTCTGTGAGCAAAGGTTACACAGGGCTGGGCTGACACAAAATGCAGAGGACGTTTCAAGTCAGGATGTGGTTTTGTAGCTCTTGCCCAAACCTCTCGCCCCCCTAAACCTCCCTGTCCTCTGAGGACACTGTGCAGAGCATGGGGATGGCCACGAGCTGGTGTCACCAACAAAACCAGCACCCAGGTCACCCAGTGTGGGCTCCTGAAGGCAGAGTGTCTGCACAGGCTGCCTGCCAGCTGTTTGGCACAGCTGGATGGTTGTAGGGTTCACTGTACTCTCATTACAGAAAGGTGCTGTCAGGATTTACTCTTCAGGAAGTTCAGTCTGCAGTTTCCAGCTCCATCTTGGTTTCATTTCCCAAGTGCTTTAGTAATTAGAAGTATTTGGCAAAAAGCCTCGCTCCTGAAGCAGCACATTGATGTTTTTTGCATTCTGCCTCCTCACTCTTGTTTGCAAATTTCTCCTTTCCCTAGGAAGGAGCAGGACATCCTGTAGCCCAGCCAGTCCTGACTCCAGTGGAAGACATTTATGGCCTAAGTTTACTCACCTGGTAAGGCCTCAGCACAAATATCCCTGGTTGGTATTTGCAGTCACCCACACAATTTCAGAGGGGTGAACTTTTAGATGGGTGCTTTGGAACACTTTAACTCTCAGGATCTACTGCCTCCCTTGAGTCTCACTTTGACTCTCATGTTTGTTCTTAACATAATTCATAGAATCATAAAGGTTGGGAAAGTCTCCTAAGAGCACTGAGCACAACCATTAACCCAGCACTGGCCAGTCCAACTCTAAGCCACGTCCCCAAGTGCCAAATCTACATGTCTTTTGAACAGTCCCATGAATGGCATTTCCATCACTTCCCTGGGGAGTCTGTTGCAATGTCTGATCACCCCCTCAGTGAAGAAACTTTTCCTAATTTCCTAGTAATTCCTGCTCTTCTCACTGATGTGTCTCAGCCTCTTCCCTGTGTGTCATTATCTGTCCCTTTCTTCTGCCCTGGGTTTTGTGTCACGCAGTCTTTCACATATGAACTGAAAACAGTATAAAACAGTATAAAAAAGTCTCATGAACACGGAGGCTGGGTCATCCCAGCCCTCTGCCTGGAATGCAATGCTCCCACACTGGTCCCATCTTCCACCTGCACATTCCACTCTTGCTGCAGGAATAGCAGCCCTGAGGATCCACCTTCCCAATATCAGCATCTTCCAAGGCTGGTAGGATCTCTCTGGGATGGCAGTGTCTACTTTCTGTAAATAATTTTGCTTTTTGATTCAGTTTGCTGACATAAAAGGGGCTCCTCTCTTCACCATTTAACGGTGTTGGAATAGAGCATAGTCCTTCCCTGTGCTCCTTGCTTGAGGCTGGGCAGGGCTCTGCATTTCTGAGGGAATTGCTCCTTGGAGCAGCGCTGTGGGCACTGTAACTGTGCTTACATTTTCTGAGCCCTCCATGGCTTTGTTCCCACACCATTTTATTGTGTTTTTACCACAGCTCAGAGCCAGAGGAGCAGGCTCCACACCAGCAGCAGGACGGGCATCAACACCTCCCTCCCTTGGTACAGAGCAAAGCGTCCCTACCCTCGCTGTGTGCCCTGGGAGGGCAGCACAGCTCTGCCCGGGGAGTGCCCCCCATCAGACAGGCCATCTCCTTCGGGGCTCTGAACTTCAGCAGCTGCAGGAAAACAGCTGCCAGCGAGCCCTGGGGGGCTGGGGATGCCCCTCAGAAATGCCACAGCTGGGAGCTGGAGCTGGAGCCAAAGGGAGCAGGCAGGAGGGGGCCTGGTGCCAGAGCACCTCTGGCATGGACTGTGTCGACCCCTCTGGAGCTGGGGCAGAGAGGAGAAGGATTGGAATGGGATGCAGGGGATGCCAAGCCTGTTTGGAGTCCGCAGTGGCCAAAAGCTGGTCACTCGAGCCTCCAGGATGGATTTTCCCCAGTGGACCTGAAGCCCTCCAGACGAGCAGCAGATGGCCCCTCAGGCCACAGGAACCAGAGGCAATGCCCTCACCCCCACCTGTGCTCAGCAGAAGATCCCTACTTCTCATCATCCTCTCCAGATGACCCCGTGTCCCCCGCGTTTCCCTTTCTGGAGGGGCAGGATGAGCTCCTCCCTTCGTGCTCTGCCAGTGCCCCACTACAGCCCACCACAGGCAGCTCCCCATCATCCCACCACACTCCTCTGAACCAGGAGAGGATCCTCCCCTCGGGTAAGTGCTGCTGGGACAAGGGGACATGTGGGACAAGGTTACTCTGGACTTGGGCATGTTGGAGGGAGTGGTCAGTGTGGTCACCTGTTGTCCAGGCAGGGCTGTAGCTGCTCCTCAGGACTGGGCTCTCGTGGGAGCTGAGGGAGAAGCTGGTTTCATCCTCACACTCTTTTCATCCTGCCTGGATGTTTTTTTTCCCCGCAAACATTTTAAGAGCAGCATAATTTTGCTGTTTGCATTACACAGCTGCTCTGAACCACTGTGTCACCTCAGAGCAGCTCTCACAGGGAGGCAGGGATGATGCTGACTAATTCTTACACCAAGATGCTCCAAAAAGCATTCAGAAAGCTCCCAGAAATGGGAAATTCCACTCTTTGCTGCAGAGTGTCATGCAGGGGACACTAAAATCTCACTGAGAATGGGAGATCCAGGATTTCAGGGGCCCTGAGCAAACTGGGTGACACCTGTGTCCATGGAGGGGGTATTTGATCTAAAGGGTTTTTAAGGTCCCTTCCAACCCAACCCATTCCATGATTCCACGATTCAACACAAGTGTTTTGCCCAGATCTGTAGTCTTAAATCCATCACCTGTCATATGAGGAAGGTGGAATTATTCCTTGTTCTGGTTAGTCCTGGTCCATTTGGACATTTCCTATTGTCCACAGCTTTGACACTTGCTCCACTTTGTCCTGCCCAGGCTCCTCAGCATTCAATGTCACAAAGACATGCTCATTATCCCAGTGCCCTTGGGAAGTCCTGGGAGTTGCAGCCCAAGCCAAGCAGCAGCAGAACCACCAGCTGTGTGCCTGGCTCTGTGCTGGGTTATGCTCATTTTCCTTGTGCAATCGATGCTGGGAGTTATTTGGATGTTTACACACAGTTTAGAGGTGTTGAACATCAACCTCTAGTGCGTGGCAGGGCAGGAGCAGCCCCCCTCCCCTACACAGCGCCCTGCCATGCCAGTGACCTGTCTGTGTCTCTCCAAGCAGCCCCCCTGCCACAGCCTGATGATGATGATGCTCCTCCACCCCTGCCCCAGCGCACCCCCGAGTCCTTCATTGTGGCCACTGAGTCTGGTGAGTGATTAACAACATTAAATGTGGCTCTGAGCAGCACTGAGGGATCATCAGGGTGGTTCTGTAGCATCTGGCAGTGCCTGGGGTGAGGAACGATCTCTCTTGTTCAATTGCTTCTAGGACAATTTCCTCAGGCCACTTTGGATCTCCAGCTTCCAGACAGAAATCCAAATATTGGAACATCCCGGGAGTGGAGTGGCGAGTCTCACTCAGAGGGGTTTCATGACCCTGTGAGGCTGAGACCATGTAAGGTAACTGAGTGGCTTTTTACCTCTTTTCCAGCATTATTTCTATGCCAATCTCCTCACCACGTTCCCTGCTGTGAGATAGACTCTAGTTTGGGCACTTTTTACTTGCCATAAATTATTTCACGGAATGGTTTGGGTTGGAAGGGACTCTTAATAATCCCATTCCACCCCCCTGCCATAGGCAGGGACACCTTCCACTAGACCAGGTTGCTCCAAGCCCTGTCCAGCCTGGCTTTGAACACTTCAGGGATTTCAGGGCTCAGGATTGGAAAGAAGACATGGCCTCATTCCAGCCCTTTCTTATCAACATCTACTTTACTACGACCATTATTTTTTGGGATTCTAAGACCAGTACAGGGTAATAAACACATTGTCCCTCATTTAAAGAAGGATAATGAAGACAGGACATTAGTGTTCTGGTGAGATTCAACAGCCCTGTGGACCTGACCAAAATTTAGGCCTCTCTGGGTCATCCAACAGCTGAGTGACAGCTCTGTGAAGTGGAAGAATGAGGCACAAGTCTGTCTTCCTTTACATGAGTGTGGAGGTGTATGTGGGAGGGTGTTTGCACATCACATCCTTTCCTCATCTTCTCTGGCTTCCTTGTATGCAAGAAAACAACATTTGGATGTGGAAATTTTAAATACCTGCCTTGTTTTTTGTTTCCAGAGTGTGAAGCTTTGGAGCCCACGAACAGGTATAAGTTTAATGCTGAGATAATCTCTGGAATTAAGATCTGCTTGTTTTTCTGAAACTGTTTTATTTAGTAAAAGTGTTTAGTATCTGTGCTCGGTGCAACAGAAAATTGTTGCTTAGTAGTTCTGCAACTACATACCAGAACTAGACAGCTCTGCAACCAAGTAAACTGGTAGTTCTATGTTTCCTAATCAGCTCCTGCATTATCCTGTACATGAGGATGTTCCTTGCAGCCTCCTCTTTGTCTGCATGTTGTGCGTTGCCTTTGAGACAACTGAGATAAGCTGGTTGCTTCTAACATAGATATATCTATGTTATTTTAAAGCTAGTGACCAACTCTTTTATCTCTGCTTTCTCAGAGACAAAGACAACCCAGGATCGCTCTAATTCTCCTCCTCCGCTTCCTGAAAGAACGCCGGAGTCGTTTGTTCTTGCTGAGGCAGCAAGTGAGTGCTGAGCTTTTTTCCTCAGGATGTAACTGAGGTTTTACACTCACACCTAAACCTGTAGGTTTCTGTGAGCATGGCCCACTTCTTCAAATAATTGCCAGGTAGTGCTTCAGCACTTCCCTGCAGGAGAGTTCAGCAAATACAACTCACAAGTAGGGAACCTGCAGAAAATGTCTAGAAGTGCCGCATTAGAGGAGATGAAAAGAAAGAACAAAGCACTTGGAAAAAAGCAGGAGGATTTGTGAATGACCACTGAAAATGTATGTATGATGTATATTCCCAGGTCTGCAGCCTGCAGCAAGAAATTCCTCAGTTCCTGCAGGTTTGGAGAACAAGGGCTTAGAAACATCATCCAAAGAACTCATGAAATGCTTCAGGAGGAGCAAGGTAAAAGAAACAAAAGCTGTGGAAACCATAGAGGGAGAGGGAAGAGCACATCTGGTGCTGCTCTCTCACTGGTCACTGGGGGAACAGGGCCTACTTTGAGAGCATTCATGTTTAGGGCAAGAAAATAAGAGTAATAAAAATATTCTGGTGTAGAATTGTAAACACTCACCCTGTCTGCACTGGGAACAGGGTAACCCAGCCCTGCTCATGTCAGTGGTTGTGCCTCCATCCACCTGGAGTATCAGTTCCTCTAGGAAAAAGTTGCTCCAGTGGAGTCTGAGTCTGTCCTACCAGGACAGAACCATCACCAGCCTCCTCTTGTTGAGCCTCCTGTTAGTTATCCTGTGAGATTGTACTTTGGGGTGTTATGCTGGAGCATAAAAGCACTTGAGGAAAACAGCATGAAAAATACAAACTGGAGGCATTTGGGATGACAAGGAAAAAGCCAAAGAGACTGGAACAAAATTTGCTTTTTTTTATGAAATGTGATACTTTTACATTTATCAGTGAATTCCCACAGTAGCTGATCTATTTATACATGTACATTTATCAGTGCTTTTATACATGTGCATTTACCAGCAAATTCCCTTTACCACAGTAGCTGATCCACTGCTTCACACATTTTTTCTAACACCCTTTTTCCTTTTTTTTTTTTTGCAGAGCTTGAAAATATTGAAAAATGTGAAAAAAAGTAAGTCTTCCAGGCTAATATCTTCCCAATGGATTTAGGCAAGTATGTGTGGGATAGAAATACCAAGAACCTAAACTTTTCCAGTGTGAAATTCCCTGCACTTTGGAGCAGGACATGCAGAGCTGTGATAGCTGAGCACCTTCTCACCTGGAGAGCTGTAGCTGTTGTAGGAATGTCACAAGGATGTTGTGCTGTCCTTTGGGGACAAATTATCAAATCTTTCAGGTTATTCAAACCTACAAATGGGAGATTATGGGTGCTGGGAGAATATGAGCCCCTGCCTAAATCCTGACCAAGCTATTTCGAGCATAAATAAGGAATTTCTCATTAGAATCCCTTTGATCTAAAATTAAAATGCTCATCTTGAAAACAGGACTGCTAAAAAGGGTTTAAAGCACTTCTGAGCAAACATTTTCTCAATAGGTATTGCTGCAGGAGTAAATCCACTTCCTGTAAATATGAGATTGCACAAAATAAGGAAGGAATTCTGCCCTGTGAGGGTGGGTTGGCCCAGGCACAGGGTGCCCAGAGCAGCTGGGGCTGCCCCTGGATCCCTGCAAGTGTCCAAGGCCAGGCTGGACAGGGCTTTTCCAGCCCAAAGAATTCCATGATTCCACAAGTTTGGTTCGGGAATTATCAGTGACCAACTGCTTCAGCCTCATTTTTTTATTTCTAGGTATCTTTAGTCCATCTTCACTGACAAAATCATCAGAACCTGCCCCGACAAACTCTATGAGGTCTTTCCTTAACTTTGGTATGTTTTCCTCTTTGTGTTTTGGTAGGAAGAACCTGGTTCTTGGAAGTCTAAATGCCAGGCAGAACACTTAGAAACTACAATTATTTAAAATAATGCTCATTGGGCTTTATATATTTAGTTTTTACACATTTACAACTTTATGTTGCTTTTCTGTCATATCTTAAAGCTTGGGAAAGATCTGAAATTACAAGTATTTTCAATTCCTGTGTTATTTTAAGGGATTACATAATCAGCATCTGTAACATGCAGGATTTGTTGCATTAAAAATACATATAATTTCTTCCTAGGCTTTGCAAATCGATTTTCAAAACCTAAAGGACCAAGAAATCCACCCCCAGCATGGAATATTTAGATCTATTTTATAGACTTGGCATTGCAGATTTGTGAAGCCATCCTGAAATACTTGGAATGCCCCATCCCAGTGAAGCTTCCACCAAAATAAACACATCTAAAGCTGTTACACGGTGTTGGCAGCTCAGGCACTACTTGCACATTCACTGAATTTAAATCTGGAGTTTTAAAGTCAAGAATGTAAAAGCACCAGCAGCTTTCAGTGAATTTGCAATGGGATGGAAGGTAAACCTTGGAATACAAGTTTTTTTCCTAAAGAGGGACATAATTTTGTCGTGTTTTGGAATGTAATCTCTTCAAAAGGATGGATTTGAGCATAAACTGATGATGGGAAGCAGTGAAGACTATGGATGATGTGGAGAGCCACTGGAGCAGTGAGGTGGATCAAGACCCTCTCTCACCTTTGTGGGTCTCCTGCAATCAAAGACACTGAAATGTTTACATTGCTTGGACTAAGTGGGAATCACAAATTCCCAAATTTTAGAAATAATATAAGATTTTGTGGTTTTTTTCCCCCCATCTGAGTGAATCAGAGCATTTGTCTGGATTTTGGGGCAATAAGGCTGAAGATGGTGATTGATCCCATAAGAACTAAACTGGTATAACTGGACTGCACAATTGGCTGACCCAGCTGCTCTTCTATCTGGGATGAAAAAACACAATAAATCCCAAAACACCATGATAGCAAGCAAAATATTATTGTCTTTTAAAACAATGCTGGTTTTAAGGCTTTGTGATTCTTCGGCACAGAATTTCAGGTGGGAAAAGGGAAGAACGAGATTTCTCGCCAGATTCCACCAACCAAGGTGGGATTTGGGGAATTTGGCCAAGAATCTGCTGACCATTGCTGGAATGGAAAACGCAGCTGGTTTAAAGCTGGAGGAATGGCCAATATTGCCTTTTATATTACTGTAGTCACGGCTTTTCTTAACAGCAGAAAACAGTGAAAGCCTTTACCCCAATTATATATCTTTTTCTCCCACGCTGGACAGGGTTTGGAGCAACCTGGTGCAGTGGAAGGTGCCCCAGCCTATGGCAGGGAGCGAAACGAGATTTTTAAGTTTCTTCCCATCCTTAACATTCTATGATTCAATGATTTTATCCCATCCCACTGCCACAGGCAGGGATGGCCTCCTTAGGCTCGCTCCGACAGCTCCACATCATCTCCCTCACGGGGAAAGCCTCTGCAGCACATCGCGGTCGGTGTTTGGTGGGTGAAGCACTTTACAAGCGACAAACGCCATTAAAATAAAACTTTTTTACCCCTCCCCGCTCCCGCCTCCGCTCTCCCTCAGCGCTTTCCCGCCCTT
>VWZU01009726.1:576513-594911 GCA_013397095.1 Sterrhoptilus dennistouni | reverse complement strand
GCGGGCTCGGCGGGCCCCGCTCCGGCCGTGTCGTAGCGGGCACGGCGGTGCCCGGCCCCAGCAGGGAGAGCGCGGGGTGGCCGCGCTGGTGGTGCTGCTGTCAGAACCGCCCTCATCGCACGTTCAGCCTGAGAGTGCGGTAGGAGTGGAGCTTTCTTCTCTCTATGTTTGCTCCAAAGCGTGAGGAGCTGCTGGTGGTTTGGTGTTTTTTTTGATTATTTTTTTGTAGGTTTTAATAAGTGGCCTGAGAAGGGATCTTGTGATTCCATACAAATGTTTCCGAGGCGGGTGTCAGAGGATGGTGCAGGTTCTTTTCAGGCGTGCCCAGCAACAGCATGAGGGGGAATAGCCATAAACTAAAACACAAAAAGTTCCTTCTTAACGTGAGGAAGAATTTCATTCAATGAAAGGGTGGCAGAGCTCTGGAGCAGGTGCCCAGGGAGGTCCTGGAATCTCCTTTTCTTTGGGTATTCCAACCCTGCTCCAGGTGGCCCTGCCTTGGCAGGGGGATTTCACTGGATCATCTCTAGCATTCCAATCTAACCCGAATTATTCTGTGTTTTGTTTCATTTATTTAAGGCAAAAATATCTCTGTATTTTGCTGTGTGTAGTTTTGTTTATTTTTTTTTTCAACAGTACAGAGTGATTGTTTTGGTTCTGCTCAGAGATTTGTTATAGTAAAAAGCTTCTTGGAGAGAGCAACATAGATAAAAAATAACTGCAAAAAGCTGCTGTAATTAAAAATACAGTGTGGTGAATTGTGCTTGAGGAGTGTATGGGCGAGTTTTATGCCAAAGATGCACTTGCTTACAGAAGTCAAGTGTCTGTAGAGTAAACTCGAGATAGGATTGTCTTAAGAACAGACGAAACTATTACTTGGAGAGGCTTTTCTCCACTGGTTAATGCTTCCACACCACTGTGCTTGAATAATGACTATAAAAGCTTCTGATTATAAACCTCTGCAGTTTTATCAGCGTTTATCAAGCAAAAGTTTAGAGCAGTGTAACTTTGTAGACTGGAGTGTCACTGAGCCAGTTCTAACTCAGAATTAAATTAGGCCTCTTAATGAAGGCTTAAACAGCGTGAAAATGAGCATCAAAAATTCCAGATTTGCAAAGGAAAGCTGTTTGCTCCTCTGAAGCTCTTCACTGCCTTTTGGGATGGGGCTGTATTTCTTTTCCTATCAATTTTTATTTTGATATATAATCTAATTAAGTTACCTATTGCTTTGACTATACCGTGCTTTATCTGTGGCTCCAGGTGACAGTGAACACTCTCACTGTTTCTGCTGTTTAATAATGGTTCTGGTTTTGTTGTGAGATGTCTGATCATTTTAGAGTAGTGGAATTATTTGCCCTGCTGTCACTCTACCTCTGTGCTGAGCCCATAGTTTAGTGACCTGTCCACAGCTTTTTCTTTTTGTGTTTGAGGTGCTGGAGGCTTTCTGTTTATTTAAAGGAATAATTAAAACCGTATTTCCTTCAAGATTGCCAGGCATTATTCTAATGTCACTGTTTAGCTCCACTGAATACAGCAATTACTCACTGTAGTAGTGGGACACTGCTGTGTTCAGTGGATCCAGCAGCAACCAGGACACTTTTTATCCTGAAAACAGACAAGTGTTCACTGGAACCTCCCAAATGCTTGGATTCCTCTGTCTGTTATTAGGATATGGCTTCAAACAGGAAGATACTCTGAATTAAAAACTGTGAGGTTTTAAAAATCAGAAGGCCTTAAAATAAGTGGTCTGTAATGACCAAATGTTCTTAGAAATGTGCATAGGGAAGTATTCCCAACAGCTGAGTGGTTGCATGAAATTCTTGTTTAGTTTCAGTTTGGGATCTCTGGTCTCACCAGGACAAATCTCTGGTGTGTGAATTGCACGTTCACTCAGTGAGTAAAGCAGTGTCTGTGCTCGAGAGCCCAGTGACTGAGCAAACCCTGCCCTCCTCACATCCGAGTCCTGCAGAAAGCCCCATTCCAGGAACCGTTTCAGTTGACTTCAAGTGATACCGCCCTGCTTTTCCTGGTTTCTCTGAAATAGAAAGATCAGGCCCTTTGCTGTTTGCAAGGGCTGCAGCAGCGCTGTGAAAACTCGTATTTCAGGTCCTAAGACTATTGTATGAAGTGAGGATTAAGCAATCAGCATTTTCTTTGCTCCATGAGTAACTCTGTTGCTTACTCCGGGCTGTTATGAAGGTCAACCCTCTCCTGTAACGAGCTCCGAGACCAAACCAGTAATGATCCAGTTAAACACTGGTTACACTGAGGAACCTGGAGCTGCCCGTGTTTATCACTACACCCTTATTCATAAAACAGTGTAACATGGTGGGTTTTTTTCTTTAACGTAAGTGCTCTAAGAGAATAAAGAGGGAATACCCGTGTGCAGCCAAAGAAAGGGAATTTTATTAGGACAAAGCCCTCTGCTGAGGGGAAACGGTAAAACTTCAGTTACTGCCTCTTCAGGCAGGTGTTGCCTTCAGCAGCAGGTTGTTCTCATCCCCACGGCCATCCTGCTAACGCATCTCCTGGAGATTTGTGGGCATTGTTGGATGAAATGGTTCTTTTGATTCAGGCACATTAAAATCTTGTATTAGCAATTGAGTTTTTTACAGCTGGAGCATCAAGTTTTCTAATTACCTTTGCCCTGTGCTAAATGTTATTTGAATTAGTTTTTATTCTTGAAAGAAGAACAGCTTAAACTATTCTATTTTCCTTGACAGAACTACTTCTTTGCATTTTATCTCTCAGCCTTTTAGAGGTTGATTAACCTCTGAAAAAAACCCAAACAGCTGAAACAAGCTCTTAATTTCTTTCTCTCCATTAACTGAATCGTTAACTCTAAGACTGAATCTGTTGCCGTCATGATTTGGGTCCTTTAATTTTAAAAGATCAGCCATCTAAGGTTTACTTAAGTGTTTTTACCTCTAAATGTAAGTAAAGCTTGTAGCTCGTCAGTGTTACTCTGTTTTCTTCTGTATCATGTGTCCAAAAGCAGGGAAGCGTTCCCTAATGAAAGTCTTAATGTTTAAATGTTACACATACTTGTTTATCCTCTTCCCCTGTGTGGCACTGCCTTAAATGTCAGAAGTTATTAATGTATTTAATTATAGGTGCTCTGAAATCCGGACTTCTTTTAAAGGTATTCTAATAAACCTGTTAAAAATGAAAGTATTTCTAAAATACTGAGGTAGAATTTTCAAAGTTTTCCTTAATTCAAGGCTTTATTTGTAGAATTATAGATACCCTGATTTTGGACTTAATTTTCCAACCAAAAATGCAACGTTTTACAATTGGTCAGTCTCCCTGGGAATAGATCCCTTCAGTGACAGGCCTGAATTCTTTTGGGGTGAATTTGCTGCAACTGCACAACTCTAATCTTCTCTTTATTGTCGCTGCCAGAAACGCCAGATGAAAATGGCAAAACCCAGCGAGCTGACAGTCTTATTATGAAGAAGATAAAGAAAAAAAAGAAAAAGAAACACCGGGAAGACATGAGGGGGAAACGCCTCAAGATGTACAACAAGGAGGTGCAGACGGTGTGCGCCGGCCTCACTCGCATCGACAAGGAGACTCTGTCTCAAGGACAGTGTGACAACCTGGAAATGAACAAGGAATCCTTCAGGTACCTGAAGGATGAGCAGCTGTGCAGACTGAACTTGGGCATGCAGGAATACCGGATACCCCAGGGAGTACAGACCCCCTTTGTGACACACCAGGAGCACTCTGTCCGCAGCAGCTTCCTCAAGACTGGCACTAAATTCAGTAACTTCATTCACGAGGAGCACCAGTCCAATGGAGGTGCCCTGGTCCTGCATGCTTACATGGATGAACTCTCATTTTTGTCTCCAGTGGAGATGGAGAGATTTGCAGAAGAGTTTCTTGCGTTGTCGTTCAGTGAAAATGATAAAAATGCAGCTTACTATGCTTTAGCCATAGTGCACGGAGCAGCTGCCTATTTACCAGACTTCCTGGATTACTTTGCTTTTAACTTTCCAAACACTCCAGTGAAAATGGAAATTTTGGGCAAGAAGGACATTGAAACAACAACAATTTCAAATTTTCACTCTCAGGTAAGAATTATTCAAAAGCATAAATATTGCACAATACCTAGATTTGATTAATCTCAGTAACCCAGAGCAGCCATGATTTAAAATAAACAACTCACAAATTTGTTTTCTAAGCAGATGAACAAAGGTGATGTTAGGACTACACTGTTGTGCTGTTTATTCCTGCTTCTGCTTAAAGCTTTTCTGTGCTCCTGGTAGTTGGTGAATCACACCTCAGATCTGTGACCTGAGGAGAGATCTGCACTGAGCATCTTTTTCTTCTAAACTTGGGAAAACACTGAGATTGTTCAAAACAACAGCCAAGTCTGTCTCAAGAGTTCCATAGACTGCAAGTGCTAGCACTGCTTTTCTAGTCAGTAGAGCTGGGATTTGTTTTTGGGGTCTTGGAGTTGTTGTTTTATGCAATGACATTATTTTTCATGTTTTAGTATATCTGATTCACAAAGTTTTTAACATCCTAATTGCCTTAGTACCTTATGCTGTTTAAACTTTCTAATTTGAAGGCAGTTAGAGGATCTTTTTAATTGCCTTGGAAAAGAAAATTCATTTTGTTTACTCCCTTGGTTTCCATGGTAGGCTTAAACTAGTTTAAATTCTGAAAATGTATCTCCATGTAACTTAAATGGATGCAACAGTAAAAACTGAGCTAATTTTGAGATTCCCTATGAAAATCTCTTGGATTTCAGTCTTGTGATCAAACTCAGAAGTATCTATGAGTATACCACAAGATTACAGTTTAGGTAAATTTGTTTTTGAGGAATAAAGCTTCTTTCTCTTTAGTCTGAGAATGGATCCAAACTGCTGATTACTTTTAAGGTCTTTACTCCAGATATTAATTACATTTACTAGTTCACCCGTTGGGAGGATAAACCTGAATCTCTGTAGTGGAGTTCAGTATCACAGGAACACACCTTTAACAACAAACTTTGGAGTGTTGGTGCCTGTGGATGGGCTGTTTGGATCTCTGCAGGGTTTACCAAATGAGCATAAGCAAGCATTGGAAAAACAATTTGTGCTTTGCAGAAAGTTGCTGTGAAGTCTTTGAATAGCATTAAGTGAATAATTGTGACACTTTTTGTTTGACTGTGATTTGCTGCAGCAGCACTTACTTAAACCAGCTTCTGTTTCTTGGCTGAAGTAATTCTTTGTGCTGACAGAGGTGTGTCTGGGTGCAGAGTACCCCAAATCAGGCTCTGAGCATCTGAACCACTGCTGTGGGTGATGGCACTGCTGCACAGCACACACCTGTGTGAAATGTGTCCACAGGTCTGGCTTTACAGTCTTCTGCATTAATCATTTATCTGTGTTCTTTAGTGTCCTGATTGCATTCTGGCTTGAGTGCATGTGGTGACCCCTGAAATGGCTAAACAGAGCCTTTGGAATGTTTAACAATTGCATTTTTTCTTGGTGAATGTCCTGTGAACATGAATACTGGCACTATAAATACACGTGAGGAATGTATGGTAATAAATAAGAGGCTTTGCTGGGTTATAGTCTGCTGGTACTTCAATTAATTCTATTTTAAGTGCTGTCTAAACTTGATTAAGATTGAGTCATGACATAAGGTTGAGTTGGTCTAAACCACTTCTCTAAACCCAGCTCCAGCATGACCTGGTTAATCCTCTCTGGCTGAAGTGTGTTAGTGCAGCTCTCCCTGAGCAAACAGAGCAGGGGAGCTGCCACAGGCAGCTGGAGCAGGGCTCTTCAGAGGATACAGATGATGGAAAAGCTGAAGGAAACATTGAAATAGGTGGTGGGTTCACCCAAGTTTTGTTCTGGCTTGTCTTGGAATGGAGAAGGCTGCAGTGCCCAGCTCGAGGGCCTGGGCTGAGGAACCTGGATGTTGTGCTTGGCAGCCCTGGTGAGGGATGGACAGATGGGCCAAGCTTCACTTTTCACCCTTCTCTGTGAGAATTGTACAGCACAAAAGCGCTTCATAGTTGTGCTTTTGCAGATTGAACATGTTGCACTATTGTAACAGTGCTGTAACAGTGATTATTTATAATTAAGTTGCTCCCATTCTGGGTTCCTTCTCTGTGCATGAGTTTGTTTTCTGCACTGACCTGTGCTGAGGGGATTTGGAGCCTTAGGGAGTCTTGAATCCTGAAGATTCAGTGTCAAGAAATGAGAATTTGTTCTGTAAACTGCAACCTAATGTGGCCTTTGCACAATATTCAGCTGTTTTGTGTTTTTAAAAAAAGTGAATTGTAGTATTCAAAACAAGGACTTTAATCTGAAGGACTTGGTAAATCTAGTGATAATTAACTGCCTTGCAAGGTGAATTCCTTTGTTCTCAGAGCAGTGAGTTTATAGCAAAGCACTCCAACGTGTATTTGTTACATAAATGTTTGGTTTCAGCATCTTAAAATAATTAAGCTTTGGTGTCCTCTGGATTTTTTGCTTGCATTGGTTCTAATGCTTCAGTGCTGGAGCTCAGCTTTAATGTGGAGCTGTTCACTTGGGCTGAGAGCTTTCAAGACTCAAATCACTGAGCAGTAATTTGTAAGCTTTCCTCACATAAGGGCACACTTTAATTTGGAAGCTCTTTGCAGTGCAGCTAGAATGAACTCTTATTTTCCTTATCACTTGTTTCAGTACAACTGCTTCCACTCAGTGAATGGGAATATATTTAGAGTTTAAAACAAACTCCACTTCTGCTTTTTTTCCCCCGACTGATCAACTGCCTGATGAATTCTCTCTGTGATCCAAAGAACAGTTAGGCTGTCACAGAGGGTGTGTGGGGGTTCTGGGAAGAGGCCAGGAAAGAGAATTGGGGAAGTAGGTTTTGCATAAGCTGCTGTTGCTTCTGGGAAGAAGGTGGGAGCAGCAGCCAACAGGTGATAACTGGGTATGTTTTCTTACTCCTGCTGTTCAGAACAGGTTGCTCTGTCCCTGACAGCTTTGCTTCATGAACCACATCACAGTTTGATTGTCTGCCCCATGTGAACTTCTCTGATTCTGGAAGGGTAATTTCTTTTTTTAGCAGTAGCTACCAAAGTATGAAATGGAGAAATTGTGCATCTGTACTGCAAACTTCATTTGGTTTGTGACTAAAGCCATATAAACAATCCCCAGTGGTCCTGGACTGTGTCAGATTTTAGTCAAACACGTCACCCTTGCTGTGCTGGCGTGTCACTGCCTTGTCCTCTTGCTTTCTTCCTTGTAGCCAAGTGTTTGTGTGGTTTGTTTCATAGCTGACTTGGCATGCTGAAATATTGTTGCTGTCAAGTGATTCATGCTTTTCTTGCAACTGGAGAGAAACTTCTGAGACTTAACCTCGTTTGTCTCCAGCTGATGCTTCGTCTGTGTGTCCTCCTCTCACCCTGTACTGCTCATTTAACCCGTGGTGAGGCTGGGGTGGCTCAGGAACATGCAAATAAAGCATCAGCTCTGGGCCTCTGACAGGAAACACTGCCTCTGTCTGCTTCTGTTCTTACCCAGGTGTGGAAACACTGATAGGCACACAGTGCAGCTGAGAGAAAATGTCTCCATGAGCACTCGAGCTAAATTTAAACATGCCCATACCTCACTGTCAGTGTGGAGTGTGTGGAGTGGGGGGTATGCACAGCACTGATGGCTGGGTGGCATTTGAAAGGGCACAGACTCCCTAAGTGGTCTTACTGGCCCCATTGTCCTTTTGCAGCAGGAAAAGCAGTGGCAGTGACTGCTCGTGATCCACTGCTGCTTTCAGAGCAGCACAGGGAACAAATTATAGCAAGGGAGGTGCTGTGTAAATAAGTTACTGACTTCTGGCAGCCAGATGAACTGGAGTGATCCCAGTTAAATTCCTAAACAAGAGTTGAACTTTAAACAAAAATAAAAACCACTGAGAGAGGTCTTAATGGATACAACAAAGTGACTTCAGCTATTTCGTGGTCTCAGCTTTCTTCCCTGCAATGAGGGGTGTACACAGGTGGCTGTGGAGGAAACAGAGCTGAGAGGGAGTCTGGAGCACCTGGTGAATGAAAGGCCAAAGCAGTTTGCAGTGCAGCAGGCAGGGTGCTCAACTCATGGGGCACTAAACCACCCAGCTGTAAAGTCAGAGCAAAATGCCTCTTCTTTTAGATATTCATTACATCATATTCTCAAGACCACTGGCCTAATCAGCGGTGTTGGTGTTTGCTGCTCAGAAGGAACTAAGAATGAGAGAGAAGCTATAAAAAAATTGAAGAAGTTTTTTATGGCATATTAAACCAGTAGACTAAATCCCCTGTGATTGAGATGCTTGAGATGAATAGTACAGCCTGCTGGGGATTGCTGTGAGTTTGTGCCTGTTTTCAGTGTAAACATGTCTGGAGTTTAATTCTCAAGTCTGTTATATTCCTTTAATTTCTATTAAAAATGACCAAAGCATTGAAATCCAATGTTTCCCTAAAGTATTCTACTGTTTCCTTTAAAATTCCTGAGTTCTTGTCTATTTTTTCATTGCTCCAGTGCATTAAAGAAAAACAAAGCTTCTCATTTTTCATTTCCTTTGAAAGCATTACAAGGAAAAACAGCATATGGAATTATAATTAATTTTAACTCATGACAAACACCTGTAAAATGCTAGTGACTCTCACCAGGTGGTTTCAGTAGCACAGAACTCATCTTGAAGGAGTCTCTCTCCACTTACATAAGCAATGTCAGGCAGTAAAACTTCACTGGATAAGGACCAGAGCACTTCAGTCCTTAGTTTTTCTGTAGGTGCACAGAACTAAAATATTGCTGTGGTGTTCCAGTGCTCCTGCTCTGAGCTGCATTCAGCAAATAGATTGAGCTAAACTCCTATAATTATCTGTAGTTGCTGCTGGAGGATAAAATTGCAGCAGTAACTCTATTCTTCATTTATTGATCTCTCCTAATTTATCTCTAGCAACTGCATGGAGTAGTTTAATGACATCTGGTTTGCTGGCTAAACATGCAAAACTGAAACTAAACTTAAAGCTAAGCTGCTGCATCCATGTGTCTGTAAGAGGAGTTGTAAAATGCATCACACTGTGTGAACATGACTGTTAAACTGCAGATTTACCAGTAATTGTCTGTACTGTCCCACAGTACAGACACAGTTCTCAGCCATGGAGAACAGCTGGAGTTTTTCACCCCTGGAACACTGAAGGGTGGTGGAAGGCTGGGGCTCAGACACAGCTGAGTGTGCAAAACAGACTTGTCCTCTCTGGAGCTTGTGCTCTGTAACATCAATTAACTGTGGTATCTACAGAGAGGCTCCTCTGTGGCCATATGGCACATTCCAGCTGCTCTCCATAGGATGAGGCTGCACAACGCTGGAGTCTTGCCATTGGCTCTCCTCTGGGAACAGGAAATGGGTAAGAAAAGTTTCCAGATGACCTGGGAAGTGAGACAGTGTGTGTTCTAGAGGATGTTCACAAGCTGTGAGATGAAAGTATTTCTGGCCCCAGCACTGACAGCAGGTTCTAATGCAAATGGTTATCCTAAAATTCTTCTCCATGAGCACTGACACCTCTCATTTCCTCTGGTTTTTGTGCAGTTTTCTGTGTATACTGTAACAGTATCACCGGAACCACTGCATGAAGGACACTGAGGTTTTTCACTGCAGTCCCAGGGGAAGGACCTCAGGGGCAGGACTGAAATGAGGAATGTGCATGTCCCAGGAGCATCCGGTTTGAAATGTAGAAGCAACAGTCCAGCTGCACAAACTAGTGGAGAGTCAAAGTTTGCTGGTGAAAGGCTGAGTCACAATGAAACCTTGTGTGGTTGTTTTCTCAAGTTACCCTGGAAGTGTTGAATTGTTCCTGAATTAGTCAAATACTCACTTGCTGTTATTCAAACTTCAGAAGGATTTCCTGTCAGTACAGGCAGGAGTCCTTTCTTTCCCTTCTGTTCTAAACAGCCCCTGTGTGCATTCCCAAAGGCACATCTGCTGAAACAGATGTAGACGAGTCCAAGATTCCTCCCAGTTGTGTTAGATTAGTTTTGATCTCCTCTGAGAACACTAAAGCTGTGGTTGTGTTGTGTCCCCAGGTCAATCGGACGTACTGCTGCGGCACCTACAGAGCAGGACCCATGCGCCAGATCAGCCTGGTGGGAGCAGTGGATGAAGAAGTGGGGGACTACTTCCCAGAATTCCTAGATATGTTGGAAGAATCTCCATTTCTTAGAGTAAGCAGTAACTTATGGTTCAGAGCACTCTAGATGTTTAAGCAATTGTTAGGTTTCCAAGTAATTAGAAACTGTAAGGTATTTTCTGTATTGATGTGCTTATTTCAGCTTCTTTCCTGTGCTGATTGAAAGGCACGGAATGAGGTGGCTAATTAAAAATAAAAATCAAGTTTATTATATATACATGCACTTGTACTTCCCTAAAAACTATGCTTGATGAAACTAGCTTGGAATATCTTTTCCCTCTCAAACTTACTTAGTTTCTATGCAATTATTTTGACAGCAGATTTGAACCAGTTTTACCAAAGGCATCATTTAATTTTTCTATCTCACCCAGTGTTTTGTGTTATGTGTGTTTTGTGGGTTGTTCTGTTCCTATTTTCTTTTAGATGACTTTGCCCTGGGGGACTCTTTCCAGTCTCAGACTGCAGTGCAGGTCTCAGAGCGATGATGGGCCCATCATGTGGGTGAGGCCGGGAGAGCAGATGATCCCCACAGCTGATATGCCAAAATCACCCTTCAAACGGCGCCGGTAAGGTTTGGGTTTCCTTTTGTACTCGAGGCAAAACATTGCAGTTAAGTTCTGTGTCACATTTGAGAACAAAAGCAAAGTACTTTGTGTGTAACTGGCTCTTCAGAGGAATAATTCAGAGTTAAGTTTCACTTTCACTTTGTTTCAAATTGGCTCAGCAGATAAAGGAAATGTTACCCGTGATGGTTATTTTATTTCACTACTTCTGACAGTATCTTTCAGTACTTCTCACATATCCTAGATCAGGGCTTTAAGATTAAAACCTTTTTATTATCCTTCAGGAGACTTAATTCATCTTATTTCTGTGGCAAGAACCAATGTGGTGGTAAGGGCAGGTGGAATGCTGTAAAACAGCAGAGATCCTTCTACTGCTGGTGCTGCATTCTAATGTCAGTGCTAAAGCACTCGTAACATTGCCTGCCCAGCAATTATTGTGTAGTCTTGCTTTCTGTCTCCAAAATTTCAGTGTTGTAAAACAAATTTCAGGAGATTTGGAAGCAGGATTTAGAATTTGGAGCCAATATTCTAATTGTCATATCAAGAAGAATTTTTGGATGTACTCCCAAATAACTGAAGCTCAGGTTCTGTAAGATAGCTCTATTTTACATAAATACAATGTATTCATACAATACATTCTTGGTGGAAGTATTTCAACACAAGTGAACACAAAAAATATATGATTTGATTTGTAAAGTTTGATCTCATAACCTGAATTGTACTTTACTGGTTTTGTTTCAATCTTTCAACAAATAAACACCTAGAAAAAATCAGCGAGAAGTGCTTGAAGCATGCAGCAGCCAGAATTTTAATATTATTTCCATACAGACATTAATTTTCGAGCAGCAGGGACACTTTTACTGTGTGTTTTTTTCCCTTGCAGGTCCATGAACGAGATCAAGAACCTGCAGTACCTACCTCGGACCAGCGAGCCCCGCGAGGTCCTGTTCGAGGACAGGACCAGAGCTCACGCCGACCATGTGGGGCAGGGCTTTGACTGGCAGAGCACAGCTGCTGTCGGGGTGCTCAAGGCTGTGCAGTTTGGGGAATGGTAAGTGCTGCTGGAGTCCACCTATTCTATTTTTATTTTTTTTTTAATAATTCCTTGCAAAACAAACCTAATCAGAAATTTTAGGTTTAAAGCTGAAAATGAGACAATCGCTGGAATTGTCTGCCCAGGGAGGTGGTGGAGTCACTGGTTTAAAAATAAAGCCTGGATGTGGCATTCAGTGCCTTGGTTTAGTTGATGAGGAGGTGGTAGGTCATAGCTTGGACTAGATGATCTTAAAGGTCTTTTCCAACCTAGTTCATTCTGTGATTCAAAAGCTGCACAGAGCTGAAAACCTCAAGCTGTGTACCTCCTGTTTTTCCATCTTGAGGCAGTAAAAATATTGTAACAGCAGCTTGCAGAGTATTTTAGTGATGTACAAAAGCCTTAAACTTGGACCATCAGCCTTGATTATTCTTTTCTTGAGCAGGCATGTTAATTCTACCTTTTGTATCTGTAGTCTCAGAGCTCAGTGTAATTAATTTCACAGCTGCAGTGCTTTCTCAGGTCATGTACGCAGGATATTGCTGTTGACCTTGCAGAGAAACTGGACTTGCATGATTGTAATAGCTAGCAATTACAGTAGAAATTGGATAGCATGATTAACAATATCATTAGAATAAAAGATGCCAGTATTTCCTATACTCCAGTTCATAGCTGTTGAATAAAACTCCTCACTGCTTCAACTTCAGCGTTACTTTGTAATTTTACATTTTTGCCTTAAGGCAGAATTATTCTGTCCAGTTATAGAATGGAAGAATTGAGGCAAATTGTGTTTCCAAGAACACAGAGAACTTTGATAGTGGAGTTTGAACCTGGTTCTCAGGCTTTTCACTATATTGTCCATGCAAACATTACTTCTGTTGTGAGTGCAGCAAAAACGGAGAAAGAAAAAAGGGAAATCTATTAATTATCCCTCTTTTTCAAAATAATACACTATTGAGAAGTGTTGAGGCTTTGTGCACAGTATAACACTGGAGCAGGTCATTGGTTCAATGAATCTTTCTGCTGGGGAGAGATGGAATGCTCTGTAACTCAAATACTTCCAAAATTCTTGGATTTCTCTTGTTTTTCCTAGGAGTGACCAGCCTCGTATAACCAAAGATGTGGTTTGTTTTCATGCTGAAGACTTCACTGATGTTGTGCAGAGACTTCAGCTGGACCTGCATGAACCTCCAGTGTCACAGGTATCATATCTGCCCTTGTGACAGCTCATTCCTGGTGTTTTGGGAGGAGTTTCTGGCAGATCCCAGCTTCTCCCTAAAGTCAGCCCTTTTGGATCCCCTTAGTTCTCTTGGGTAAATTTCCTTGTGTTTCAGGATAAAATTGTTCAGCTGGAAAGGGACTTTTCTGTTTTCCTTTGCCCCAAGTTGGGGTTCATGCTGTGAGTCCCAGGGTGTGCTGTAGAAACAATCTGCTGATTAAACCTTGTGTGCCTATTTCTGCTTTTATTTTTGTATCTGATGTTGTCTTAGGCTGTGGAAGCATCTAAGCTGAGTCCTGCCAGCCCAGACAATGCAGCCCATTGTTTTTGTTTATAATTATAGAAACCTCTTCATTAACTACAGAAACCTCTTCATTCTCCTCTCAAGATGTGCACGTCAGAAAAATTGTATTTTAAAAGTCCAGTTCTCATTTGAATTTGAAGTTTTACCCATGAAACAGAAACATTCTGATTTAGACATGAATTAACTTGAAAACAGGAAGATGCTGAGTTGTTTGAAGAGTTTACCACTAACTTCCCATCTCTCCTTCTCCCAGTGTGTTCAATGGGTGGACGAAGCCAAACTAAACCAAATGAGACGGGAAGGCATTCGCTATGCCAGGATTCAGTTGTGTGACAATGACATCTACTTCATCCCCAGAAATGTCATTCATCAGTTCAAAACAGTGTCAGCAGTCTGCAGCTTAGCCTGGCACATCAGACTCAAACAGTATCACCCCGTGGGGGAGAGTTCTCCAAAAGCAGAAAGCAATTCAAGCCTGAACAGTGATGCTCCTGGAAACACAGAGGCAGAAGGTGAACCCCAAGGTGTGAGTGTAAAAATAGAGTCTGAAGAACCAGGTATAGAAATTCAGCTTACCCCGGGGGTGCTCTCCTCCTCTGTTTCTTCAATATCAGGACTTGTGCAACCAGATCAGGTGGCCCAGCCCCTTCCAGGTTTTAAAATAGAGTCTGATCAGCAACACAATCCACAGGATCATGCAGGCTCTTCTGTGTGATATGTATATATTCAAACATTTTTTAAACAACTTTTTAAAATTTTGATGTGAAGTTATAGTTTTATAACTGGCTTATGTTTTATTGGAGAAATCTTGCCTATAATTCTATAAAGAAAGGTGACATTCCAAAATGTCAAGCATATCTTTTTTACACAGATTATGCAAAATTCAAGTTGTATTTTAACCCCTTAGTACAACCTGTAACAGTGGTCTACCACTTCTTTCTGTTTAAGTAAAGAGATGTTGAATATCTTCTCAAAGTCAGATTGAAATTCCTCCAGGAACAGGAAATGATTGAACTCCATTGGTCAGTGTTATTTCCCTACTTTTACTTTATCTCTAATCTTCACCAGAAAGTGATGCTTTTGTAGAAGACTTGCAAAGTGACTTCCCCATCTCATTTTAATTGCTTGAAACAGTAAAAATAAGAAAAAAAGAAAAAAAAAAAAGAAAAAATAGAGAAAGCACAGCACTTTTGATGATTTGTGGAATTTTTGGTATGTCTGTTCTTGACATGTTGGTTTATATACAAGCTGTAGAAATTGATGTTTCTTACAGTTCCTACAAGGGTGACCTGTAAAAAGAACTGAAGCAAGTGTCTGATTCCTGTTGAAATGCAATGACTTACTGACCTAACACTTCTCATAGCACTGCTTATGTTGTTTGCCGTGAGGGTTTTTGCTTCCAAAATCCATCTTCCCTGAACGTGACAAATGCTAGTGTCAAAATTAGAGAACCTCTTGGTAGTCTCGTGGAGGAAACTGCTATCTTTGAGCACTTTAAGGCTTTAAAATACTTAACCAACTTGGCAGCTTGTTTTGATCAGGTCGTAACGTGTCCAATGGATCCACACTTTTCCCTTGTACTGATGCACTTAATATAATAAGCATTGAGCTGATACCTGACTTCCTAGAATATAAGGACAGCCTTACTGTGTAAGTTCTGTATTAGTATTTCACAATAAAAAAAAAAGTATTTTGGCGTTGGACTGCTTTTTCCACCTGTAGCTTCTGGGTGTCCAGTTACTGTGGAAAAATCAGCAGTACGTGCTCAATGTGTAGAGTGTCAGCTAGCAACAGTTTTTAAACAATCTTTCAATATTTCTGGATGTTAACGTGTAATCTGTATTTGACTTTCACTTACCCCATTTATTGCTGCCCTTTCCAGTCATCAAAAGGAAAAAGTCCCTTTTCCCTGTCCCTCCCCGCCCCCCCCACATTTAGAGTACAAGTTGGGGTTTGGTGCAACTTAAGCTGTCTCCAGATAACTTTATTTGTTCTAATCCTCACTGGGGTAGGAAAGATTTGAAACACTATGTTAGACTAGACAAAAGCAAAGATGCTGTGTTAGTTCTGGATGCATCTTTTTAATATCAATTATTACTCTTCTCTTTATAAGGGTCTCTAAAATATGTTACTCTATTATAAAATCTTACTTTGTGCAATATTGTTTGTGTAGGCTTTTATATACATATTAGCACCTCAGTGTAGAGGTCACTATTTTAAACTGATAGAGAAATAATCCTCAGAAGATACTGCAGTGATTAGTTAGAGCCTGTATTACTCCTTATGTGTATGTATGTATTGTCTTCGGTACAAAAATGAGGACTAGGAAATATTTCAATTTAAAACTAATTTACAGATTGAAGTGGTAGTGACTCGTTTAGTAATCTGTGTAAATAAGGTGTTAGAATGGAAAGCTTTTATGATGAGAAGTAATGTGATTCATGCAGGGGTGTAATTTAATCTTAGCAGAAATTCTAGATGACTCAGCGCGGCTCAGGAACGAGCCGTCAGTTCTCTGGTGGGTTTTTTTCCACTTTTTATGTTGAGAGGAATTTCATAGCTTTAAGGGTTGTGCAAAGTAAAATTCCTCACAGGCAATAGTGGTTTCAGTTCATCCTTCACATTCAAAGGTTCCCCAGGGGTGTTCTTTCCTTTTGACCAAGTCTGCAAGTCTTCCATGTGCCCGTTCCGCGCCCCTCCCGTGCTGCTCCCCGGCCCTTCCCTGGCAGCCAGCACTGATCTCTCAGGAACTGTCACACCTGCAGGGGCAGAATAAACAGAGTGAGAGCCCCCAGGCACCAACCTGGCTGTTTATTGGGAACATTGGAATGGAATAAAATCCATTTGGAAGTCCTCTGTAAATTCTAATAGCACGTTTTCAAATGGATGAAGGGAAGACTAGGGTGGTTTGTGCTACTTTCCAAGCTGTAGCTTTAGTGAAATCTTTAGTGACAACAGCCTGAAAATCAGCCTACAAATAAGGAAAATGCTCTGACTTCCTCTTGCATGGAGGGACATGACCAATAGCATCATGCTCTCTGTGCTCTGCTCAGTTACTAACTTAAAACCTAATGTCAGATTGAAATGCACATAAATAAAGGTGTCTTTGAATGACCTGGATGTTGCTGATGCTATACTATTTTGGAAGACTGAGGGAGAGAGGAACAAGCTGTTTGAGAATCTCTTACTAAATCCATGCTCAGCTTTGCTGTGCTTTAACCAAACTGGCAGACTTTCAAATTCCACCTCAACTCTGGATGTAAAGTGTGAGAGGGATTGCTCTGGAAGCTGCTTGTTCTCCAGCCATTGCTTCAGTTGCCTGGAACAAAACCTTGATGGGACAAAGGCAAATGTTTTCCAGCCTAAGACCTGTATAACACTGATTTTTTAAAATGAATTCTAGAGCAGTTTAGAGAGGAAGCAACGAGTTCAAGCCACTTAGTGTTTGAGCATAACAAAACCAGTACATATTACTGAATATCTCATGTTAAATAGCTGTTATTTGGATTTCTCCAAGATTTCATAAAGCAGGGTCCTTAATGAGCTAATCAAACTTTGGCACATTTGATGGCTTATTCTAAAGCTGAGAAAGTTGGGGCTGTTCAGTGTGGACACCCCACAGCCCCTTCCAGGATCTGCAAGGAGCCTGGAGAGGGGCTGTTCATGAGGAACTGAGTGACAGGACAAAGGGGAATGGGTACAAACCAGAAGAGGAGGAATTTAGGTTAGAGATAAGGAAGAAGTTTGGGTGGTGAGGATCTGGTTGCCCAGGGAGGTTTGTGGATGCACCCAACCCTGGAAGTTTTCAAAGCCAGGTTGAGCAGCCTGGCCCAGTGGGAGGTGTCCCTGCACATGGCAGGGAGTTGGGACTGGGTAATTTTTAAGGTCTATTCCAACATGTTAACATTCTGTTATATTCAGTGGAAAGCAGATACAGAACAGTTCCTAAATGTGAATGTGCTGGTCAGTTACTGCAAATCCTCCATGCTCCATTTATGAGGATCTGTGATGTGTGTCTGGTAGAAAATGCTCCAGAGCCAGCACTGACCAAGTGCTCTGTCTGTGAAACAGAACTTAAAAGAAACTTAGGCTTGACTTTAAATCAAGTGCTGGTGACTAAAATATCCCAGGGCTAAAGGCAAGTGGCTCAGCTGTGCTGGCAATGGACACACAAACGCAGTGTAAAGCTGAAATAGCAGCTGGCTTTGGTTTCCTCTCTCCTCTAGACAAACCCCAGGTCGCTTTGTGCAGGTACCTGCCACCTTCTCTTCCAGGCAGGGGGGGACACCACGAGGTGTTCCCAGGGGATTATAAGGGACAGTTTTCACAGGGGCTTTTACTGCCCAGCTTTACTGCGGGTTACAGTTCAGTTCCCCTGGGCAAGGCAGATTGTCAGAGCTTTCCCCAAGTCCTTCATCGAGCGTGATTTGGGGTGTGAATCAGGCGAGTGATAAACTCTGCAATTGCAGCTCCCGAGGAGTGCTGAGCAGCCCTGTGCTGGCTGAGGGGCTGGGAGAGGAGCAGAGGGATCTTTTCCTCTCCCCCAGAGCCTCTTCTGTCCCTTCCCGTGGGCTCTGAGCAGTGCCCAGGGCACCCCGAGCATTCAGACAAACAAACACCTGCTTTCTCCTTGATTTCTCTGTACAACATGTAAAGATACCGACTTCTGTATTGCTGTTTCGTGATTTAATTTGATTTGATTGGCAGCTACGATTATTTTTTTTTCTGTGGTTTTAATTTATCTAAGGTCTCTGCCTCCAGAGGACGTGTACAATTGCCTGGACGACTGTTTGCTTTGTGCGGCCTTAGTGTATTTATTGACATTCGCGCGTGTGCGGGGGCGGCCCTGCACTGTCGGTAGCTGACTGTACACCAGTGTCAAACTGTTAAGCTATTTCTTTGTAAAATAGTCCTGCGGAATGCATAGAATTTTTTTCCTGTAAAGTATTTTTTTAATAAACAAAAGTCTGATTTTGTCCTTTACCCGCCTGGGCGATTCTTTGCGGCTGGGGAGAGGGGGAGGGTGCTCGGCGCTCGGCTGGCGCTGCCTGGGCGGGTGAGAGGGAGGGGGCGGCAGGCGGAGCCAATCGAACGCCGGGCGGTTTCCAGGGTAACGGGAGCGG
>VWZU01009726.1:560279-574442 GCA_013397095.1 Sterrhoptilus dennistouni | reverse complement strand
TGTTTCTAGAACATCTCAGGTCTGCAAAGTTTCTTGTCCCTGCCATCCATGGAAAATTTCTACAAGTGGTGCCCTGATTTTTCTTGCTTTCGAGTGTTTTGAGTCTTCACAGCGTGGTTCTCACAGAGCTCGATGTAAATTATATGTATTTTTAGAAATTATTTATGTGTTTTGCATAGTTCTTCTCTTGAGAGGAGAACTTGATTGATAGTAGGAGTGACCAATGGAGCCATGAGGTTGTAACCTTCTTTGGCCAATCCTGGCCTTCTGTAAAAAGTGTATGTGAGTTGATGGAGTCAGAAAAATGAAGAAGCTTTCCATGTCTGACCTGCTGCTGCCTGCTTGTCCTCACAACTTGTGACCCCTGTGTGTGAGGAGGTCACAGGTGAGCACCTCAGGGCCCTTGGTGGGAATGAAAATGTCCCTGAGGAAACTTGCACTGGGCTGCACCAGTCTGTGTTTCTCAAGGCCTGCACTTCACATCCAAAAGTGCCATCTTCACACCTAAAATGTTGAAGGGCAGCTTCATTATTTTCTTTCAGCTGCACTAATCTCGTGTCTTTCCACATCAGCAATGTCAGAACCTGTGAAAGTGAAGCTCTCCCTCCTCCAGGTTTGATACAGGTTAGCAGGTGGTCAGAGTCTTATAAACTACATGCTAATGTATCAGCCTCTGAGGGTCCAGCCTTTGCAGAGAAGTGGCAAAAATCAATTAGCCTGACTTGCTCTTCAGAGGTGTTTCATGAGGCAAAAGGTTTAATAAATGAAAAACGACAAAATAACAAATGTTACAGAAAACAAAATGATAAAACTCTGAGAAAACTCTGACACCTTGCTAAAACACTCCAAAAAGCCTTGACTTCCTTTTGTGTTTCTTCCTAAATACTGAATGTTCTGGGAGAGACAATCTTGCTGGCTGCCAATAAGATCACCAAGAAGCTTTGAGTTACACTCTCAGAGCCCAATCTGTGCTCTTGTGCTGGCACTGAGCCAATTAGATAAGAGAAAACCCACAGAATTTTCTAGTTAAACTTCCTAAAATGTCTAAAGGTGAACTGAAACTCTTTCCCTATTTGGAAACACCTGCTGGGGGTGTGTGGGGTGCATCACTACACAGGTTGCTGTAGCAAAGATTCCCTCTGGATTTTGTCCCTTGTGCCTTTCCCTGTGGTGCCCTGATGTGCTGGGGGTATAAGCAGAATTTTATTTTTTTTTTAATTTGGAAGTCAGTATTCTGTTTGCATGGCTTCAGAACAAATGGCATCCAAAAAGCTGTTCAAATCTCCTTCAGATCTTTTAGGAAAGACCTTAAAGTAGCTTCTTACACCAATTTAATTCTCCTTGTCTTAAAACTCAGGAAGTTACGCAAACCTGTGGGTGTGGATGGGAGCAGTTGGTCTTCTTCTGACAAAACCAGCAAGGAAGAGCAATCTGCATCTCTGCTGACCAATTTATCCAGTCTGCTCTTCCAGAGGAGGTAAGTGATCTCTGCTGAGTTTGTGCTGCTCGTGACACTGGGAGCAATTTGGTACCTGGAGGATGAAGGCACAGCCTGTGCTGTCACTGACATCCCCACAGCCTGTCAGTCTTTTTTTGAATTTAGATTTTCATGGTAACGTGGGAAGCTGGTTCCTCAGGAATATTTAGTATCTCCTTATTAGATCGTATAAAATTAGACTGTATAAAATTAGATCATGTGAAACCAAGTGTTAGATGAGCTGTAGAACGTGGTGAAGTTAATTTTTATTTATCAGAAAAGTGACCTTGTTTGAATGAGTGCTCAGATTGTATTGCTGTTTTAGTTGATTTCCAAAAGCAGTTGTGCTTTCTGGTTTGGACAATTGTCTCATTTTGGCACTTTCCTGCTCTAAAAGTAACTGAAGGAAAAGGAGGAGAGATTTTGTGGGATAATATTTCATTGTTTTCTCCTGTTTTCCCAGGTGAATTTCCTGGTGAGTTTCCAGTTCACAGGTGCCTTCTCTTCACGAGGACTTTTTATCTTATGAATTACTCCTTTTTTTAATAAAAATAATTAAAAATTTCCCCTTGATTTAGAAGTTTTAAGATACTATTAGAGTTACAAAAGACATGTTGAGTGAGGGTGAAGCAGATATAAATCTTTTTAAAAGACTCAGCACACAAAGCCTGTCAGCCAAAGAAAATTATTTATCCCTTAAGTATCTTGTTCGATGCTACACCTGTGTGACAAGGGAAGATCAGAATGTTTTACTCCAAAGAGTTTTTCCCTGACATAAAAGCATTTAATTATATTTTCTCCCCTAGGAATACAAGAATAAAGCTGGTAGCTGAGAAAGGGACTGAGACAGAAAGTGGTGTGAATGCTGTGGGTGATGGAATCAGACTCAGACAGGCCAGATGTGAACACAGGCTGCTGCACTCCAAAGAGAAAAGTAAACTTTCAGATGGGGAGAAGAGCCATCAGGTACTGCCAGGGGAGATCCTTTGAAATCACAGTTTCAGTGTGTTCTTTGTGTGCCCAAAAGTGTGTTGGTATTTAACTGTGTGGTTTGATCTAATACAAGATATTCCCTCCTTCTGCTAATCTTTGCCTGCATTAGGAAACTTAGAAACCCCTTTCTGCCTCTCACTGAGCAGCTGAAAAGCTGCCGCCACTTTCTTTTCATAATCATAGAACAGAATTCAAGAATAGTTTGGGTTGGAAGGAATCTTAAAGCTCATCCCACCCCCTGCCATGGGTAGGGACACCTTCCACTATCCCAGGCTGCTCCAAGCCCTGTCCAACCTGACCAAGTGAGGTCAAACACAGACACTGCTGGAATGTGTGCTTTACCAAAGTGCTCTGTTAATTGTTGACACTCCTGATGACAAGGTGTTCAGTTAAGGGGAAGTGCTGATCATGGCTAAATAAATTGGCCATTTTCAAAAGCAGTTCTGTAAAATATTTTGTCTTGCAAGACTGAGACATCCCATGGGGAGAGAGAAAGAGCTAAAGCATTGTGACCTCTGTTGAAAGCTTTGACACATAAAGGTTTTGGGAATTACTCTTGAGTTTCCTCTGGGACAGTTCTTCCACATGAAGAACTTGGAATAGATCCTGTGTGGAATTCTGTTGTACTGTGCCATCCCACCTCCTCTCTGTGAAGGAGTTTGGAGAGGAGCAGAGCTTGGTGGAGGAGCACAGCCCAGGATTTTGGTTTGTTACCCCCCAGCTTGCAGATACTGGGGCTTAAGGCTGCTGGTAAGGCACAGCCAAGAGCTGCTGCTGCCTCCTCCTCTTTCTGCCCTTGCCCCAACTCCACCCACCCAAAATTCTGTCTCATTACCTCTGGGGCAAGACAACAGCAGGGGAAAGGAGTTAAAATCTGTGAAGTCTCTGTGATACCAAGAGAATTCTGTTTCTGTGTGTCCTTTGGGGATCATGAGCTGTCTCTGCAGACATTGAGGGCTGTGCCAGGGGGGCAGCTCTTCCTCTGAGCCTTTGATGAGACTCAGGCTGGTCCTTGGTGTGGCTTTGGCTGTGCATTTGTAGGATGATGGCACCAACAGGGACGGGCTTTCTGACGAGCTGTCGAGCGAGGAGGACGCCGGGGCCATGGCACAGAGGATCCTGTTACGGCACAGCGTGGAAGGGGCCTCCAGTGACAACAGCTACGAGGAGAAGAAGAAGAGACCTCTGGTTTCTCTCAACCAGGCTGTCTCACAGGTACCCAGGTGAGATTAGTGCTGGTTTCCACACCTTGTTGTGCTATGGATAATGAGGTGGTTTTTCATTTGGTCTTAGCAGGTTAAGCAAGCCCTGAAAGGCGCCAGAGACTCTGACAGTGTTGTGGAGTCTGAGCTGGAATCCACATTATACAGGCAGGTATGGTTGTAAAGTCAGGAGAGGGAGCTTTCCCAGGCCTGGCAGGGCTCACACAACCAGAGAATGGGCTGGGCTGGAAGGGACCTTAAAGCTCATCTTGTTCCAACCCCCCTCCATCAGGACAGTTATGAAATGATTGTGCTTCAAAATCCTCAGGTGCAAGGTGTGACCACCTCCCTCCCTGCTGCTTGGCAGCTTTGTAAACCTTCACAGTGTTCACAGTCCTGATTGTGCTGCTTTGTTAAACAAACCACAAACAAACAACTAACTAAATCTGTTGGCAGCAAAGGGCAGTCCAAGCTGCCTCTAATTGCTCCTGTGGAATTGCTACAATTGCTCTTGTGGTTGGGAGGCAGTGCTGTGCTTGCAGCTTTTAAGCTAATAAATTTTGATTTTAAAATCACAGACTATCCTGAGTTGGAAGGGACCCACAAGGATCAAGTCCAACTCCTGTAATGAAGGAATAAATCTGTTCTGTGAGATACACTCAGTCACTTCATTACTTTGGTTTTTTGACCCTACCTGAAAATAAAATAGAAATATGTGAATATCAAGTTATAAATATGGAGATTTATAAATTAATACAAAATAGAAATGAAATATTAAAACAGATTATGCAAAAGGCATAAAAAAGGACCTTTTTGTAGTAAAGCGAGTGCATCAGTTTTTATTTTGTAGGTTGGGAATGGAGGTAGGGAATTAATGGGCTCTGTGTGAGTTCTGGTATAGAAATGCTTTTTCTCCAAACATTGTCTTAAACCATTTCAACCGTGTGGGTGCAACTGGGAGCACTCAAAGTTTTGGGGAGCTGGGGGAAGACAGGAGGAGGGAGAGGAGGAGGAGAAGGAGGAGAAGGAGAAGGAGGATGATGAGGAGGAGATGCCGGTTTTACAAGCCGTGCCTGGGGCTGTGCCGGGTGACCTGGGCTGCCCTCGCAGGACCCCAGGTCGTGCCTGAGCGCGGCACCGCGGAGCTGCAGCGGGAGCCGGCGGGACTCGGAGAGCACCCGGCAGGACTCGGAGACCGAGGACATGCTGTGGGACGATCTCCTGCACGGCCCCGAGTGCCGCTCCTCCGGCACCAGCGACAGCGAGGAGCGCTCTGCCCGCGACTCCCGCAGGGATGTGAAGGAAGACGTCTTCCAGCAGGTTGGTGGTTTCCATCCAGGAGCTGGGAGTGCTTCTCCCTCTTCCCCCCTGTTGTGTTTTGTCTTCTTTTTGCCTGGATCGGGATTAAATGCACCAGATGGTGTTTCTTGTTTGGATTCAGATGTTTATTGATTCTTACCTATGTTGTTACAGTCTCACAAGTTGTGAGTTCTACAGCACTTCTAGCTAACAAACTAAAAATGGAGCTGTATCTCTCTTTATAAGGCCTTTTAAGGATAAACTGACCAATTAAGGAATGACACCTAAATTATTTTTACTTTTAACCCAATAACCAACCACCCGTGGCCCACAATGTGGGCTTTTCTATCCAATTACAAAATCCCACCCAGACCCATGAAGAAGGTGAAAAGGAAAGATTTAGCCTACACCCTAAAATCTCCATCTTGCTTTATATATATATAATTATATTCTAAAACCTTAAACTCTAAGTTTTCCACCATGTGATACTACACACTTCTATTCAAACCACACACCCATAATCCCAGTTCTGTCACTCAATTTTGGAAGCCTTCTCCATGGCCTCAGGTCAAATGCAGTGTTTTCTTGGAGGTCAGTGCCAGTCAGCATAGAAAGTCTAAAATTCTCAGTGCCCAGGGCTCAAACACCTCCTGTCTTTCCAAATATGAGTGGCACACGAGGATTCTGTTGGTATAAGGTGAACAACCTGGATGAGGACAGAACCACAAGGAAGTCTGGAATGCTCTAAACAAAGTCAGTGATTCAATGATCTAGTCCATCCCTCCCCTCTGTACCGCTGCTCATGCCAAAACAAAGTATTTCACTCAAAATGGAATTCCCCCTTCAATCCAATTGCATCCTGGGCAGAGGCATTACTCACAGGAGGACAGAAAGGGCTGACTCACCTTTTGCACTCCTCCCTTTTTTCTAGAACCATCTGTTTTGGCTGCAGAACACCAGCCCAGCATCTGCCAAAGTGAGCGCTCTGATCTGGGAAGGGAATGACTGCAAGAAGGTGGACATGTCTGTGCTGGAGATCAGTGGGATTATCATGAGCAGGGTAAGGGGGCTGTGTGGCATTGCAACCTCTCCCTCACACTTTAGAAAACAACCACCAAAACCCCTGGCAACAGTTACACAGGCAAATATTAGGGGCAGGATGAAACTGGTCCCACCCCAGCTGCAAAGATGGTTGTCCCACATGTTTTTACTGAAAAATTGCCTAACCCCCCAATTTAGGAGTTCTCTTGAAGACTGACAAGGGCTGATTATCTCTGATTGCCTCTGCAGGGTGCTGAAGGTGGGGGGTTGATTATTTGGCTGATTGGTTTTGGGTTTGGACTGAAATGGGTGGAATTATTTTAGGCTCTGTCCTGTCAACGGAAGGGGAACCCACTGCTTGATATTACCACAACAACAGGCCTTTTCCTTGATGTAAACCCCAGGTAATCATCCCAGTTTTATTCCTGCTTTCCAGGTTAATGCCCACCAGCAAGGAGTGGGGTATCAAATGCTGGGAAACATCATCACCATTGGATTGGCCTTCCTGCCATTCCTCTACAGACTGTTCCGCACGGATAACCTGGAGCAGCTCTGCTCCATTTCCCTCATGGAGCTTCTGCACATCTTCTGTGGAGCCCCTGCCAGCACCCCTGTGCTCATCCTGTCTGCCATCAACTTCCTGGAAAGGCTGTGCTTAACCTGGATGTTTTTCTTCATGATGTGTGTTGCAGAGAGAACGTACAAACAGGTGGGTTTAAAGGTCCTGGTGCCTTTCAGGAATAAAAATGGGATGATGACCTTAAAGCTCATCTCATCCCAGCCCTTGCCAAGATCAGGGAGAGGAGTCTGGGAAGGTTTTTATTCATCAGTCACAGATTATACCTATCAATACCATTCCTGACACTCCTGTTCCTCCCCTTAGCTGTCCCCAAGGTCTTACTGTGTCCCCTCTCTGTTGCCCAGAGAAGCTGTGGCTGCCCCGTCCCTGGAAGTCTTCAAGGCCAGGTTGGACAGGGCTTGGAGCAACCTGGGGGAGTGGAAGGTGTCCCTGCCTGTGGCAAGGGCTGGAAAAAGATGAGCTTTAAGGTTCCTTCCAATACGAACCAGTCTGGAATTCTATGAAAACAACTGCTGCTAGAGAGGTTGAATACCCTGGTCTCATGCTGGGCTTCCATGCATGAAGAAGTTCTGTTTTAAATTAATTTATGGTTCTGTTTTACATTAATTTATGGTTCTGATTTTAATTTGCAGAGGTTTTTGTTTGCCAAGCTCTTCAGTCACATCACATCTGCTCGGAAAGCCAGGAAATATGAAATCCCTCACTTCAGGCTCAAGAAGGTGGAGAACATCAAGATCTGGTTATCCCTTCGCTCCTACCTGAAGGTAAATTCTGATCTGGGGTTTGCTTATTGCAGAGAGTGTGACAGTAACAGTAACAATGACAGTGCCAGCTGTTTGTGGTGAGGTTTGGCTGCGCACTGCCCTCAGCCCTGACCTCATGTCCTTGTTTCTGCAGAGACGAGGCCCCCAGAGGTCTGTGGATGTTGTGGTGTCCTCAGTCTTTTTACTGGCTCTTTCAATTGCTTTTATCTGCTGTGCCCAGGTGAGATTTTAACCTCTGTGGTTTATAAAGTAGAGAAAACCCTCCCGAGTGCTGGAGGCTCTTCTTTCACCAGCCTACAAAAGGCTTGAAGTGGAGCTGTTTGACCCCAGAGCAACATAGAGAGTGTAGCATTTTTTAAGAGCTTTGTCATTTTTAGTTGGAGAAAGAGGTCTATTCTGTGCTTGCAGAGCAAGGTCAGAGGTTTTATAACCATTAGGAAAATTTCAGAACATGACCAGTTGGGCACAAAGGAGAGGAGACTCTGCCCAAGGACCTCAGGTGACACCAGAGGGTTGACTGGGGCTTGCTCTGTAACCACCAGGTAGAAAAGCAGGTAAAGAACTATTACTGGCACCTTTTAACCCTTGACTAAACTTGTTACAGGCAGCAGTGCCAGTGCTGGAGCTGTTTTATTGGTCAGTGCTGTGTTCAGGCAGGTCCTTGATCCCCTGAAGAGGCAGCTGCAGTAGCAGAGGCTGGTGGTTTGTCAATACTGTCACTGCTGTGGCTGTTCTTGTAAGCCACAGGTTTCCAGAGGAAGGAATGACAATCCCAGTCCTGCTGTGTGAGCCCATACTGGGAAAGGCAGGAGCAGCTTAGCCTGGCTGAGGCTGCCAGTGGGACAGGACAAGGAAAGGCACTTCATTGCCTGTTAGAGGGGAGAGGAGGAACAAGGCTCCTTTTCTGAGCAGAAGGCAAAAATATCCAATTCCAAGCTGAAGGCAGGTTAGAAATGAGACCTTTCCCTGTAACCCCATCACAGGAATGGTTTCCACTTCCTGGGAAGAGCTGTCAGTGGCTGTAGAGCACACAGGGCTGGGCAGAGGAGGAGCAAGGGCAGTGCTTGTGCATTTGTCCCAAGAACAGGAACTTTGTCAGTGACATTTGGTGCTTTATTTTTTCCCCCCATACAGGTTCTTAAGGGTCACAAAACCTTTCTGAGTGCAGCTTACAACTGGGAGTTCCTGATGTGGGAGGCAGCTCTGCTCCTCTTTCTGCTCCGTCTGGCATCTCTGGGCTCTGAGACCAACAAGAAATACAGCAACATTTCCATCCTGTTAACTGAGCAGGTAATTCCCTTTAGCTTCTTCTCCCCTGGGCTTTGTGGTTCGTTTGGATAGAATTATTGTATTTCAAACCAGCTTAAATACTGGAATCCAACTTGAAAATGTAGGAATCAACCCTTGTGTTGGCCAGAAGGCAACAAAGCACTGGTCAACATGGGAGGGATGAGCTGGTTCCTGTTGGGACAGACTCAAACTCCAAAGTTCTAGGTTATTTTGGTCTCTGGGTTAATGTGTGTTAGCCAAAAGAATTGGAAGAGAATGATGTTATCAGTGCTAAATTCACTACTTCAGGAGTGACAGCAAAAATGGCTCCAAATTCCCTTAGTTAGGAGTCATTTGGGGGCTGGAATATCAACCCCTGGCCTGTGGTGTCTGTCACAGATAAACTTGTACCTGAAGATGGAGAAGAAACCAAACAAGAAGGAGCAGCTCTCTCTGGTAAACAACGTGCTGAAACTGTCCACAAAGCTGCTGAAGGTGAGATGCTCTGCCTGAATTCTGGATTTCATGGAAGCAGGGAATTCTGGCAGTGCCATGTGGCCCTGCCCTTCCCTTGGCTCTGGAGTTAGGGCTCACAAAGGGGGTTCTTCAGTGCTGCTGCAGCTGTGACAGGAGAGGGAGCAGCACAAGGCCAGTGTAGGTAATTAGTGCTGTGAACTCTTGATGAGCAGTGGTTTCACTAAGTGAGAGGAGAAGATGAGCACAGCATCTCCTGACTGCTCCAGTCTCATTTTTCTTCAGCAGCTCTGATGCTGGAGCTCTCTGCCATCAGCAGGGAGAGATTTGGGAAGGAGTGAGCAGAGTCTGGGAGTCCATGGATTGGGCTGGGTGATTCTGCAGCCTTTGGGTTCAGCAGGAGATGACTCTGGAACACTGGCAATTCCTGTACATGTATTTAAGGAAGGACCCAGAGGCAGCCCAGTCTGTTGGAGTGCCAGTGCTAAGCTAAAAGTCAGAGGATGAATTCTTTGGTGTTGGTGAGTGCTAATTGACCCCCTGTCCTTGTCCTGTCACTGCAGGAATTGGATAGTCCATTCAGGCTCTATGGGCTGACCATGAACCCACTGATCTACAACATCACACGGGTTGTCATCCTCTCTGCTGTCTCAGGAGTGATCAGTGACCTGCTGGGATTCAACATCAGGGTAAGTGTCCCTGTCCCAGCCAGCAGAACAGCTCTGGGGTCACAGCCCCGAGAGAGGCCTGGGTTTGCACTGGGAACCAGGCACCAGAACGTGCTGGGTGTGTCCCCACCTCCGTAACAGCTTTGAGAAGTTTCAGTTTCAGTTCCCTTCAGGTGAAGCTGTGAGAATCCAGAGTTCTTCCCTTTATCCCAGTCCTCCTGTGGCTCATCCTGAAACTGGAGCTCACTGAGCAGAGCAGGATGGGCAGGAGACACAGAATGTTACCTGGAGATGGAGACCATTCCTGTTAGACCCAAACTCCCTTTCTTGTCTCTTTGCAGTTATGGAAAATCAAACCATGAACTGGCAGAACATCAGCCCTGGGCATCTCCACCACACACCAGAGAACCAGCAGTGTGGGCAGAAAGAAGAAACCTGACAGAAATCTGTAATTCCAATTTTTAAACAGATTCCCACAGTGTGTATCAGAAGTTTTCTTTCTGCTTTACTGCTCTACAACATCCAGAACAAACTGGTCTCATCAGTGATGTCATCCCATGGCATGCACAGAAAAACTGGATTAATGGGGCCAAATCCTGGCAGCTGGCCCTGAACCAGCAGGAGCTGGTGTGGGACATCAGACACTAAAGCCATACAAGAGCTGCAGCTGGGGGGACACCAGTGACTGTGACTGGGGCCATGTTTCTGTCAGAGCTGGACCCTGGGCATGAGATAAGGAGGGACTGAGCCCTGCTGGCCCAGTCATCCTTCCTGGGGCTGCACTGGAATATCCCAGGTTGAGAATCCTTTGCTGCACTGACCTGGCTGTGCTGAAGAGCTTTTTCTTCCCTTAAAGCTCTGTGTGCTCAAGGCTTTGCCTCCATCCTGAAGCACCTCAGGTGAATTCCCCCTCCTGCTGCCAATCCAGCAACACCCAAATCCTGCTGGTGGCTTGCACTGGGGCTGCTGCAAAGAAATTATCAGTATTTTTTGAGGACAATGGTTACAGGAGAAAAACCTTTCAACACACACTACAGGCAAAGTGTTCATGAACTGGAGAATGTTTTGCCACATCCATTCCCTGGAATACTCAGTTCCATCCTGTCCTGGCTGTGAGAGCAGCTCTGCTCCAGGGTGTGAGCAGCTGTTGCAGCCCAGCACTGCAATAGAACCTCACCCTGAACACCTGGGGAGGAAATCTGGGGGGAAAAAACAGCTTTGACAAAGACTTCCTCATGTTAGTGTTTAAAAAGGTCATGGAGAGAAAGGAAATATTGGAAGGCTTCTGTAACATTTCCCTTCACTGGCTCCAACGGCTTCTATTTATTAGTAGTGAAAAGAGCAAAAACTGAGGAACTTCTCACTCCTTCACAGGAGGGTAAAATAGCAGAGGAATTTTTGGTAGTAAATTGTTTACAGCTATTTTCTGTACAAGGAAGAGTTGTGAGATGTAAAAGGAGGTGACAGTTTTATAGAGCAAAATGTGCAAATAAACCTGCAGGACAAGCACTTCATCATTACCAACGGTTTCTACAGCACTTGATGATTTTTATACCAGCTTTTTGAACATCTGTTACTGTGGAATGGGGGGTCAAGGAAACATCCAATAATAAATTGCATTTGTTTTCCAGAAGAGCAGCATGTTTGTGGGTAAAACCTGGGCCACACCCCTGAAAGCCAACCAAGAGCCTGGTTTAGACAGTGCAGAACCAACAGGACATGAACTGGAGTTGGGTTTTAAGATTTGTGTAAAAATAATGAGTGATTTACAGATCTCTCTTCAGTCAGAACCTCAGGAGTCTGTGTGAAGGTGTGAAGATAAATATTTACAGCCAGCACATCCATCCATTGTGTGGCATCCCAAGGATGCAGGAAGCACAGAGAAAGGGAAGGGGAAATCCCACACAGGTAGGACATTGTCGGGTCACATTCACACAGGAAAACAGGAGGGAAATCATTTCAGTGCTGCCAATTCCTCTGGAATTAAAGGTCTGGAGTGGTCAGGGTGAGGACACACAACATACCCAGCCTCTGGGAAAGAACACAGAATCAGAATCATTAGGTTGGGAGAGACCTCCAGGATCATCAAGTCAAACCCAACCCTGACCTCAACTAAACCCTGGCACCAAGTGCCACATCCAGTCTTTCCTTAAACACATCCAGGGATGGTGAATCCACCACCTCTCCAGGCAGACCATTCCAATACTTTATTACCCTTTCTGTAAAAAACTTTTTCCTGATATCTACAGAAATATCTGCACAGGCTACTCAGAGTATTAAATATTTCACAGCCCGTCTCCAGCCAGGGAGGATTTGTACGTGTTCTGCTCCACAGCAAACCTCAGTGGATCACCCAGCAGCTGAGCCAGTTCAGAGCTGCTTTAAAGCCCTTTGAATTCCCAAAGTCTTTGTTTTAAAAGCTGTTTGAGCAGCCAGCTGTCCTCATGAAGAATTCCACTCACAACTGCCTCACTGTGCTTCATTAGCCCTTAAAAACATCTAAAGTTTCAAAGCCAAAATGAGATACTCTCTTTACTTTCAAAGAGCAAATCCTATCAGTTTGAATTTTGAGTAAGTGAAGCTCAGTCTTTTACTCCTTTCTCCTTCTGCAAACTGGACCAAGGGGATCCTTTTCCCACTTTTCTGCTGTCATTCTGCACCTCAGATGTCAGGAAATCATCACTAAATGAATAGAATAAACCCCTGCAGTGTGTTGTTCTGACAGCCATGGGACTGATGTGTCAGTGAGTTCTGGGGGTGACATCCCTCTGTAAAATATCTCTGCCAGCCCAAACCACAGGTGTGAGTCCCCTGTGCATCAGCACTCCTTGATCATTCATTCAGAGAAAACTGGGGAGAGCTCTTACACACACAGGCAAAAACTACACTGAGGAAGCTGTTCTGGCAGCTGAGTCTGTCCCAAGGTCAGTTTTTACCTCCACAGAGATAAAAAATCCAATTCCTAATTAGCAACAAATAATTAAAGATGGGACTTCAGTCTCAGCTCTACACCCAGGCTGAGGATGTCATGGTGCCACATGTGAAACCAAAGGAATTATGTTACTGAACAGAACCCAGAGTTTTCTCTCCTCACACAAAACAATTCCCCCTGAATCAAGGAACTGAAGTGATTGTGCTGAAATCAATCAGAATTAAAAATTCTGAAATTTCAGAAAAAGCAAAATTACAGAATGATGTCAAATATCATATTCAGCTCCAGGGTTTTGTGTTGGATACAAAAATCCCAGGAAACAAACCAATGGAGCAGCATCAGAGGCTTCTTTGCTGCCCTGAGACTGACAGAACCAACTCTCCCCTGTTCTCCCTGGCCCAGCAGGAACACGAGGGACTCCTGATGGAAACATGCACCAATCTCTGGAGAAAAGCCCCACTTCAGCCCAAACCTGCCTTGTCTGTGGCTGGAACCCACATGGGAAGGATTAGATGGACTGGACACAGGAGATAGCTTGGCACAGGAAGTGAGTCAGGATCACACTGGCAGCAGAGGCAATAAATAACTTTGTTCAGAACTCCCAGCACTCAGAGAAGCAAAGCTGGAGCAGCAGATGTGGCCTGCAAAGGGACACAGGGACAGCAGCTCATGGCAGTGTCCCTGAAACCATCCACAAGGTCCCTCATTTAGATAAGGACAAATCAAATACTTTACCCTTCTAACCAGTTTCTGAGAAAAAAAAAAGACAACTGTGTGAAAAGAACCAATGCTTTAAATGAGCCTCATTGGAAAATTGATTAGAACATGTTCTAAAAGTCACTGTCAGTCAGTCAGAGCCATTTTCCAGCCACTCCTGCTGCTGCTGGGGTGCCCTTACAGCCCCTGGGGACCCTCCATGGCTCAGGAATTACTGGTGTTTTCCTCACTGGAGAATTCCCCTCAGGCTGGGAAGTTCCAGCTCTGGTTTCATTGGGTCCCTCTCTGTGGTGTCTGTTCACTGTCACCCTGCTGTGTCTCCATGGAAGGCACTGGGATACTGGAAAAGCTGGAGATTTTGAATTTCTTCCTTTTTCAGAGCTGGACCTGGCCAATGAATCATCCTCAGAGGTTTTTCTCCTGGAGCTCCTGAAGGGAAGGTTATTCCCATCAATCACTGGGTAGTGTCTCTCAGCTGAGCACCCTTCTGCCTTTCCTGGGGTTTTCTGCTTCTGGTCTTTCCTGGTGCCTCCTGGTTTACCATTCCCACCTTTCAGCTGCACCACAGCCACCTTATCACCACCAGCAGTTCTGCCTTGGATCCTTCCTGCTGGTTCTGCACTTCCTGGCTTGCTGAGATGCCTTTGGAGACCTGGCTGAGCTTCCTCCATTTCCATGGAAAACTCTTTCTTGTCATGATTTCTGTGGTTTTTCTCTCGCTCCTGGAACTGTCAGATTTATGTGTTT
>VWZU01009726.1:512472-554917 GCA_013397095.1 Sterrhoptilus dennistouni | reverse complement strand
AAAGGGGTGCGAGGGCCGCGCCCCCCGTCGTTGTGCCGGGGGAAGGGGCGGTGAGCCAGGGTGGGTCTGGGGGTGAGGGGAGCCCTGGAAGGCTTGGGGAATACCAGGGGGATCTGTGCTGGTTGGGGGGCCCGGGGTTCTGCCCTGAAACAGGCGGGGTGCCAGGGCCACGCCGGGCTATGGGACGGGGATTGTGCTGGGGGAAGGTTTAATGTAGGGGACAAGGGTGAGGTCAGAGCTGTTCCCTCGTCTGTAGGACAGGGCGGGTGTGTGGGGGCTGCGGGGACCCCCGTGTGCCCCCATGGGGAGCAGGATCGGGGTGCCTTGGAGGCCTCTCAGGGGTAATCCCAGAGCCGGGGCTGTTCCGTCTTCCTTTCCACAGATACTGGAGAAAACTCATCCTTCCCGATGTCCTTAGAGGTGTCGCCTTGGGTGGCAGCAGCTCTGTCCCAAAGGGTGTCCCTGATAAGGCATAGAACACCCCATTTCCCTCTCCTGTGTGGGATTTTCCTCCTGGCCCCTCTCTGCCCAAGAGGAAGGGCTGTGAGGGTTCCCTTTGTACCTCCCCTGCCTCAGTTCCTCTGGTTCCTCTCAAGGCACCTTTACTCACTCAGGGATGGGAGAAACCAGTGAAATGTGTGATTGACATGGTTTTTAGGGAGAAGAGGCTGGTGTTGATGAAGGAGCAATGCCTACAACGCCTTGGGAGCAAGGCTGACATGGAAAGAGGGAATCAGCCTCTCTCAAGTGCTTTTCCTGCCTGGTGCTCCTCACTTTTGCTCTCATTTGCCTTATCTGAACCCTGCCCTTCACCTCCCGGGGTATGGGTGCAGTCTGAAATGCTTAGTTGGCTTTAAATCCTGCTGGGCCAGTTAAATATCTCCTTCTAATGTGCTTTCACTCATCTGCTTGTCACTGTGCAGCTCCTTCAGGTCGGCTGGACAGTCCATGTCTGTGGTGAGCAAAGGGAGCTCCCTGTTCCTCCTCTGCTGCTGCTGTGGGAGGAGAATCCTGGGCCTTCCCTTGGTTATTTCCTGACTCCTCCTGTGTCTAACCCCGAGGTCTGAGCCTTGCTCTCAGCTGGTGGTCCAGGACGGCACCTCTGTTGTGCATTTGGTGATTCCTGAGCTTTGCCTTGGAAAGCTCAAACAAACCAGGTGAACCGGTCTGGCCGGCAGGCGGCCCCTGCCTGTGACACTCTGCATCGGGGAGGTTTTGGCAGAGTTCTCTAATTCTCCCGAGTGCCTGCTTGGCACACATCCTGCATCCAGGAGCCTCCTTACCTCCTGTGTGCTGCTGGTTTCCAGGGACAGTCACCAACAGGTCTCCAGCAGCCTGACTCAGAGGGTGGAGGTGGGATTGTGCTGCATCCACAGTCACTGGACATGAACCTCCTTTTTTTCCCTTTCATATGAGCTTTGAGAGACCCTCCTGTACAGATTCTTGGCTCTCTCCTTTCTTTCCCCTGACAATCTGGCAGAGGGAGGCTTTGTAGGGACTTGGATACTGTGTTAGCTTCCTTTTCCATGACACTTTGTGCATTTGGTCACTTAGCTGTATTAGCTTTTATTTGCTAATAAAGTTTATTGGCTTTTGGTCCCTGTAGGTTTAGGGTGGATTTTAGGTGTAGATTTAGAACTGGCAGATGCTGTTTTGTTTTTCTAGTTCTGTCTTGTGGTTTTTTGCACTGGGAATTCTCTGCCTGGTAATTTCCTAGGGATGTGTTGGCTGAGTGCTGTGGTGTGTTGTCCTCTGTGATGTGTTGTTTATTCCCTGCTATTTAGAGAGATGGGCAGCCAGGGTCTGCTGGGGTTATTTAAATGCTGTTTTAAAAGGGGAGAAACAGCCTGCTGGAAGTAAATGTGTTTTGTGTCCAGAAGGGCAGGGGTGTTTGATTGCTCTGCTCTGCTGCAGGGTCAGTAACCCACACCCTGTGATGGGCCTGTGAGGTGTCACACAGGGAGCACAGCCCTTGTCCCTCTCACCATGGCTCACCCCTTGTGTCCTACACTGAACATCCAGGTAACAGGAAATTCCTGTCCCAAGGAGTTTAAACTGGGACAGAACAGGGAATTCATCCAGTCGGGCTGGGGGCACAGCTTAGATCAGCTTGAGCTTCTTTCTTTGGGAGTGTCTGGGTTGTAAGAGTGAAAAGAGCTGTGTGCAGGTGGGAGCCTCTGCCATTGTATCAAACGTTGATTCAGAACCCCAGGAAAGGGTTTCCTCCCCCAGCACTGGCTGCCACATCCCCTCCTCTCTCTAACACACATCCCTTGTTGCTCTTGTGAAGTCCAGGCCTTCACAGGGGAATCAAAGCAGTTCCCCACGGGGAGCCTGTGGGTCCCTGACAGGAAGAAGGAACATTGTGCTGGATATCCTGGGACAGTGTGAGTTTGGTACTGTGCATGGGAGAGGCTGTGCTGGAGGGGAAGCTGCCACATGTCACTGGGAAGCAATGCTGACCTGGAGAGCTTGTTCTTCTTAGATCTCATCATCTCTTTGCTATGTCTCCACTCCTGGAAGTGCCTCTGCTTAATTGCTGTCCTGACTTCCAGGTGCTCCTTAGTCATCACACTCTGTCCTGGGCTTAATCCTCCATGTACCAACTCAGTGAGGACTTTCAGCCACGAGGGACAACCAGTGCAGGTTGGCTTTAAAGTTGTCCCACGAGGGACAACTGCAGTGGTGAGCCCACCCTTAGCTGGGCTGCTCCACCAGGCTCTCTCTGTGCTGTGGTTGTTTCCAGCCTCTGCCTTGGCTCTCTGCATCTCTCCCCTGCCAGCTGGACCTGTTGCTTGTGCATCCTCAGCTTGTTCCCAGCTGCAGCAGGCTGCCATCCCTCTCTCCATGGCTGGGCTCTGCTGGTTTTACTGCCGGGCACCATCTGCAGCTCCTAGAAACCAGGCCAGCTCTATTGACCCAAGAGGAGCTTGTTCCTTGTGTGCCAGCTCTGAAAGGGCCTTTGTCTCTGCCATGGCATTGCAGGACTTGTTTTCCAGAGGTTGTTTTCCAGGGTGGGGTGGCTGTGAGTGGTTCCTCCAATGCAGGTGATAACTTGGGATCCCTGTCTCACCTCCAGAGTCTGTAAAAACAGCCATGAGCATGTTTTTGGTAGATCCTTTCTGAGGTGATGCTCCCCATGTAGTCCTGGAGCCCTCAGGCTCCTTGTCCCATGAATTCTAAGGAACCTGGGACTGAGATGTGGTGATTCATTCCAGGCCACATAGGAAGTAGTTGATTAAACCAGGATTTGGACCCGAGTCAAACCACGAACTGTACCAGGCATTCCTTCTCCGTGGCATTGGCTGTGATCCTGAGAGCCAGCACGAGGCTCCATGTCACTGTGTCCCCAGTGTCACTGCCTGGAGCCCTTCCCTGTCCCCCAGGGCCTGGCAGGGTGATCTCCCCAGACTGGAATCCCCTTGCTGGGAAAGAGAAGGAACATCAGTGTTTGCAGCAGGTAGACTGAAACGTGTGGTCATGGGGAGTGAGCTGCTGGTGCAGGCAAGAGCAGATCTCAAATCCCAGCTCAGGCTGGACTGGGCCTAAGAGTTTCTCTTTGCTACTGCAAAGAACAAATCTTCATCTGCGTGTGGCATTTTGGATCTAAGGCTTGTAGGTTAGAAGGTTTTTGAAGCTGCTTTTGGTCTTTTATTCAGCTCCCAACAGCAGGCAAGAACCATCACTCCAGTTTAGGCTGAGATTATTTGTAGGACCTGTCTTTACAGCATCTTGGGATTTTTCTTTTCCCTTTCCTGCAGCATTCAGCCTGTCTATGGGGCACAGCATCCTCCACTGGATTCCCGGATCACCAAAAAGTAAGTGTTTGTCTCCTGGAGGTGCAGGCCACAGGGCCTGGCAGGTTTGGGGCTCAGTTCTGCAGGAAATGGGGATCTCCAGCATCCCTGGCACTGTGATATTGAGAGAAGGACAGCAGTGGGGTGTGGTGCTGCCTTGAGCTCTAGGAAAGCTTGCAGGGAGAGCTTATCTGCTGGTGTCCTTTATGGCCAGAAATCCTTACAGTAACACCCACATCAAAGGAAACAGACTTTTTTGGGTTTTTTAAGTAGTGTCTGATCCTTCTGCTCCTCTTTGGAGCTGGAGGAATTAAAGGAAAGGGAGGTAAAGCTGCCCAGCAGCTACAAGGCTGGAGAACTGCAGCAGCCTTCCCAGCAGGAAAAGGCAGAATTCCTGGTCTGAGCTGCCTCCTTGTCCCCGTCCCGTGCTGTGTAGTGGCAAAAGTTCCCTGCTTCAGGTGGTGGACTTTGGCTCCTGTAGCTGAAGGGTAAATTCCTTCTGTGCCTGAGGAAAGACCCAGGCTGGTCTGGCTGCTGGGAACAACTGCAGCTGTTTTGGGAGTGTCCATGGAAGGAGACCTGCTCTGTCTGCCCCTCTGACATGCCTTTCTCCAGGTTCCAAAACCTTTTTTTGGGTGTTAATCTACGTGTTTTGTGTAGGGTGGGGGAAGGCAGAGCTGGAGGAATTGTACCTGTCTTCTCTTTGCCCTTCCCAGCCAGGAAGGCTGGCACCTCTCCAGCTGTGTGCTGCCACTGTGGCCTCTGAGACTGCTGTGACAGCAGCCTGTGACAGCCACTCCTGGCAGTGGGCAGCCCAGAGAGACTTAACATTTCCTTAGGTCTGGGAGGAGGAACAGAGAAACTGGAAAAAGGGATTGGCTGATTGGAGCAAGGGTTTGGGGGAAAAGGAAAGAAAATGAACTCATCCAACAGCAGGGCTCTGATCCTGTTCCTCTGGCTCACAGCTTCATCAAGGACCGCTCCAAGGCTAGTGGGCTGCCCATGAAAAGCAAGAAGGCCTCCAGCTTCCACGAGTTTGCCCGCAGCACCAGCGATGCCTGGGACATCGGGGATGATGAAGATGAGGACTTCTCCTCCTCCTCCTCATCCTCTTTGCAGACTCTGAACTCTAAAGTGGCCAAGGCCACGGCAGCTCAAGTCCTGGAGAACCACAGCAAGCTGCGGGTGAAGCCTGAGCGGTGCCAGCCCGCCCTCGGGGACCTGCCCACCAACTGCAAGGTCATCAAGTCCAGCAGTGAGGCACAGCTCTCCAGGACCTCTGGTAAGAGCCATCTTCAGGAGCAGCCTCCTGCTCCACTGCTCTCTTACTTGGCCACTGAACTCAACTGCTCCCAGTATGGGCTAGAGGCTGTGACACAGCCTATAAGCACAACAGAGGCTTTTTCATGCTTTTACTATCCTGTACCCCAAGGAGCCATTTTCAGAGGCCTGGCTTTAATGCTTGTGTCCTCAGCTGCTCAATATCCTGCATAGAGGCATGTCTGTCCCAGAGTATCCCATGATCTGGGTGCTAAGTCAGTTTTGAGATCTGTTAAGTTCTTGCTGGGACTTGCTCTGCTGCTTCCACAGTGGTTTGGTGTGCTGCTCTTAGCAAAGGTCTGGGTGAGGTCGTGTTAAAACAGCTTGGGCAGGGAATTGGGCAGCAGCAGCTCCTGCTCACTCTGCCTTGTCTGCCTGTACCTCAGGAGATGGCACTGGCAGCCCATCAGCTTCTCTCTCTGCACTAGCAATTAGCTTGATTAAGGTTTGGATCTGGAGAGCAGAGCAGATCTGAATGTCAGTTCTGCCTTGTGTCCTACCCACGTGCAGAGGGAAGTCTGATGCACTTGCAGCCAGGTGTCTGGATGCAGGAGGCAGAAAAGGAGGCAGAAATGGGGGGAAGTGGTGGAAGAGCCACAACAAATGACAGAACTGCTGATGCATTGGAGTGGGCCAGCAGTGCTGTTCAGTGGTGCTGAGAAAGAGAAGGGTGAAATCTACAGTGTCTGACAGTGGCTGGGGGAGCGAGGTGGGGCTGGAGAGGTGGAACCTCCTTCCCCAGCTCAGTGCAGCATCTGGTCCTTGCTAGAGGAGGGCTGTGTGCGGAGCCCCCTGCAGAAGCAGCAGTCCCTCCCCCTGAGGCCTGTCATTCCCCTGGTGGCTCGAATCTCTGACCAAAATGCCTCTGGGGCTCCCCCCATGACCGTGCGGGAGAAAACGCGCCTGGAGAAGTTCCGGCAGCTCCTCTCCAGCCACAACACTGACCTGGGTGAGTGGGGCACAAGGAGGGTGGGCAGGGGAGGGCAGAGGGGGCCTGCTGCCTGGGTCAGCTCTGCTTTGGGGTGGGAAAAATCACTGCCTGCAGTTGTAGCAGATGGGTGTTTGCAGGAATTGCTCTGTTGGCAGATGGTGATACCCTCCAACCCCGCCCTGTCTGTCCCTAACCATTCTTCATCTTGCACATGGTGGTTGGGATCACTGTGGGCTGTTGGGCTCTGCACGAGAATTGAGGTCCTGGCACACACTGGTGATCCTGCAGCTCCCAGTTCTGTGCCCGAGCTGGGCTGAAATCACCTCTACTCTCCTTGCAGCAGCCCCACATCCCCAGTCATTGCTAGTGTGGGAGCCTTCCTGGAGGCTCATTGTCTCCAGAGCCTGCAGGAGCAGACTGGGCTTTCCTCTCCTTCTAGGTGTAGTGGTGCCTGGACGTGCCTAGGATCTAATCCATTGCCACCACTGTCCGTTTGCAGATGAGCTGAGGAAGTGCAGCTGGCCTGGTGTGCCCAGAGAGGTGCGGCCTGTGACGTGGAGACTGCTGTCAGTAAGTACTGGGAGCTGTGACACCCAAGTCTGGGAGCACTGTGCCACCTCAGGGACATGAGCTCCTTCACCTCCCTGTGTCCCATAGCCAGCTTTGCTTGTGTGCTCCCAGCTTCCAGGTGAGCTGTAGGGTTTTTTGATCAGGGAGTGCCATTGCTGCATCCTCTTTGAGCTCGAAGCCCAGACTGGTGTGGAGACTGGGTGGTTCACTCTTTTGGGGAACTGAACCTGATGGAGTTGGATTACTCCAAGATCAGGAGCTGGGAAGGCCAAATTCCATGAAAGCTCTTTCCCCAGCTCCTGAGTTGTGGTGCCTGAAGCTTGTGGGTGCACAGCTGGCAGGATTTCAAGGGCTGGTGAGGAGAGAGGGTCTGCCCTGAGCTGAGTTTCCCAACGCAGGGCTATCTCCCCGCCAACTCGGAGCGCAGGAAGCTGACCCTGCAGAGGAAAAGGGAGGAGTACTTTGGCTTCATCCAGCAGTACTACGACTCCCGGAACGAGGAGCACCACCAGGACACCTACAGACAGGTAGGAACCCTACTCCTGCCTTTCTGCTTTGGGTATAGCCCTCGCCTCTCTCTCTTGCTGCTGCTTGTCCCCATGGGTGGGGTCATGCCAGGACTTGCTCTGGCTGGAGCTAGGAGGAGTCTTCTCTTTGGGGAAAAGGCACCATGGTTCTGTCATTGTTAGTTTAAGCTTTTCCTAAATGGATCTGATACTAAATTTCAGCTCTGAACTACGTGCCTGCACATGAGCAGAGCAGACTGCAGATAACTGTAGATGGTTTTCTCATCTGTAGCCCTCACTGTGCTTGTCAGCCCTTGCCTGGGGGAACACTGGTGGTGGATTCCCTTCTTTTAGCCTGTGACAAGTTATTGTGCCCCTGGAAACCTGGAAAGCACAGCTGGTGTGTGTAACCCACCTTCTTTTCCAGATCCACATTGACATTCCAAGGACCAACCCACTCATTCCCCTCTTCCAGCAGCCACTTGTCCAGGAGGTAAGGGGATGTGTGTGTGGAGTGAGGCCAGCACTGCTCCTAGGGGGTTAACTTTGTGGGGAAACTTCCCTGCCTGACAGCTCCTGATGCAAAAACCTCCTGGAACTGTCTGGTCTTGTCCCATGTTTCTGAAAGACATCAAATTTGGAGCTTGGGGGTTATCAGATGATCTCTTCTTTGGCAAGATGTAGCCAAGAGCTGGTAAAAAACCTAAAGCTTTTGTTTTGAGACAAGTTAAAGGCAAACAGGATAGTTGAACCAGAACACAGAATAGTTCTGTTTGTTTCAAAACCTCTTTTATGGGAGCAACCTGGACAGGGATGGGTTCAGGAGGTGGCCAGGAGGTGTGGGCACCTGTCCTCTCTGGAAACAAGCTCAGTGTGTGTATGTGCCAGAGCATGGTGTCCAGGGGATTGGGGCAGTCTGGGAATGTTGGTTGTTGTGAGGGAGGCTGCCCTGTTGGGAAATATCCTGATCTGTGCTGTTTTTCTGGAAGTACTGTGCTGATACCTCATCTTCCCACCTGATGTTCAGCCAAGGAGGCTGCTCTGCCAAGAGGCAGCCTTGTCCTGTGGGTATTAAGCTGTCTAGACCTTGAAAAGTTAGGTCTGCATTTCTTCAAGCAGAGGTTTTGATGAGGAGCCTGGACTGTCTTGTCTGAAGAGTGGGCTGGCCTGTGTGTGGGACCTGTAGATGACACACGAGTCTCTCCTACGACTTCAATGCTTCTAACATTACCTTACTGCTGCAGCAAAGCCTGTCAGTGCATGGTCTGCACTCCCTGAGCTTAGCAGTTATGCTTTTCTGCCTCCCCTTCGTGCATGGCTAATGCAGGTACCTGCTTTTCCCTGGTTCTTCCCTAGATTTTTGAGAGAATCCTGTTTATCTGGGCCATCCGGCACCCGGCCAGCGGCTATGTGCAGGGCATCAATGACCTGGTCACCCCCTTCTTTGTTGTGTTCCTCTCTGAGCACGTTGGTAAGTGACACTTGCTGCTCTAAGCACTCCTGGCCCTGGTGGGGTTTGAGGTGTGAAATGCTGGCATGAGGAAAGGGGATTTAGAAGGGGATGATTTGCTCTTCCTTCAGAGTGCCCGGGCCAGGCTGGGGCTGTATTTTGACCTCTTGCTGTGTCTCTGCTCGTTGGATGAACTGACTTCAGTTTCATGATCTTGCTGAGCCCCACAGAAGGGGAAGTGCTGAGGGTGGGTTTGGATTTCAATGCACTTAACAGCCTCACAGCTTGGAGGGGAATGGGATCCTCCAGGCACTGAGGGAGCTCTCAGGCTGATATATAGACTTGGAAGAGGGTCTTGCTCTCAGAGCTTGGACTTGGCAGACAGTTCCTGCTCTAGGAAGAATGAGTGAAGTTTAAAGAGACCCTGCTGAGAATGTAAAATAAACTGTTTAAATACAGATTCCCTCCCTTGCTGCTAGTACAGGTGTGTTTCTCAAACTGAGAGTTTCAGAAAGCAAACTGACTTCTCCCTGCTGCTTCTGGATTTCTTGTCAGCTACTTGCTTTTAGCTGGAGATCAAGTCCTTTCCACCCATGGCATTTTTATTCTTTCTCTGGCTCTAGCTGTGTTTTGGAGTTGACATTAATGGTGGGATATCATAATCCCTATGTTTAAAGTATCTTAGTGTTCACTATAAATAGAAGGAAAAAGCAATTTATAAGACTATATTAGTGACACAAATCCTGTTGAATAAATATTTTTAAGGTCTGATCCAAAAGCCGAAGTGAGTGAAAGCCTTGCACTCTCAAGCTAAGGCTTTGCAAAGTAGTCACAGATCTGCCTTTGCTGAGGGCCTGGTGAAGGGCTGAGCCACCTTGTTTGCCACTGACACATCCTGTGTGGTCAGGGCTGATCCCTGGGAAGGGCTGTTGCTCCTCAGAGCCTGAAGGGGAAGGCACCAAGTGTGGTCTGATGGCAGCTGGAGTGAATTCCCTTCTGTGGGAAGAGCAGATCAGATCTGAGCAGGTTCCCTTTGAGGGGCTTCTCCTGTGGCCTGAGCAGCATCCTTGGCATTCAGTGCTGGCAGAGGCCACTTGCTCAGGGTTGATTTATTAGGTTGGATTGATTTATAGGAGCAGAGCTGTGTGGAGTGAGTGACCTAGGCAAGAAGGGAACTGGTATGAATCATCAGAGCTGCCTGTGGGTACCTGCTGTGACTTCCTGCAGTCCTGTACCCTGATGGGTGTCAGGGATTAGCTCTCCCTGCATGTGGCAGCAGAGTTCATGCTGCATTGGCCCTCTTAGGCTCTGTGCTGGGTTTGTGCTTCTCACCATCTTCCAGGGCTGTTTTCATCCCAAGCTGAAGTTTCTCCCCATCTTCAGGGCTGTTTTCACTCCTGATTGAAGCTTCCTCTCTGGATGTGGCCTTCCTGTTTCCAGCTGTCTCTGAAACTTGGGTTGCAGGGGAAAACTCCTCTTCAGGAGAGCAGTTGTGCTGAATTTGGCCAAGCAACAACCCCCCTTCTGTCTCCAGAGCCTGGGATTCATAGCCAACCATTAGGTCATGAGCTGTTGTGGTGGTTACCTGCTCCCTGGTCTCTGTAGCAGTCAGAGTTAAAAGACAAATCAATAATTGTCTTTAATTTCCATGGGGAAGAGCTGGCAGTGGTCAGTCCCTCATTACTCCTCTGCAAGAGGATTTAAGTCATTGATTTGGAGCCTCCTCTCTACAGCTGCCCTTGCAGAGAGGCCCCTGAGGAGCTGGGCAGGGCTGAGGGCTCTCCATGCTGGATCACTGACTCTCAGCATCCCTGGAGCCTGGAGCAGCTCAGTCTGTGCAGCACCCAGGTCCTTGCAGCAGGAGAGGCTTTGCACAGTTTGGTAATCCCTGTGCTGCAGGGACAGCTCACCTTTGTGGGAAGTCTCTTGTTCAAAGAAATTCTCCTTGTATTTTTCAGGCTGTATCTTCCTTGGGAAAAGGAACAGGCAGTATGGCTCAGGCAGGCACTGAGGGCTCACACACCTGTGTGTCACCTGTGGCTATTCCCATGCTCACAGGGGACTGTACGACTGTCCTGGAAACGTTACGCTGACATTTTCTGCAAATCTTGCTCTGGGAAGTTGGCACCAGCACTGGCACCATCCTCAAATCTCTTGGGTTTGCTGCCCCTGCTCTCCTTTCAGAGCAGGTGTTTTGTGTCAACAAAACAAGATCTCTGAAGGAAGCCAGTGTGCTGCCAGCTGGCTCCTCTGCTTGGCTGCCCACCATGTCCCCTGGGGTGTTATCAGAGCTTCTGAGGGGCTGTCCCCCACAGCAGGGACCACTGGGGACCGTGGGGTGACAGAGCTGGCAGCCAGAGGTGGGAGATCACAATCTGATGATGTTGCTTAGCTGTGAAACACAAGGCCAGGATGACACCCTGGTCTTCTCCTGCTCAGTCCAGGGGCTTCTCATGAAGCAGTCTCAGGCTGGTCCCCACTGCCAAGGTCATTGTAGACTTCTGATCCATCACCCCGTGCTTTGGGCAGGTATTGCATTTGCAGACAACAAATCATCTTTCCTACAGATCAGTTAAAATCTCTCTTTGGAGCTCACCAGCTGATTGATGTGTGTGGTTGATAACATCTCCACTATTTTTGTTACCAGCCCAAGGCCTGAAACATCCATCAGGGGCTTGTCTGGCATCTCCTCCAAGGGCTGGAAAAGGGGAAAATGGGAATGGGGAAAAGGAGGGTGGTTTGGGCAGGGAATGGTCTGTCCCTTGGCAGTCACTTCCAGGGAACAGTTTGGCAGCTTCCTTTGTTTGAAGTTGACACAAACAATGACACAGTCAGCAGTTACCCAACAAACTCCAGGCCCTTGTGTGCAGAGGCATTAAATGCAGCTGCCTCGGGGCAGGGTGAGGGCAGTTTGGCCACACTGCAGTGGCTTGGTGCCTTTCCATCATCACTGTGGAAGGTGCAGGAAGGATGTGGGCCTCTCCAGGTCCTGGAGGAGGAAAACTGAAGGGAAAATATTCACAGGAAGCAGTTTGTCCCAGCTGCCCCGGGTGCTCTGGGGACTGGATGAGCCCATTATTAACCTGCCTGAAGGCATAGGCCTGACACTGTTTGCTTCTTCTTTCTGAGCAATGCCTTGAATCCATTGTGTGTGTGTGTGTGTGCCCCTTTGACCAGCTTCAGAAAACACCAGCTAGGCTAAGGCAGGGAGAAGCTTATCCCCAGAGTTTTCCAGTCCTTGTCTGAACTCCCCAGACCCCTTCTCCCAGTTGGGACCAGTTGCTTTTCCCACCCAGTCTGGATCCAGACCTGCTGCTTCTTCCAGGGGCTGGGCAGACTGCAGTGCCCCCTTGGCAGGTGGGATGGGTTCAGCTGTGCTGTTTTCCCCTTTGCCCCAACATGGCATCATCTCCTGTGCTGCTCTCCTGCCTCTGCATGGACAGCACTGCCTCAGCTACTTGGCAGCAAGCATGGAAGCTTTGGGCCCCTGCCACTGACTGATCCATAGCTGGAGTAATTCTTCCTCCTGACTGATGGCTTCTGCTGCAGGTGCTGCTGAGGAAGAGCTTCAGGGAGGTGTTGAGGCTGCAGGAGCAGCTGAGCTTGTTGTTGGTGCCCTCTGGATGGGCACAGGCTCATCTGGAGAGGATTAGGATGTAGAGATGGTCTGGCAGCTGAGGAATTGGAGCAGGAATGACAGCTCAGCACCTCCTAGAGGAAAACCATATCCCTGCTTTTCCAGGTCGTCAGAGAGGGTATAACAAAGGGATACTGAGCTTCCAGTCCCTTCTGCTGAGTCACTCCCAGCTCTCAGGGCTTGTGTTTGCATTTAGGATGGCAGTGACAGAGCTCAGAGGTGAGCTCAGCATCCCCAGGTGTGTCAGTGCTGGCCCTGCAGTCTCCCCCAGTGCTCTCTGCCTGTGCGACATCACTTCCATCCCTGATTCCAGGCCTTGCATAAGAGGTTGTCCCAGCTTTGGGATCTGCTTGGCAGCACTCCAGGGCTGTGGAGGGGAGCAGTGCCATGGAAAGTATTGATCTTGTTTGCTTCTGGCTGGCTTTGTCACTAAATCCTAATCACAGTCCAGTGAAGACACTGTTGCCCTGCAAGCAGGAGCAGAAATGGGTGAAGGGAATGGGGACACTTGTGTCACCACTCATCCTGACCTCCAGTTTTATCCTGGGCCTGGGCTCACTGCAGGCAGTGCAGACTTGCCCAGAGCTGTGAGAATTTGTGAGCTGAGAGTGGGCATAACTCTCCTCCAGCTGTGCAGTCCTGCCCTGAGCCCCCACTGCCAGAATATGAGGAGTCATTAAAGGCTCCCTATGGAAAGCAGGGAAGGGGGTGCATGGAGCTCTGGCTTCTCTGGTCTTTGCCTTCTCATGTGTCCTCCTTGAGCCCTTTGGAAACATCACTCAGAGGAACTTTGCTTTTGTTGAGCCCCCGTTGCCCCTGGGCTCGGTGTGGCCCTGCTGTAGGTGGCCATCACCAAGCCAGTGGATTACTTTCAGTCCCTGTCAGAGCCATATGTTGGATATCTCCTTTTCCTGAGGCCTCTTTAGTGCTGCTGCTGAGCAGATGTTTGTGCTGAGCCACACTCCAAACACCTGGGGTTTGATTCAAAGCCTCTTGCAGTGTGTGTTGGCTCCTGCTGGGGATCTCCTGCCACAGTTTACTTTGACAGGGGGTGTTGGCAGAGCTGCTCCTCCTGTCCCTGTGCTGGTGCAAGCAGCAGGGTGTTCCCCATCAGCTGGGCAGGTCTCCACAGCCCCTTCTCCATCGTGGTCCTCCATCCACAGTCTTTGCTCATTCCCTCAGGGCTGAGCCTGCCCCTGCCACCAGTCCTGGGTGTCCACATGTCCCTGTCCTGCTCCAGTGCCTGCCCTTCCACCTTCCTCTCTGTGAGACCACGGGAAGGAGATGGACACCAGACAGATTTTTCCTGACTTTCTCCCCACCTGGACCATATGAGAGTGGCTGTAGAGAAGCCAGCAGCAGAGTGACAGTTTTGGATGGTGATGATGATCATGTGCAGCTTGAAAACAGCTTTGCTGCTCTTTCTGCAGTACAAGATTGTGAGATTAGTGGGTTAAGCTCTTGTTTGTCCCTAAAGCTCCTGATGGCAGTTTGCTGTGGAGCTGAGCTCTGCCTCAGAGGAGAAGCAGAGGTGGGAGCAGTGTTGGAGTCACTGGCTCCTGCCCTGCCCTTCCTCCTTCAGGCAGGATCTGTTGGTGTTGGTTTTCCCCAGCCTGTGGCAGTGTCTGCAGTGGATCTGAGCCAAGAGGGTGGCCTGGCTCCAGCCCTGAGCCCCATCTTCTCCTTCTCTGCTTTTTTCCAAGGAACATCAAAGATGCTTGCCAGGATTTCTGAGCCTCTGAAACTGGAAATGGGCCAGCTTAGCTCTGTTATTTGATCTGATTTAGTGGCATGACAGCAGCGTGGTGGGTGCTCTCTTCCCAAGGAGAAAAGGGAGGGAACTGCTGGGTCAGGCAAGCCAGGAGGGCCAGACCTGTGTCTCCTGTCTCCCCACCTCGGTCCCACTGCCTTCCCATGCCTGTTTCCCCTTCCAGCCACCAGGTTAAGGTGAGCCTGGCTTGGAGCAGGTGATGCTCCAAGCTCTACTCTCATTCCCTCCTTGAGGCATCTCTCCCTTACACCCTGGGGGTTCACAAGCCCATCTAAAAACAAGGAGCCTTTTTAACTCTGTGAGAACCCTTTGGGGACAGAGCTGCCACTGACCCTTGTGCTGTCAGACTCCCACTGGGTTTGAAAAACAAACTTGCACAAATCTCTGTTCCCTCCACGCCAAGGCTGCACACATTCTGTGCATGGGGCAGCTTCTGTTTGCTGGAGCTCTCCTGCCAGCTGGGCTCCAGGAGAGGCAGAAACCCCACGAAGCTGAGCCCTGTCTGCCACATGGCCCAGCTGTCCCTGTGCTGGATTTAACTCAGTGCCTTTTCTGCTGCCAAAAAAGATCTTTGCATCTTTGCTTTTGGGTTCTTGCAGCTATGCCTGAGGGTCCTGCTGTCCTAGTGAGGTTCCTGAAGTTTTGGCAGTTCTTCCTCATGAGTCCTCAAAGCTGGCAGCCTCTGTTGTGCTTTGTTCCTGGGGTGATGCTGATGAATCCAACTGGGAACAGGATCTGGCAGCTCCCTTGTGCTGCCCCAAGCCATGGGCTGTGTTTCCTCTCCTGGTTTCTGGCTGCAGTGAAGATTTCCCCTCTCCCAGCTCTCCCTGTGGTGCTCCTGCTGTTCCCCAGGCCAGGTGTGCTTTGGCTGAAGGGGTTCCATGGTGCCAGATCTTTGTCCCTGCACAGCCCTTATCCCAGAAGGATGGCAGAAGTGCTGTGGGTTCCCTGGGGAGCTGTGATGGGTTCAGGGCATTACCAACAAGTCTTTTGGGGGTTTTCAGCTCAGGTGGAGAAGTAGGTGAGTGCATGGGTGCTGTGACTGTGCCAGGCACACCCCTAACACACAGGGAGTGTTGCAGTGCCTGCTGCAAAGCTTTGGCCTGATAAAGCCCCTGGGATTGCCCTTGGTGTCCCTCATCTCCCTGATGCTCTTCCCTCTCTGTTTTGCAGAGGAGGATGTGGAGAACTTTGATGTGACAAACCTGTCCCAGGATGTTTTACGGAGCATTGAAGCCGACAGCTTTTGGTGCATGAGCAAGCTGCTGGATGGGATACAGGTGAGCCTCTGGGGCCACAGGAATTCCTCTGCCCTCGCTGGGGTGGCAGTGTGGTTGTCTCCTCTCCTTGTCTGGGTGAGTATTCTGCATGCTCCAGTATTAGGGAGGTTTTGCTGCTTCACTGAGCTAAATCCTGGGAGATGGGTGCTGTGGCTGTGCAGATGGCCCCTCCTGGGCAGGAAACTCACAGCAGGAAAACAATCCTGGTGCTCAAGATCCCTGTCTCCTTGGCTCAGGATAATCTCATCCCACCTGCTGATCTGGGTTTGATAATTTCCAGCTGTTGGTAAAGCTGCTGCCTCTGACTCAGGACCTCTCCCCACAGGACAATTACACCTTTGCACAGCCAGGGATCCAGAAGAAAGTGAAAGCCCTGGAGGAGCTGGTCAGCAGGATTGATGGTAGGTGACACAGGAGCCTGGTCAGGTTTGTCACAGCAGAGTGAAGCCTCCTTTGGGACAACTCTGAGGCCAGGGGTAGACACTTCTTACAGCACTCATTGAACCAGAGCAGGGCAGGGTCAGCCAGAAACCTCCTGGTGACAGCACAGGGTGAGGAGAGGAGGAATTTGGGAGAAAAAGGTCTCAGCCTGAAAGTGTGTGAAAGCCACTGTGCTGCATGCAGGAGCTGGGGCACTGTGAGCCCCAGGTGTGTAAGTGAAATGTGCTGTTTCAGAGCAGGTACATAATCACTTTAGGAAGTACGAGGTTGAGTACCTGCAGTTTGCCTTTCGCTGGATGAACAATCTGCTCATGAGGGAGCTGCCCCTCCGCTGCACCATCCGCCTCTGGGACACCTACCAGGTATGCAGTGCCCTCCCTGCCTGGCTTGTCACTGTCACTTGTGTCCCTGTGGGGACAGGGGGTGCTGAGGGAAACAAAGCAGCGTGGCCCCAGGGTGTTTACAGCCAGCTGGGGGCTCAGTAGGACATCTGTGTCTGGGGGGTTGTTCTCCAGCCAAGCTGCAGGAGTTCACCCAGAGTTTTGCTGTCCACAGTCAGAGCCAGAAGGATTCTCCCATTTCCACCTGTACGTCTGCGCTGCCTTCTTGATCAAGTGGCGGAAGGAGATCCTGGATGAGGAAGACTTCCAAGTAAGACCCTGAGGTTGGGGGTGATTCCCTGGGGAAGGGAAGTAGAGGGGAGGGAATTGCTCTGGTTGGGATCCCAGTGTGGACATAGACAACTGTCAGAGCTGGCTCCAAGATCATCTGGTCTCAGGAGCTTTGCCTAGAAATAACTTGAGCCTTGGTGATAAGGACAGAGAACTGAGCTGTTGGAGGGTTCAAACATCCCACTCCAGCTCTGATCAGTGTTTGGCCTCCTGTCTCCAGCTCTAACCCTGTAACAGCACCCTTTATTCCAAGGGGCTTGGGGATGCTTCACTGGTTCAGATCTAGACCCAAGCACATCTTGATGTTGTCCCTGAGCCTTTCAGACCTGTGAGTGTCATGAGCAAAAGTTACTGAGCGCTGCTGCCACTGCTCAGGCTGGCCCCGAGCCCACATTGGATCTGTGCTCTGCCTTCAGCCTCTCCCAACTAAGCACCTTCCCCTCTTCCAGGGCCTTTTGATGTTGCTACAAAACCTGCCCACGATACACTGGGGTAATGAAGAGATTGGGCTGCTGCTGGCTGAAGCCTACAGACTCAAGTACATGTTTGCAGATGCCCCGAACCATTACCGCCGATAGGTGCCCAGACTGGCTCCTCTCTCCCGTGCCCGCCCCTCGTCCTGGCCCGATCTGATCACTGTGGCATTTCTGTCATCCCAAGTCCTCAGACACTCCAGCCAGGAGCTGCTCCTCGCTGTACAAAGCTCACCTGAACTCTTGTCTTAACTCTGAACGTGTGCCTGTCTGCCACTCCATGCGCCTGGATGTGCCATTTTGACGACTCTCAGTATTTCACTCCGTGCTGGTGGCTCACGCCAGGAAGGGAGGCTTCAAGGGGCTGAGGGAGAACATGGGGGAAGCTTTACAGATAAACTGAGCCGGAGACAAAGCCCTCCTGTCCTCTCCACTCCCTGTCCTGGGCTTGTCTGGCTTGGGACCACTGCGGCTTCGCTGCCTCCCGTCGCCCTGCACCATCTGCTCCCTCCTCTCTTCCGACACCGTTTGCGCCAAGTCCCAGATGAAAATGCCTTATCAGAGACCTGCCTGGCCGCAGAATCCTTCCCCACCAGGGTGGCAGGGCAAGAAGTTTCTCTCAGGGCCTACCTTCGCTCCGAGGGTCCAGAGACCCCCCAAGCACTTTGTGGGTTCACAAGAGAGTCCCTCGTGCCTGCCCTCCCTCCTTCTCTCCATCCTCTTGGCCTACCTCTCCTCCCCCAGGGCAGCAGGGCAGGCACGACCACTCCATCCACACATACCTGGGATGATGCGTGCCAGCGTGGTGGAACTTTTGGTGACTGATGTTCTGTGAGTGCAGCCCCCATCCAGTGTTGTGGGGAAGGCAGAGGAGGGGGTGCTGGTAGGGGAGCAACATCTCTCAAAAACCTCCTGACAATGTCCCCACTCCTCCGAGGCGTTCTGTGTATATTGTGTTCTTGTGTATATGGGTCAAAGATGTACAATATATGTCTTCTCTTTGTAGCAGATTTTATATTTATAACATGAACCCCCCTGTTCTCCCCATCCTCTCCATGCTGAGAAGGATGCCTGGCTGTGCTGTTGTAGGGTTTTGAACCCCTCTGGAGGTGGGGGGGTGTTCCAGAGCTGCAGGTTTCCACCCCATGGGGTTGTTGCAGTGCTGGCTCTGCCTGAGGTGTGACAGAAACACATCTCAGGGTTTGGGCAGGAGATGGGAGCTCCCAGCAGAAGGGAGAGCCCGTTGGAGACACAGGGTTTGCAGTGCTGGCAGTGCCTTCCTGGGCCCTGCAGGGCAGGGCAGGGCTGTGTTGGGGCAGCACTCCAGGGAGGAACAATCCTGGCTGCAGGCGTGGCTGTCCCCAGCAGCCAGTGCTGTCCCCAGCAGCCTTGTGGGCAGGCCTGGCTGTGGGTGCTGTTACCTCCCAACAGCTGGGGATGTTTTCAGGGGCCATTCCCTCTGTGCTGTGCCATGGGCTGCGTTTGGGAGGGCCTGAGGGGATGGCTCTGGGCCACCCTGAACTCCTGCTGGGCCACCAGGGCTTTCCTGGCAGGGGTGGAGGCTCCCAGTCCCTCCAGTTCCCTTTCTGTTCCCAGTGGGGAGAAAGCAGCAGGCAGTGAGGCTGGGGCCAAGTATGTGACAGGCAGAAAGAACCTTGTTGCCAATAAAACTCCCAAGAACATCCCAAGAAATCACTTTCCTAAGGTGGAGCTGTTTTTTTTCAGGCATTTGGACTTTATGTTTGTGTGTGCCTTTTGTTGTTTTTCTCTGAGAAAACAGAGTGGTCCTTAGTTTAACATCAATTTTAAAAAGAATTTAAAAAACTTCAAGCAACCAAAAAAATCCCCCTACAAACAAAAAAAACCCACAAGGTGGGACCTCCATGCAGCACCCAATTGCTCTTCCCACCTGCACCTGGGACCACGGGGATGATTAAAAGCCACCACGGTAAGTTCTTGATTTCAGGACAACAATAGTAAGGAAGAACTCTTTCTGAGGGTGGTGTTTTGTTGCTTTTGTTTGTTTTTTCCCATACATTAGAACATTTATTTCTCAGAGAGAAAATATAGTCTCAGACAGTCAGATTATAGTAGGTAAAATTAGCTTTTTTTTTCTTTACAAGCATAGATTTTCTTATTACTTCTCTTATACCATCTGATATAAACAATTCTAGAAAGCAAATAAACTCACTTTCTACAATAAATAGAGCAATCTGTGCTTTACAGCAGACTGACAGTAACATTTAGGTTCTGTAGCAACAACAGGATATCAGCCAATCCAAATTCTAAAATCATTTAAAAAACCAAACAAAACCAAAAAAAAAAAAAAAAAAAAAAAAAAAAAAAAAAAAAAAAAAAAAAAAAAAAAAAAAAACCAACTCCCAAGACCTTAAAACATTTACACAGGTCACTAGTCCACAGCTGAGCTACCACCTGGAAAAGTGTATGTTCCTTTAAATAAATTACACTGTGTGCATATAAAAGACCCAGCAACACAACTGAGGACTTCAAGAATGGTGACAATAGGTCTAAATAATTTAGAACATTTTACAGCTATATACACAACATCCTTCCCTAGCCACACTCCATGGGCATTATTATCACTATTAATATTTTTACAAACTCCTATGCCCCATCTCTATGTTACAGGAATCTTAAAATTCCTTCAAATGCAGTTCCATGCCCCAATGCATAAGAAGTGGTATTTTAAAAAAGTAGAGCAAGTAGAAATGGCAGTGATTACTCCCTACTATTCATTATCATTAAGTATTATTATTATTATTTTGATTCCACATTCTCTTCAGTATGAAAAAGTTAAAAATAATAAAAAAATACTGAGTTAAAAAGCAAAATGATGATATTCAATCTATAATCCTGCTTTGCACCTTTGGCTCTTTAAAATGGGAAAGCAAAGAGGGATATGCAACAGAAGAGATCAGAGAAATCATAAAGTCCTTGGCTAATAGAAAAGATTTAGTCACCAAGTTCCCAAACATCAGTTTTGTCACCCTTTTTTAGCAATGCAAACCCAAACCAACAGGGAGTTTTTGGGTTTACCTGGATGACAACACTGGAGACCCACACCAGGGAAGGATGTGCACGTGTGGGAGAAGGTGAAACAGCAGAAGGGTTGTGTGCTCTGGTCAGTGCTTGGTTTCAGTCCAAAATGTGGCAGAGGAAAACAGGGAGACAGAAAAGAGGGGGGGAAAAGGAAGAGGAGCCTTACACCAAATGTGCATAAACCAACACAAAAGATGCATCTCCCTCCAACCCTGATCAACCTCAGTGCCTGCAGAGCTGCTCCAGCTCAACAGACACCTCCAAAATTACTCCTTAAAAAAGGAAGTTACCTTTTCTTAGGTACTGTGCTAAGTCATGATATGAAATGTTACTGCAACAAGCAGAGTCACAGAAATCAGAACTGAAACGTGAAGCTACAAAATCAAATTTCTAGGACATACAGACAGACACACATCAGGTAATTTGATTTTCATCTTTAAAGCTCTGTGCATCTGTGCATGAAACTGTGCAGGGGGGAAAGGTTACCAAAATCTCAAGCTTTTCTAAATGCAGTGAGAGAAATCTAAACATGAAAACATGATGTACGTAGGCAGGAGAATCACAATCAGAGCTCCCAGCTACGATTCTGTGCAGTTTTTATGTGATAGGACAATGTCATTTAAAGAAAAATGAAAAGGCCAATGACGGTTAAGAATAAATTTGGCACAAGAAAGTCCAGCTGGGATTTCTGTAAAGAATCCTGGTGGTGCCAGGTTGCCAGGAATTACCTGGGACTGGCTGACAACTCAAACCCCTGGCAGTACAGGGGAAACAGGGAGACAGTGCATGAGGTCCAAACATCCAAGTGCTGCATGCTCTGCTCACTGCAGCAACTCACCTTGGCTCCTGTGTCACCTGTCAGCTTTTCCTACCTACCTTACTCCCTGTAGACTACATTTCATCTCCTGCCAGCTCTTCAGCAAGACACATTCAGGAAGAAGCTGGACAAGGGGGACTTTTTGGCACATTTCAGGGTACTCGGAGGAGTGCTGACAGCTGCTGGAGGTGCTGTACTCTGCAGTGCGGTGAGCTGGAGGTGAGGGGGAGCAGGAGGCCCCTGCAGCTCTCACAGGTAGGTGGCTGGGATGAAGGGGTTGTCCCCCTGCACTCGGCTCAGGTGGATCATGGCTCTGTCATAGGCCACCTGCACTGACTTGCGGATGCTGGTTTTGCGTCCCTCCATCATCTTCAGCTTGTCCACGGTGTCATCCACGCCCAGGGGAAAGACTTTGTCCCTTGGCAGCCACTGCCTGCAGCAGAGAGAAGGGCAAAGACCTGTCACCTCCTCCCCAGGAGCAGTTACCCTCATGGAATGTATTCATTTATCATTAACACCCTGCAATGATGGTACAAATGTTTAAAACCCTGCATTTGACATAGAAGAAGCCCCTGCAGCCAAAATGCCTTTTGAGCACAGTCTTCTCTCTCCTTGGAGTCCTTACTCAAAGCTTTCAATGCTCAGGGCAAAGTAAGAAATTCTTGTGTTCCACACAACAGCAAATACAGGGATGTCCATGGTGCACAGTGAGTTTTTATCCCTAAGAAAGCTCTGTCTTGTTCCCAGAAGCTGAAAGCATTAGGTTTAGGTGAGTACAACAATCTGAGTATCACCCAGAATGACACATCCCAAGCCCAGCCTAACCCCAAAGGATTATTTTAATTGCAAATGCCTTGTCTGTAGCCAGCTTTTATTATGAGGTCATTTGTCCAGGTCAACTGGACACTGAGAAATGTGTCACCCACCTCTCCTAATGACATCCAGCCCCTTGGAGCTCCACCTCAGCCACTGCTGGCACAGCTCAATGCACCTCCCACTCAGCCAGTATGGGCAATCTGGGGCAGCTCAGCTTCTCTTCACACAAAAATGACAATTTCAGTCTTTTCCACCCTTCTGCAGCATCATTGAAGTCAATCAAAATAAGATCTGACTTCAAGAGGGGTTTTTAGTACTTTCCTGAGGCACCTCAGCTTCCCACAAACTGCAAACAAGGCTCTGAGTGACTTCTGAAGAGAGTAAACATACACCAGAGCTTGTATTCAACAAGAGCAGGGCAAAGCCAAGGACATGTTTACTTCTATTGTGAAGATAGCTTCAATTACAACCTTAGATTTAAGATTTTGAAAACTGATGAGTACAGCAACAGGAAGCATGGCAGTGCCATTGATTTTCTGCTACCAATCATTAGTCTCTCTTTGCAGAACATGCTCTTTATCAAGTGTAAATCCTGTAATCAGGAACAGGGGAACAATGCAGTGTGCTAATTAAAAGCCTCAGGACTTCGTCTCCCCACACCTTTTACCCAGAGGACACAGACACCCTCACCAAGTGATGCAAACCTTATTCCCCTTCCCAACTTCCCAAAGCAGATGGCAAATACTTCTCCCTTTGTTGCACTTTGTCCCCATCTCTTCAGACCCCATAAAAACACTGCAGCAGCCCCAAAATGTCAGGGGAAACCTCCCCAAACACACCCCTATATGTGTTTGGTTCTGCTCTATCTTCCCTCCAGCCCTGGCAATGTTCACCCCCTTCCTCCAGCCCTTCCCTGATCTCTTGGAGCTTCCCTGCTCTTCCTGGAATGGCAACACAAACCTTCCCCAGGAGAAGGGCTCTTCAAACACCACAAGGCTTCTTTTTAAACTCCAGATATGTTATTTTACAGAGGCAACAGAAGAAAAGGCAAGGCCAGCTCTCCTCTGTTCCCACAGCATCCCAACAGTCCAGCATCCCCTTTGTCCAGAGCATAAACTGTGTTTCTGTGATCCCAGCTGCACACAGGTCCTTCCTCCTGTGTCACTGTTCATGGTTCATGTTCCCATGTGGGATTTATTTGCTGGTTCAATATTCCAGTGGGCTCAGCATGCAGCTGTCACCTCTTCCAGCATAAATCTTCAATTTTACAAATTTCCCATTGTTCCACACACAAATTTCAAAGATTTTTTTTGGTAGTTTTAAGGCTCTTCACTGGTTTTTGGCTTATTATATCTGGCTGGTTGACTTTACCATGTGAGCCTAGTCAGGAACTAATCCTAAAATCAGCAGATTCATCCTGTCAACAACACTGCAACAACAAAAGGCCTTCAGATATTTTTCTCACTTTGAACCTATGTGCTTATACCTATATTTTTCATCTTAGATAAAAATCTTGATTTGAAAACTGCTGGTACTCAGCACCTTTGAAAAAATCAGCCAAGGCTAAATATGAAATAAACCCTGCATTTTGAAAATGTTAGCCTAGAAATTTTTGGCAAATCTTTTATGCAGCACTGCAACAGACTGCTGGTGTTCTGAAATCAAATGCTCTCTGTAATTTGCTGTACATTCTCTTCATGTGTCTCATGCGGGGATTTCATGTGATTTTTGTGGTGATGTGAGCTCTGGGTGAAGGATGCTGGACTGTTCACTGTGGAAGTAGAGCTGTCAGATGTTGTGCTCTTTGGCAGAGGAAAAGCAGGCTGTCTTCCTAATTTAGACTCCTCTTGCCTGCTGCATGTTTAAATCCCCCAATTTACATGTAACATCATCATAATCCCTCTGTGCTCCCACATCCCAAAGACTGTGTTAAACCTTCTCGCTCACACTCACTCACCACGGAGCTGTCCACACACACTCACCAGGTTCTCTTGTTGTCAAAGAAAAGGACAAGGAAGAGCTTTTCTCCTGCCTCTGTCTGCCTCTGCTCCCCCAGCTTCAGGACATCCATGGGGGGCACAGGGATGGGGACTCCGTTGTGCAGCAAACCCTCGCGCGGCATCTTGGGGTCGATGATCTGGGGACACAGGGGGAGGAAATTTAACACAAAACCCTTCCCAGCAATGGACAGAATGCATCATTTTACTGTTCTTTCAGTGTATCTAAGCTAGACAAATTATGTCTGCTTTGGGTGGGTAAGCAAATCTGCTTGTTTTCAGTGTCTCTTTTTAAAAAAATATGAGCCTGAGGCTTCCCCTGTGGGAGGGAAGCCAGTCAGTCCCAAAGCCAGGCACCCCACCTTGAAAAAGGGATGTGAGTGGTTCTGTGTGGCTCTAAATGCATTTACACTAATGTGTAATTCACTACAAACTCAGCACTATTCTGTTCAGCAAATGATTTCCCTCCCTCACATCACACTCCAAACAAATGTGATGCTCCTGCTGTGGTTCACAGGCAAAACCTGATTTCACAACAGCTCCATTCTGGAACAACTCAGCTGACACCAGTGGCATTACTCAGATTTACACTGCATTAGATCAGAACCAGGACAAATATTCTGGGAGTTGACACGCAGTGCTGGCTCCATCAAGCCAGGGGAAGAGAGGCTATAGTAATTCTGAAGATAAATCACAACAAACACATCAATTCTCCCCCTATAAAGCAGAAATGTGCATGTCCATGTTTGTGCTCTGTCAGCACAGGAGGAAGAGAAAAGAGCAGAGGGTGGCTGCAATACTCAGTCTGTTCTTCTGACCCTCTTAAGGGCTTGAAAAAGTAAAATTGGCTTTGACATTGGCCATCTGTAGGAATTTATTAAGACACTTTGCCACCACAACAGGCTGCTATAAAAAAAAGCCTTTTTTGGAGGCAGTCTCAGTGGTTAAATCTATTCTAAGCCACAGTTTAACTCTGGCTGTAGCCACATGGAGAACTAAAACTGCTTAGGATGGCCAGCAGATCCATGGATGTTCCCTCTTTGGGCTCCCATTTGGATGAGAGTCACACTTCCAGCAGAATCTGCCCTTTTTGATGCATTAATAGATAAATATCCAAAGGCAGATAAACAGTAAGAAATCATATTCAAGGGACATGCATATATGCTCATATTTAAATCAAACATATGGTTGTTCAAGAGGATGTAGACATGACAGGGCCACCTGAGCACCTACAGATGGAGCTGTGCTCACCAAAGAGGGAAATGTGCAGGCAGCAGAACTTGGTGCCTGCATTTATAAAATTTAGGTCTTCTCATGCCCACAGTACTGATGACTTTCCTCAGAGGAGAGTGAAAGAGCTCCTACCCCTGACAATGAGAGACCAATGTTTTATGAATCCTCTGCAAAGCTCTGAAACAACGAACACAGGGAAAATTCACTGTGCAAAGGGCAAAGGAGAAAAAAAACCCCACATATTACATTATTTTGGGAAGTTTTCTTTTTCTGTCTGGTTACAGTGCACAGCAGAACTGTGTTGTGGGCTACCTGAGCTGCAAGGCAGAGCCACAGGGCACTTACCAAGGCAGGGTAGGAGGGATAACCACGGCACTTGGCCCACACCAGCTCCAGGGGCTCCAGCTCAGCCTGGCTCTCAAAGGACATCAGCAGAGGCCTGCCTAAGGGACAGCAGCAGACACAGGTTAGGAGCTGGTACCAGCAAGAGAGTTGTGAAAACACAAAAGGAACCACAGTCATCTCACCCAGGTCTCATTGTCTCAGCAGCAATCAACTAAAACAGGTGAACCACTGTAGTACCTAAAGCACATTGACAAGACTAATAGGAAAATCACTTGTTGTTTGTATCTATAGGAACTGGGTGTTTATCATAAAACTCAGCATGTACCAAACTCCAGCCTTTATGTTCTGTCAGTACAGTCAGGTTCAGCACTAAGATAAAGCCACAGTCTCCTAAATCGTGGGCCTGTGCATGGATGAGGCTTCACATGAACTCTTCAACACAGAATGTTCATCAAATTGAGTCACTGAAATCAAATGGCCCCACAAGAGATGGGTTTGGTCATAGATATGAAATTGGCCAGTCCTGGTCCTGGAGAAGGAGCAATCTTCACTAGTGGAAATCTTACAGCAAATACTGCTTGCTCTGAGGAAAATGGTTAAATATTGGCATTGAAAACTGAATCTAGAGAATGCTGAGTACAACCCAGCTGAGCACCCTGGCAGGACAGATCTGATGTGCTTCTCCACTACTGCACTCCAAATGTACTCTTTCAGTAATGAAATTATATTCCAAACCCCAGAACTGTCCCACTGATTCCAGTTCTCATGGCAGCAGCCTCACTCTGTGAGCTCATCCCCAAAGCAGACACACAAGGTCCAGGATAATGATGATTCTCAGAGAGGCACGACAAGAGCCAGCACAGAAAGGCACAGGAGTACCAGGGCCTCCAGCATAAACCTGCAATAACTCTACCACTGACACACCCTAAGAAACACAACAGTCTGGTTGTGTGAGCACAGGAGGATGCTGCACTGCCCTGGGGAGTGCTATAGCAATGTGACAATTTTACAGATGTACAACACAGCCTGACAAAGACAACTTTATTAACAAAGACCCTGCAAGCAACACAAGAGGGAACAGCTATGAAATCATCTCCAGAGAGACCCCTCTTTATAATTATGATCTCCTGTTTGTGTTACAGCATAATTAAAGAGAACTAGTCCCAAAACAGGAGGAAACAATGACAGGCACATTACACACACCAGCCCTCCAAGGAGAACACAGGGCACAGGCAACCAGGAAAAGTGGAAGCAGGAAGAATGTTCTATGCAATAACCTAAATCTGTAACAAAGCAGGTAACAGTGCCCAGGCAGGTCCAGCTTGGGTAGTTTGTGCAGGACTGGCTCCTGGTGTGCTCTGAGATGTGTTCCCCCTGGTTCAGGTGGGTGCTGGGCAGCAATTCTCACCTGAGCCACTGAAATCAGAGTCTCCATTCACACCCTCCAAGAAGGGCACCCGAGACAGAGCTGGCTTCCCTCGACTCCGCTTGGGAGGCATCAAACCACTGCCAGGGAGATGTGGAAAAGTAGAGCATTAGGAGAAAACAGATTATCCTAGACAACAAAGACAATGATTTCCTCAAACCAGGTTAAAGTATTGAAAAATTACTGCACTGGTGTATCACTGACATGAAAAGAACACTGAATACTTGTGCAAAATGTGATCTCTTCTGGTGAAAGCACACTGGGCATCATCCCAGGTTTGCCATGAAAAGGCCTCACAGAAACACAGCTGTAAACTTGAGGAGGAAACCCAGTGAAGACTTCACACCTGAGAGCTGATGTAACGATGCCTGGAGCTTGCAGGAGCTACACCAGTTGTGCACAGGCTTGAGAGACGACACAGCAGCCCTCCAGTACAACTCCAGTATGAAACTGGACTTTGTCAGCCCATATCCTGAATATCCTTTCACTCCCTTACTACAAACATTTCAGGAAATGGACTACGCTTCCACCTCAAGCAGTCATATCTTTTTGCATATTGTAATTTTATTTTTTCTTTTACGGTTTTCTAATAAGCAACCTTTTGTGAGTGATTTTGATGCTGGAAAAGAAAGACTGGAGAAAAAGTAAACAGAGCTGTTCCTAAAGAGAATAACTGCACAAGTTATCCACCAGACATCAGAAGATGTTAGGTGCTTGCTTTAAGTCTGTTAGTCATGTTTGAAGTGCTCAGTTCTGCTCTGAAACTTCTGAGAGGAAGAAAGCAGCTGTTTAGTAGGTGGCAAAAGTTCAGCTTTACCTGCAGCACTGAACTGAAAATTTGAATTCAAGTTTTTCCAAGTTTTGGTTCTCAAGAACTGCATCAGCAGAGAGGATGTGCGTGCACTGAGAAAGAGCAGTGTAACACACACCCACTTGCTTGAAAAATCAAGCACTGCTTTTGGGACCTGCAGCTTAAGAGGACAGAATGAAAACTCAGCAGCTTTTTGTCTTTTAGAGTTAACATACAGATAAGTAACAGTCTGGGCTGGATTTGGAGCTAAGAAGTCAAAGAACAGAATCAGAGAGATTAATCCAGACACAGAAGGTGTTCCAGGGAACAGTTCTGCCTGGGGCACTCACCTGCAGGCTTCAAACACCAGCCCACTGCCCAGGGCAGAGCTGCACTCCGAGTCAGAGCCGCTCCCTGGATGTTTTGCAAAGCCATTGGTCACTCCTGCTGAGGAGACAAATGAGAATGACAAAGAATGACCCCTGAGAGCATCCCCAAGACCAGAGCAAGCACAAGAAGGCCTTGACCCTGGCCATTCCCCAGGCCATGGACCCACAAACCTCACACCCCCACGGGCTCACAAGTCCAACAGCCACACAAAGGGCAAATTCATGGCAAAGCCTCTGGTGTGTTTTTTTCCGGCTGTAAATATGGGCCTGTCACAAAGAGCACATTCCTGGGAAAGACCTTGTTGTGAATATCCCCATCACCCTGATCTGCTTCTGCAGAAACACAGATTCATCACACCAGACACCCTCTAGTTAGGAGAAATCAATTGTGTTTGAAATTGTGAAAAGAACTGGAGTTGAATCACAAAGCAGTGGTGTAAGTCAGAAAAAGACCAGCTGTGCTGTTTCAGCAGAGGAGAAATGTCACTGCCTATTATAAGTGATTTTCCAGCACCCTGCCTTTATTATCCCTTTTTTTTAAGTTCAGCCTCTCATTCTGACCTCTACCCAGTGTGGATGACAACTTTCTGCTTTAATTACCAAGAGATGATGATGGAGAGTCCTTCCACTCTGTGGAGAAGTCATCTATGTTTCCTTTAACCTGTCCTGACAAGTCAATCCCCACATTCCATTGCCTTCCTCCCAGTCTCACTGTTCTTGCAATCTCATGATAGCCAAATAATTATAAGATAATATTTGAGGTGTAGGCTAAGTCAAACCTTCCTGATGGGAACTGTCGCACAATGGCTGTTCACACAGAATTAAAAAGAAATTACAGTGCTGTCACTCAGATATTACTTTCCTCTTCTGTCTTTCCAAGTTTCATCTCAGCTGCTTATTCTCATTTGCAGATCTAATCTAAAAAGGAATTTGTGTGGTATTTTAACTAATTTTATTTTAACTCCAGAAGTTATTTCAAAGTAATGTTTAAGTTACTCCACAGTACTTAACTCCCAGCTGGGCACATTGGCTTGCCCTATAAAAAATGGAAAAGTCTCTCTTACAGCAGCCTGGCAAATAGGAGAATTACTTGTGACTGCCCTGGGCTTCATCTTGGTACCTTTAAATGTCTAAAATGGAGGTAATTAGAGATGAGCTACAATACCAAAACCAACATGTACAGTCAATGGAGAAGTGCAGCTTATTATGGACATGTCTGCCCTGTTTACAAACATGTGAAGTGATGCAGCTTTCACCAGGCACATCTGGTTATGAGGAATGTGCTCTCCTCTAAGCATAAAGTCAGTTCTGGGTGTGTTAGTTTGGATGCAGAAGTTTTTACTCAGCCCCAGGATTTTTCCTTCCTCTGCCCCATCTCACAGCTTCCAGAACGAAAAGGAATCCCAAGGAATTACAGAATCACAGAATCAATTACAAAAGATCTCTGAGATCATCGAGTACAACCTAAGACCCAACACCACCATGTCACCTGGCCCTAAGTGTCATATCCAGCCTTTCCTCACCTCTCTGTGCTGCCTGCCTGGGTGACTTCTCCCCACTGCTGTCACTGCAGCTCCTGCTCTGGGGCCGTTTCCGCGCCTGTCGCTCCCCGTCGGGGCAGGAGGGTGAGCGCTGCCCGCCCTGCCTGTGCTCCTCCCCGTTCTCCAGGGGGCACTCCAGACCCCTCTGCAGCTTCACACCGTTCTTGGCTTTTTTAAAAAGGACAGATGTCCGCCGGCCCACACTGCTGAGGGCGGGGCTGGCAGGGCTGTCTGCAGGGGACAGGGCCAGGCCGTTGAGGCCGTTGTTGGACAGCAGGCGTTGGAAAGCCTGGCTCTCCTGCTGTAGGGTCTTCTTGTCAAAGAGCTCCCGATCCGACATCATCCTCCTCTGCAGCTGGTTCAGGGGCCTGCTTTCACTGATGGGTTTGAGTGTTGGAGGGTCCTGCAGAGAGTCCAGCTCTGAGAGGGTGGGTGCAGGTCCTGTAGGCTCCAGGGTTGGAGGTTGCGGGAGCTTGGCACCATCTAAAGGAATAAAAAAATCTGCTTGAACGTTTTAGCAAGAGTTATTCCCATCTTTCACCAACGCCACAGGAGAAACAGCAAGTTTTGACTGCTGATGAGAGACCTGGAATCAAAACCCTGCTCGCTCACCTTTCTCCCCTTCCTCATCCCCTTCCCTGGATGATGTCTCCAGCCCCTCCCGTGGCACAGTGTCCCCGTTGGGCAGGGCCTTGCTCTGCTGCTGGGCCAGTTTGTGGCGGATGGAGTTGATCTCGCGCCGCAGGAGCCGGATGCGCCGTGTCCGGGCGCCGCTGGAGCGCATGGTGCTCACCGTGTCCAGCTTCTCCAGCAGCTCCTTCAGCTGAGCCTCCAGCGACAGGTGAGCCCGGTTCTCCGGGACCAGGATGTTATCCACTGCAGCACAAGAGATGGGACAGTCAACGGAAGGGGGTAAGGCTTCTTGGAGAAGGAGCTGGGGCCAGTGCCAGGCCTCGTTCCCTTTGATGGTGTCTGTGAATCAATCGCTTTAGCCTGGAGATTTAGCAGTCAGTAATCTTGGAATTTGGACTTCCTTCCTTTGGATAAAAAGCAGCTGATTCAACTTGCACTGTCCCTAAGTTCCTGCTACTGCCCCAGGGGCAACAGTGAAAGGACATGTCTGCAACCCACACAGAACAGTTTGTGGTCTAGGCCCTTGTTAAGAAACCTATTTCATTGTCAGATTAAATGACAAAATCAGACTACAAACATAAGTGGCCAAATGTGACATATTTGCCATTCCTCTGGCTCTGCTGGAGGGCTGGCATCCACGAGAGCAGGACAGACAGCTGAACACCTACACAAATTTCATAATGACTGTCCATCTGCACCCAAGAGGGGTTCAACATTTAGGAACCAGATGGCACACTGCAAGCTCTGTGTGCCTGATGGTTGTACTAAGTTTAGCCAAGTTATTCAACCAATGCTTTGGAGCTGCATCTCAAGAGGGCTGTGGGAATGGATGGGGTTGTGTTGGGAATGTCAAGTCTCAGCTAGAAGAATTGCTTAGGTCCCAGTACCTTCACCCCTCATCACCCCTTTCAGTGCTCCATGTAACCCAACTGCTGTACATCTTGCCAGTTTACAAAGTATGTCCCCAGGCAAGAAAAATCCCAGACCCACCTTTGCATTACTCTTTAAAACAGTGATTTTGTAGGACATTCCTGGCACAAATCAAAGAGCACAGGCAGTTTACAGGGCTGTGCCAACACAGACATACACTAGGAGAGCTGGAGCTAAGCTGCACCTAGCACAGAGTGCCCAGCTCACCTGAAATCCCACTCTCAGGGGTTCTAAAGGAGTTCTATATGTGCCTAGGTCAACAGACAGATAGGAAAATTCTCCTATGCAGAATGGCTATGATTTCCATGCAGGCTGAACAAGACGTGCTCAGAACTAAAGCTATGATCTGCCTGAGGGGGGGGAAAAAAACTCACCATCCTCCCAAGAAAAGCGGTAAAAGTCGTGGGGCTTGGGCGACTCAGGCAGGTGAATCCCCACGCCAGTGTCAAAGCCGATGCTGTCGGCCTGGCGCCGCGCGTGACGCAAAATCGCTCCCCCGAGGTCCCGGAGCCGGACAGCTGCTCGGTGGAAAATCGTGTCTTTAGCATTATACCTCATGCAGTTGGCAACTATAAGGTTAAAGTCTTCCTCAAACTCGTCCAAGGTTCGGTACAGGTGGGACTCCAGCTTCCGCCTCATGGTGGAAAAATCCATTGGGTTGGAAATGAATTCCAGGTAATCTGGAACCTAAACATATAAAACCTGTACAATTACAAAAACCATTTACTAGCCAACCAGAGCGCACCCATCACAAGCACTCTTAATGCCCTTTCCACTGGCAAGGGGCAGCAACAAATGTTCATTTCTGTGTCACCCAGGCAAGGCAGACATGCCCTGGCTCTGCAATACATTACTCAACCAAGATGTGCTAAACTTCCAGAAAAAAACACCCTTTTTTTGGCCTGGAAGGATACACACATCATGAGTTCTTTTTGAGATAAGTTTTTAGTCCTTTAGCACCTTGGGACAAGGTGGTTTATGCTCCTGCCCAGTAATATCTCATCTACAACCCATTAAACACCTCTAGGAAAGAGACTTGCCTCGTTCAGGTTAACAGGCTCTGTGAAGATCTGGGCAGCATCCTTCTCCTGCAGCAGGTCCAGGGTTGTGCGGAGCAGGACAGTGAAAGGGGTCAGCTGCAGCTCCATGGCAGCCTGCTGCACCTTCACCTGGCAATGGGAATACAGCCATGAGGACACTCACTGAGGGCAGGATCTGCGAATGGTGTCTTCCTCCACATTCTGAATCATCCCCCCAGCTTTACTCAGTGGTAGAAACCTCAGGTCAGCATTGTTGTAAAACTTTTGGCAAACACTCTGGACTCTCCTTGTGCAGGATGTACATTTTCCAGTCCAATCCTTTTACATGGAGAACTCCTGTTTATTTAATCTCACAAAGTCAAAACAAGAGGAAACCCCAGGAAGTTAAAGGATACTACCATTAAAAGTCAAAACAGGCTTTTCACGCCTGGTAAATTATCCTGGAGAACTCCCTGCCTCAAGATACTGTTAATATGCCAATTAGCAACACTACATAAAAATTAAAAGTATGCAGGCATTTATCTGAACAACAACATCCATAATTAGACTAGAGAGCAAAAACAAAGTTTAAGACATAAGCTCTCAGACTTCAAGGCAAAAATCAAACAACAGTGGTTAGATGTCTGCAAATTCCTAATACAGTTCCTTCTATCCTTTAGGAAGTTTCTAATACTGTTTGATTTCAAGCAAACAAGTTGTAGCACTGAATATCTCTTGCACTGAAAATCTATTCAAAGAAGACTGGAACAGGATAAAAGTATTTATTCATCTTGTAACATCCTCATATCTTTGATCTTATAATCACTCGTTATGTCATTAAATCAACACTTCAGTAACAAAGGTAAGCAAGTCTGTTTAAACAAAGCAAACTGTATTTGATGTGCTCAGCAACAAGACAGCATCAATGAGAGAATGAATATAGACAGATATAAAGACCACACTTTTCCCCCAAAACAGGAAAAAAGCCAGAGATGCACAATTTCTGCACTCATCTAACAGCAGGGCTGGGATAGAGCCCAACTAGATACACTTTTCTGTGGTGTTTTATCCTTTTAAAAAGCACACCATAGTTTCCATAAGCTTTTATGGATTTAGCCAGCTGTGATAAGGTTATATCAAGATATCAAAAGCAAACAAAGTCCAAGAATGTTTTTTGCTTTTTTATCCTCCCACCTAAAATACGTTCACACAGCAATGAGGGCTGAGCCACTGATGTAAATCAAGGATAATGCAGTAAATGAACCATCAAGAGGACTCCAGGAAAGCTGTGGGTAGTTTCTGGCCATGAAAAAATTGCTCTCAGAGGAGGTGTGATCACAGAGGATGCTGCTTTCCATCTTCCTGCAGACAGCCTGGAAGCAGCCAGGCAAGGCCTGAGGATGTGTATAAGCTCACTGTGTGCCCAGTGAGCCTTTCCTGGAGCTGTCCTGGAGGATACTCCAGCTGTGGGTGCAGCAACCAACAAGGTAAGGACAGCAAAGACAGGCACAGCTGGCAAGCATTGGAAGTCACTGGTGAAACTTTAGAGATGTGCACATAGGTCAAAGGAGAAATTAGAAAATTTAGTAAATGGTCTCCATCTTAAAACTTTTTCTCCTGAAAATGTCATTAGAGGACAAACTATAGGAATTTTTAGCTTTAGAAATTAAGAGCTGAATTGTGATTTAGACTTCTCTCTGGAGAAGGTGTTACCAAACTCCTGAAATAATCATGTAAAAACCTAACTTCTACTCTGCAAAACATCTGGTCCATGCCCAGAAATAGAAGGGGTTCTGTAGGCCAGGAATCAAATCCACTATTAATGATGCAAATACATTTTGCCAGCCCTGGTTCTGAGGGCAGAGGCTGCACAGTGCAGACCCATGACTGGCACAGGGAGAGGTGGCTCTGCACACCCAACAGTCAGAACCTAAGAAAAGAGGAAAAGGCTCAAGAAAAACTGTTGTGCTCCTTCTGTGCCTCCTGCAGCACAGAGAGCTTGCATGGGACTGAAGTTAAGAGCTCATGGGACTGAAGTTAAAAGCTCATGGGACTGAAGTTAAGAGCAGGAACTTGACAGCCAGAACCCCCTACCTGCTCCCGTTTGAGCTTTTCCCGCTTTCGGATGAGCTCGATGAGCAGCCGAGCCCGCTCCAAGTCATGCCGGAGCTTCTGCCAGTACTTCAGCTCCTCCTTCACTGCACTTGTCTTCTCATCCTGCTCCTTCTGCAAGATACAAGTGGGGTGAGATAAAAAACACCACAGGTTTCCTGTGTTTCCTTCTTCTGCTAGGAATGCTCTGGGAATTGCTCTTTGTCTTCCTCTTACTGTCTTTTCTCTTATTCAGATCATGTCCCCTCCTTCCTCCAGCATTTAGCTGTCTAACAGAGAGAACATCAGCTTTTCTAGATTTTACCTTATCTGTGAAATTACCCCAAATTATTCTGCAGCTTCATCCTGGCAACACACTTCAGTGCATGCTCATTTACACCCTCCCTGCTTTTACATCCAAGTTTACTACAGAGGCTGGGATTTTTTCTGAGCATTGGAGCAGCAGTCCAAAGCATTTACAGTCTAAAGGGAAGGCAACCAAAAGCAGGGGGGAAAAGAGCTATTCTATAACCCATAAAAAATAGAGCCATGGAAAGACATCTGCCAAGAATGGCCAACACTGGGAGATGAGCTCACACCTTCCAAAACACAGTTCAGTGGCTTCGCAACACAATCATCCTTCCTCTCCCAAATCTGTAGATTTTTTAGTGATTTGGATGATATACCTCAAGTGCATACACTTTCACATGATTGCCAAGAGGACAATTGCTTCACAAGATCCTCATGGTTTATATTAATGGGACATTTGTTCCTAAGAGCTTATGGTAAATTGCCAATGTAATACACCAAGGAAATGCTGCGCTTTCCCAAGCTCTGCATTGAAGAGTAGGGAATAATTTTTTTATTTAGCACCCAGAGTAGTCTTCTTGCAAACCAAAAGCCTATAAATTCCTCCAACTACAATAAAAATATATATGTACATTGTATACAATCCCTACTGACAGGCTGTGTTAGAGGGGAGATAGAGTCCTACTGCTTCATTACTTCAGCATCTACTTCTCATGCCAAATGCAGTGCTGCTTAATAGCACCAAGATAAAGTGAATACAGATGCCAGCTCAAAAGACGAAGCAAAAGAGTCCAGAGCTGATGATTATGTCCAAAAGTGCATGGGATTGAAATTGAAGCTGCAGGAAGAATGACCCAAACTGGAATTTGGCCATAACTCTGGAGTTAAAACCCCTTTTCTTTACTCACTCCAAGGAATGTGTTTTTATCATTCATACATGAGATTCCACCAAGAGCCCATCACACCCTTGCACAACCCTGGGTCTTCTGACTCAGGGAAAAAGCTCCTACATGCTGCCTCACCAACCTCAATTTTAACGGCATCACGGATATCCCACTAACACACTTAACTCAGTTCTTCAGCCATGAACACACCAAGAGGAGACCGAGAGAGACTTAAATCTGATTTTTTCACCCTCCCCAGGCATGTGTTAAGCTCATCTCCCCCTGGAAGGCAAGCTGTGTGTCCTGCCATGTGTCCTAGGAGAGCCTGTGAGCAGCTGGTCCCTGGGTACCTGCTCGGCGTTCCTCTGGGACTGCAGGTGCGAGTGCAGCCGCCGGATCAGGGGCACCCCGTTCCTCGCCTGCCGCTTCAGCAGCCAGTAGTTGTGCAGCCTCTGCATGAACTGGTTCTTCCTCTGCAGGGAGAGCCCACTGCAGATCTTGTTCAGCCTGAAGGAAGCACAGAGAGTCATGGAGCCCAGCTGCAAAGCAATCGTGGCTTTGCAGACCCATGGGTGTCCTTGTGATGAAGCTTTGCAGTGTTGTGTCAATGCTCACTCTGAATTTCATATGAGCTGGGACAATTTGGGATCTCCTCACATGCAGATAGATGTGTCTCCTTTTCATACTGGAGGGTCCCAGCAAGTTCTTGCCACAGCACAAAGTATGAAATCAGCAATTCAGCTCCAAGCCTTCATTTCGAAACTACTTTCCGTGTCAAGAACCTTCCAGGGGCCATTTAAGTTTGATGTTATTAATCTGGAGCCTGGAAATTAATTTGACAGGAGTCCAGGAATAATAGATCTCATATTTTAACCTTTGCTTATCTTACACATGGTGCCTTATCAGCCTATCTGTTAAAATAGAGACATCAACACACTTCTTAAGGCACCAAACAAAAATTCAGCACTACCTAGTTCTGCATGAGGGAGAGCTGGGAGAAAAATACAAAAATATGGCCAAAGTCAAAGGCGCTTGGAACACTGTCAGGTTTGATGTGCTCTGTAATAAAAGGAGGAATTAAGAAACTATGAAATGAGATCTCAAAAATTTTCATAGTGAGGTGACCCCTACCTACCTACCAACTTGTAATGCCTGAAGTAATTTAAAAATACCTTCATGGTAGATGGGTGTTTGCCATTAGAGACCACCACAGAGTCTGCATTACACAACAGCTTGGGATGGCTGCTCAGCAAAGCCAGAAAACCACAGTGACACTCAGAAGAAACCCAGCTACAAGTTATGCTGCGGAGCACTCTGAACACAGTTATTGCTAAGCCTTGACTTAAGATTCAGTGTTTCCAAGGTCAACAATGAGAGGGACTGAGTCCTTAAAACAGACCCTGTTCAGCTACAGCTGTCCAACTCCTTCCCTAAACCCACAACACTCACCTGTAAGAGGGAATTTGTGCAACGGTCACCACGGGCACAGATGAACGCCCTTTGGTCACGTCACCAGGCTCCTTTTTGATCTTTTGCTTCAATTTCACTTGGTTTTTCTTCACAGACCCTTTGGGAGGGCCAGAATGGGCTTCCTCCTCTTCTTCCTCCTTCACAGTGACCTCCAGCCCATCACCACCAGCAGCTGGAGACCCTCTTCTCACCGTGCCACGCGGGGAGTGGCTCTCACAGTAGGCAGTCTTGCGCACGGTGAACGTCGTGCCATTGATGCTGGTCTCCCTCATGGGCTCAATCTTCATGAAGAGACCGGCTCTCTGTGCACAGGTGACGTGGAAGGCAGTGTAACAGTTCACCTTGTGGCATTGGATAGCAGCTCCCATGCCCTTCTGCTTGCAGATACAGCATGTGAGCTTCCACCGAGCTGGAGGGATGTTATTGATCCCTTCGATGGGCTCCAGGAACACAGTGTTTGCAAAGCAGACCTCTGGGATCCAAATGGCACAGACCACGTGGGCCCAGCGGCCATCACTGGTCTGCTTGAAGGCTCCTCCTTTGTTTGGGCAAAGGACACAATCCACAGGGCGAGAAGGGGACTGTAGGCAGCAGCGGCAAAGCCACTGCCCCTCGGGGATGTAGGGCACACCGTAACACTCCTGGTGCACGGCCAGATTGCAAATGTCACAGAACAGGATGACATTGCTGTTGTGACACTCGTCGTCCATGCAGACACAGCAGAAGGCATCCTCATCAATGAGAGACTGCTGAGCCCCATTGTTCCGGCTCTCGAGGTACGACTCCTTTTCCAACCGATCCACCAGCAGCTCAAATGTATCAGCAGAAACTGACCCATAACCATCAGCCCTTCTCTTCTCGTTGACCATCTCCAGCCATGCCAGATCCTCTTCATCCATGTCATACTCCACTTCTACGTCGAGGTCCTCAGGAGGCTTTTCAATGTACCGGTAGTAGGCAGCAGGGAGGGGAGGGGCCTCTGGCTGGCTGAAGGAGTCCACCACACGGAACTTGGGCTGGGGCAAGTGCAAAGACAACCCCGGCGCATGTTTGGAGCAGGACTCTTTCTTCTTGCCTTTGGAAGGCGTTTTCCTAGATTTGGAAGTGAAGAGGGGCTGCTCGCTGTTCTCCTTGTTGCTGTTGCACTCGGTGATGTCCTGGGCTGTCAGCTCGTCCTCGGTGATGAGCTTCAGGGGGTCGTAGATGCTGATGCGGTGGAGGCGCCCGTCGATGTCCACCTCCACGATGCGCTGGGCCTGCGCGTAGGTCAGCGTCTCGCGGGTCGGGGAGCACTTGAGGCTGTAGGGTGAGGGAGATCTCCTCCCCTCCAAGTGCTGCCGGCACCTCCTCCGAGGCTTCCTCATCCCTGTGGTCCAGAAAGCCTGGGACACAGCAGGACAGAGGACAGGGTGAGATAAGGAGACAAGCAAGAAGCAGCACAGACCGAAAAACTCACTCAGTGCTGTAATAGAGGGAATTTCTACCAGAGGCTCCAGCAATTTCAAGCTTGCTGGGTTTTTACAACTTAGATACAGGCAGGTATTTGATATATCAGCCATTTCTTGCAATGTGTTCCAGAGCAAGGCACAGCACACTCCAACTTCCTCTGTTTGCACCTCAGATGTACATTCCACCCAACCACCAGTGAGAAAAACTCAAAGTAATTTCACAGCACAATATACAAATTGTCTGCTGTGCACCCAGATCAGCAAACCATTCAGTTCCCCTGAAATTCAAACAACATTGTTCACATCTTCTTGCACCATTCACATATTAAGCTCACACAAAGCAATGAGTTCCTCTCTGGTCTTTTTGCCTGTGACTTTTACATCCCCAAATGTGCTGGATGTTTTCCAGGTGAAAAGGAATGCACCATTCAGGTCTTGTGAAAGCCGCTTCCAATTTAATTTTTTTTTGTCAGCTCCAGATGAGAAAACTAATGGTTCTCCCTCAGACCAGGAGGGAGCTTCTCCAAGTTTCACAGCTTAGGGCTGCCACCACCAATCCTTCCACTCTGACATTGCAGATGCAAAAAAGGCCCAATAACGAAAAATCACCCTCCAGCTTTGCTTTTCCTTCTCTCAAGGGTCACAAACAGAACCAGAGGATGAACTGAGCAATGTAGCAGAGACCAGATGTGCATCTCTTCTGCTCTTCCACAAGGAAGCAAAGAGGGATAAACATGGCAAACAAGCAGCACGGATCCCAATGGACTTACAAGCTCTGGAGTTAGCCCCTCTGGAGCCACAATTCCCACTCATCCACCTGAGCCACTTGGCTATGGAGAGTCCACAGGGCTACGAGCAGGAAAGCAGCAAGACAGCTTCCAGCACCAGGAGCTGTGAAATGGCATTTGCTCAGAGCCTTAACAAAAAGCCCCAGCCAGCTCTGCCCGCACAAACTGCTAATCAGCAAGCCAGATAATTAGCTGAGAGTCGCTGCTGACATTAAGGAGGTGCCTGTCGGAGGGGAGCAGAGGAGAAGCCTGGGGAGATGGTCTGGGGGAGGATTCAGACATGGTGGCAGCAGCTCAGTGCTGGGGGGGTGAAGGAGGGAGCTGGCAGAGAGGAAGCCAAGTGAGTAATGCAAGAGAGAAGGGCAGAGTCAAGGATGGGAACATGACTTATGGGAATAAACAGGCTGAGGCTGAAAGAATTCGGAAAGGAGACAAAGAAAAGCAAATGTAAATTCTCTGTGAGAAGATAAGCCAGCCCAGAGCTTATCTGTTGCTATGCAGAGGCCTGAACCAGCGCCTCACCCTTATTTAAAGCAATCCACACACTCAGCCTCTTTCTGTGGGACCCACAGACAAGGAAACACAGCACAAACCCCCAGTCTGTACTCAGGCAATGCAGTATTTGTGCTCTATGAAGGACATAGTTCCAGAAACTCTCAACTGTGTGCCACAGCAAGCAGCATCTCACAGGACCAGGACCTACAAGAAGTCCAAGCTTATTCCAGAAAGGAGCAAATTTCAGGAGCAATACTTTTTTCAAGTATTGGTTCTGTGAACCATGACATTAAGCCATGACAGCACCTGGGTCTTAAGAGACAAACAGGCTCTGGGAAAGATTTCCAAACTCTTCCCTGCATCCACAGAAATAAGCTGCAGATACCAGTCTCAATATGCACACCCATAATGATGGAGCCTGTAAATGCAATGTTACTTCACATGTAAAATAAAAGATGATAATTTCCACCTGCAAATATAAGTACCACAAATTTTGGTGGTACCTTTGCCTTAGAACTTTCATCAATCACTTGATCCACACGCTGCAGACACCCAACTACACTCATCCTAGCTGAACTCCAATGGCTTCAATCAGTAGGAAAAGAGAATTTTAAAAAGACGTTATAAAGTCAACTTGATCATCAAGTGAAAAACAAACAAATACCAAACCAAAAGAAAATCCTGCTGACAAATAGCTCTGTTACAATTCAGGCTGGTATAAGCAAAGGGGATATTGGAGGCAAAAAGACATATGGAGGATAAAGTAATTATTATGAGCTGACTATACACATCATTAATATTGTGTTCAGGAAAAATGAGGCAATAGCTAATTGCTTGGAATGCTGAGGGACAAGGAAATTTCAGTGAAACAAGCACCTGAAGGAAGGGCTCTTTTATCTGTTAATGGGAAAAACAAGCATGCAGAGTTCCTTTAGTGAAACAATCAGTGTATTTCTAGACAAATTAGCCCAAAGTGGGCTTTGCACCGCAGCAACCAACTGCCATAAAACGACCCATTTGTAAAACACACAATTACTTAGCACTACGAAGAAGCATCTAAAATGGCATGGAAACTGCAGCCAGAGAGAGCTCAGTGCCTGGAATGAGACATACACCTGGATATTAGGAGAGACACCTCCAAAATACCTTGAAAGCAGCAACAAAATCAACTCAGATGCGCCGAGCTGAGCACTGTGACCTTGTCTACAACTACAGAAACTTCTAAGCAGCAACCTAAGAATGTTCTGATTCCCTTGGCACAGTTGAAAACACCTCCCAGCTACACATAAAAAGGAAACCCTCTGCAAACAGCACCTGTGCTCACTGAAATGCTGAAGATACTCGACTTGAGTGGGGTTAAATGCTATTTCAGCCCACGTTGATCCTGCCACGGACAGAGGTTGCTGATGTGAAAGCAGAAAGTTCAGACATCCCTTTGCCATTGCCACAATATGCTTAAGACATTCCAAAAAGCTCCTGTCACCCATTTTTTCTACTGGGGATTAGAAAGGGAGCAGGGGGTGAAGTGCCCAGAGAGTACAACTGAGCAAAGAAGGTGGCTACAACTCAGAGAGCTGCTGGGAATGAATTTAACTCTACCCCAGGAGATCCTTCAGGAGTGGATTGATTCTCCTGAGCAGCAGCCTTCAAACCTGTGGGCAACAGCTGTAATAGGTCACTGAAAAACCAAGCCCACCATCAGGATAATTAAAATTAATAGAAAGGGGCCTAAAGCTCCCCTGGAGAAAACAAATATGTATGGAACAACATCACGGTACAGGCCCCTATTATACACACAGCCTGGAATACTGAACACAAGTGGGTCCTCTAAAGGAAAGACTGATTTTCACACATTCAGTGCTGCCTTGGCCACCTCCAAGGGTGGAAATCCTGTTCTCGCACTGCAGAAGACCTCAGTCTCCTTCCCCCCTCTCCTTCATGCTGCATTCCTTCCTTCCAGCTTTCCCATGCTGAACTAACTACCAGGGACTCACTTTGCAGCACCAGGTTTCTCATGTGCAGAGGATGCAAGGCTGGAGCTCAAGGTAGTGCAGCTGGAGGAGTTTCCTGCCCCTTTCTTTTGGCACAGCTTGGTGATCCCAGTAAAAAAAAACAAGTCCATCAACAATTAAGAACTTCAACGACTTGCAGCAAAAAGGCCACCTGGACTTCGGTGTGCAGCACAAGATGGGAACAACATGGTTGGACTCTGGTACACCATGACTGCTGGCAGTGGCTACAGCTCCTATAGTCCTAAAGAGTTTGAAGGTTTGCTGTTACCAAAGGCTGCCCCTCTTTGGGACATCAAGCTAAACATGAGGTCTGGAGATGTTCCTCAGCCCCACTCCCTTGCACCAGCAGCCCCTGGGATTCAAAACTTGCTGCTGTGCAATGGGGAACAGATGCCCACAGAGCTATTTAGGAAACAACACACCTGTAACATAAAACTGATGGATGGCAGAGGAAACCCGGAGCACTCTCTCCACCTCTTGCCAACCAGAACACCAGCAAAACTCTTGCTGCCCTCAGCAATGTCCCTTCACCTTCCTGCCACGTCTGTGCTTGCCATGGTCCCCTCACACACCTGCCAAGGGTTCATGCTCCTCACACCCACATTGAAGCCTACAATGAAGCCTGTCGGTGCTCAACAGATGTCATGGAGAGCTGCCTGCCCTGGCACACGCACAGATCTTGATCTTTATCAATGCCCTGATACTTCTGTAACCAAGTCAAGCTGAGAGGAGACGCACCGGCCTCGAGAGAGGCCCTCCCTCTGAAATGGGGAGGGTGAGAGACAGGCTGTGAAGTATCAGCTACAAAGTCTGGGTTTAGCAACAGATGGGATGCGCCATGAGCTGTTCAGAGCAGCGCTCTGAGGGAACTGTGATAAGCCACGAGCTGCGTCCGGCCACAGCAGCCACTGAGGGAACGGTGACATGCCCTCAGCTGTCAGGCTGCCGGCGGGCGCTCCTCTCAGGAGCTATCCCGCACACCGAGAGCTTTCCGCAGGGAACTCCAGTACCAGCCAGCGGTCTGGGCCAAGGCACAGCAGGGACTGGGACAAAAATGAAGCCACCCCAACAGGAGCGAGCCCAGCCCGCACCCAGCGCTGCCCCC
>VWZU01009726.1:484530-511425 GCA_013397095.1 Sterrhoptilus dennistouni | reverse complement strand
CTGGTGGGGACGGGAGGGCGGGGGGTCCCTGAGCGCTGCCCTCATGGTTTAAGCGGGGGCCGGCGCTGCCCGTGTCCCTCTCTCCGTGGCTGAGGAGGCAGCAGCAGCAGCACCGGGGAGCCGCGGCCTGAGCTGCCGGAGCCGGGTTAGCCCTGTCCCCCCTCGTTATCCGCGGGGTTTGGGGTATGGGAGCCCGGCTACAGCCGTGCGGGCCCGTCCCACCTTACATCCCACCTTACAGCCGCGGGGAATGAGGTGGGATTTTTGTCCCAGGCTCATTTTGGGGTGTCTTCGTTCTGCAGCCTACTTATTTTATTTTTTTTTTGGTCCCAGGAAACAGCCTGGAGCATTGCCAGGTGCCAGAGTCCAGCCCGGCTACACTCCTAGAGAGAACCTTTGCCTGCTACAGTTAGTCTGAAAAAGCAACGTCAAACAAACGGTGTAAACAGCAGGAAGCTGTATTTATTTTGTAGACCGATATTTCAGGTCCAGATGGCCTCTTCTCTTCACATAACAGGCTGGAGGGACAGTGAGATAGGGACTGAGGGGATTGAACAAGGAAGAAGTTAAGTTAGCAACTGAGATAAGAATTGAGATAGGGATTGCAGAGGCTCCCACTCTTACTTTTTATAGAGCACGCCACATAGTTGAGCATATGTGTGTTCCACCTCCCACTCTGCACAGAGTATTGCATAATATCACCATCTGAATTTATAGAATTAACTGTTTTAGAAGGAAGCAATGAATGCTGTTTCCCTTCATTTGCAGTCCAACTGGAGATCTTTTGTCTCTTAACGTATGTTAACCACAGAATCTGAGAGCAGACAGTCTGTGACAGTCTGTTTTGCAAAGCACTCAGGTTGGGCCAGAGCTTGTTGCAGCTTTAAAAGCAAAGGGAAACATGTTACTGCTAAACAGAGTTTACATATCACCTTTGAAATACATACTGTGTATATATGGTGTATACTTTTTTACAGATTATTTACATATCAAAACTTGAAAATAAATAATAATCTATTCTCGTTTTGCATGAAAAATAACATATCAAGGGTTTAGAAATAAAGTCCCAGTGCTCTCACTGATTTACAAAGGATCTCGCCCTCAAAAGAACAGCTGTTTAACAGTATGCTCCTAGCCATGAAGGATAAAACCAACCCTAAAACAATCTATTGCTGCATTTGCTTCCTGGTTAAACAGTAAATAAAATAATTTCCAATAACTGATGAGTCACTTCAAAGGCTGAGAGAACTGGATTTGTTCAGCCTGGAAAAGAGAAGCTTTGGGGTGACCTAATTGCAGCCCTTCAGTACCTGAAAGGAGCCTGCAATAAGGATGAAGAGAGACTTTTTACAAGAGCATGTAGGGACAGGGCAAGGGAGAATGGTTTCAAACTAAAAGAGAGGAGATTTAGCTTAGGTAATTGGGAAAAAATTCCTCTCTGTGATTGGTGGTGAGGCACTGGAACAGGTTGTCCAGGGAAGCTGTGGCTGCCACATTCCTGGAATTGTTCAAGGCCGGGTTGGATGGAGCTGTGAGTAACCTGCTCTAGTGAAAGGTGTCCCACAGCAGGGGACTGCAAACAGATGTTAAGTCCCTTCCAACCCAGGGTATTCTGTGTTTTTCCTCCTTTATGTGGGAATTTTAACTGGGTTTTACTTGAATTTTTTTAAAACTTTTTTTTTTTTTTTAACATGACGAACTTTTGCAAACTTTTTCATTTTTGTCCTCAGTTTTTAAAACTTCATACTCTTAAATTTGCACCGAATTAGCTTATTATAATCACATTAGGTTCCCTATTAAGAACAGTGGGATGTCATGTGCACAGAGATGTCCAGACATCTCTGATGACTGAGGGCCATGTCTTACAACATCAAAACAAGTCATCATTTAGTTCTATATCAAAGCTGTGGAACTAACATGTTATTTGAAAAAAACATTCTGAACTTCTCTCAGATCCCAGAGGCAACAGCTTAATTCAATTTCTTTGCTGTCCCAGTTTTTAAAGGGTGCAAGTGCAAAATGAGTGATGTTGCTTCAAATAAAAGCAGCAGCCAAGGCACCTCAGTTGGGCACCTTCATTCATATTACAATTTCCTCCATGTTTATTCAAGCATATAAGACATACTTCAAAAGGGAAGAGAATTATAATTTTGAACTGAGAACTGACCTTTTTCTTTGTTGACTTATTAAGCCTCAAAACTGAGCTGTGTTTGTATGTCTCTTTAGCTGTTTGTTCTGCTGCTGTTTTCTTCAGAACTGCTGAAATTACAGCAATTGCTAAACAGGTCCCTTGTGCATTAAAGGTTAAAACCTGATATCTCAAAAGTGATAACCCTCAGTTTCCATGTATTTTCACTGGAATTTTATACATATATTTAAAACCCTCTTCAGCCTCACTAACATCAGAGAGGTTACACAAGCACCTAGCACTACCTTCTCCAGTGGTCCTTATTTTAATCTCAATGTCCTCTAATTTTAAAACTGGGAGGGTTTTTTTTGGTTGAACTGTTCTGATGACAGATCTGAAATGATGCTTTATGGCAGGAGAATTTTTATTTTTCCAGCCAAACTTGGCTTAAAGAAGTTAACTCACTTTCATGTAGCAGGAAATCAATGAGGGCTGCAGATATAATATACTAACCCTTCAGTATCATTTAATGGAGTGCATTCCAATGAAAAAGAGGAGCTGACTGAATCAGCTGTGAGCCAGCACCAGCTGAACATCACATTAAAAGCTGTGTAAGCTCATGTGCTCAGAAAATGGCCTTGTAGAGAGAAATCAGGCAAAACATCCCCTAAATCACATTCACCTGGAAACTCTGACATTTTCAATGTGGATTTGGGCTCGATGATCTTAATGGTTTTTTTCAACCTGAATTATTCTATGATTTGTACAATTAATGCAGCGAGTGTCCATCCATCTGGGGGGAAAGCAAATTAATACTGGCTATTCTGGTCTTCATTCAATCTTTCATGTTGTTTCTTTCAGCTGTGAAAAGAAAAACAGCCATGATCACGTTTCCAGCCAACACTCTGCTGACCCATGATACAGGGAAAATGCAGAGGATTAGGAATGCTTTCCCTGGTTGCTCAGGCAACAGCAAGACATGGGAATATGAAAAGGTATTACCATCCTTTGTACAGAATCTCACTAGAGTTCTCAGATGTGTTTATAATTTTCTATGTTTTTCTTCTTTCCCATTATCACATACTTGAACATTATTTGTTTAGTCTGCTACCTAGAATGTGAAAATGTTAAATATAAAAACAGATGATCTGTATTTTCCTACAGAATAAAATAAGTAGTTTTCTAAGAGGCTGTGGAAATGTTCAAAATTGTGAACTGAAAGGTTTCTAGGTGGTATCCAAAACACAGCTACTATTATCTCTCTTAAGAAAAAAATCATCTAATTTTGTGGCATCTCTTAAGAAAATAATAATTCGTTCCTCTGCTTTTTCTTTCCCATTTACATGTGCAAGTACCTAATAAATATGCTCCATAAAGTTGTAGCTTCACAGACCTAATTAACTGTCAAAATAAACTTACAGAGAAAGATTGTCTCTGAAAGCCCAATTTTCTAAATTTAAAAAAGATGCTTGGAAGTCAGAAATGGATGTAAGACTAGCAAATAAACAATATTCCAAGTTAAACATCTGTATGTTATCTGAGACAGGCACAAAAATTCCATCCATACATCCCTGTAAATTTTTATTATACAAACTCAATACAAACAGCAATCATTTTTTTGGCTGCCCTGATTTATGAAATTTTGGACCACTTAATGAGCGATTAATGAGGGACTGAGGGATTTTTATCAGCTGGTTTTGTTTTTAAATATGCAAACTATACTTGTAATGAAAGGAATGTCCATGAATTATGTGTCAGTGTGAGTCATCCACCAGGCACAGCCTGCACCTCTGCATGAGGTAATTTCTGCTTTGACTCACAGTGTCTGTCAGGGTCACACACCCCCTCTCCTGTTCTGGTGCTGATTTTAAAGGATTCCAGCCTTGGCCTGAGTCACTGGCTCTGTCAAGCAGATGTTTTTCAAACTCCTTTCAGGAAATGTCAATAGAATTTCCCCTCACCTCTCCCTTCTGGTAGCTCGTTGCTGTTCATTGAAACATGTCCTCGGATGCCACAGGAGCACTGGGATGGTTGGTCTCTACAGATACTCTTTCCACTACCAACCTGCTACATTTTCTACTCTCTATTTTGAGTTCTTGGATGATACATACCACAAAAAACCAAATAAACATACACCTCCAGGCTTCCTGGGCTTACAGAGCACCTGCTCCCCACATTTGTTGGGGCATTGGGTAATCCTTTTGCACAGTGTTCTGTCACTGTATGAGGTTGGTTGATGAATGAATGAAACCAGAGCATGGAGCCCACACAGCAGCTGTTGGGATTGCTCTTGCAATTTCAGAGCATTCAGGGTAAGTGTAAACCTACTGAGAAACCCAGAAACCCAGTCCCTGAAACTGGATGTATACTCAGCAGAAAGACTGATGCCGAAGAGCCTTTATGTGCTATCCCTAAAACAAGTGAGATATTTGCAAAATCTATGTACCCTAGTCAGGTTATGCTCACAATTGTTCTTCTCACACCTATTTGTATCATGTGTCCCCAGTGCCTCTTCATCCTTGTCCTCTGCTCAGACAGACCATTCCAAAGGGCATTTTAAATTATTCTTTAAAACTATCCAAGTCCCTTTTCAACTACCAGGAGACTGCTCAGTACATTCCTTTATCATGAAGATATTTTCTTCCTCAGCCATCATTACTGAGACAGAAAACTTCAGGTCTACCTATCATCTTTTGAAGGAGGGCAAGATGATTAAGAAATACCCTGCATTCCCATTTACAGTGGTTTGAGTTCTGCCTGAATGAGTTCTTTGCCATAAGAGTCAAATGACTTTGACTTTAGAGATGACTTTCTGAAAGAAAGCTCTCTAAAGGTCTCCATAAATGTACTCAAATTTGTCTACAGGATTGGGTTTTTAAGACTTTTCTGCCTCTCCATGTCCAGGGTTGCATATAGTCAGGAGGGCAGCCTGCTTCACCCACAGCCCTGAAATATCTCCCTGTGCACTCACAAACACTCACCTGGACAGTGACCCTCCACTGCAAAGCACCGACCCTCATTTTACCCTGGCACAGGCAGCTCTAAACCTCTGCAGCTCTCTGAGATGTTAATGGCAGCTGCAGAGAGGTTCTCTCCAGCCTCTATTCAAGATTATGCACATGGCAGCCAGGTCAGATTCAAAGGGACAGTATTCCAGCTGCAGTTTGGCAGATGCAGCTAGAACTCCCTTCTGCCATTCAAGGAAAATGAAGGTTGTTCCTTAGCAAGAGAAAAGGGTGAAGCCTCAAACTCATCAAGTTGTGTTTTTCAGGACAGAGTCAGCAGAACATTACTGCATATCCCCCAGCCCTAGCTCTTTACAAAAGAGTGCTGAATAAGGAAACACTGAATTTCCAGGGAATTGAGGACACATCATGACAGTTCTGTGCTCACTGTCCCTACCTAAGAGAGGAGTGAAGCAAAGGGCTTGTACATGACCCAGATAGATTCGAGCCAAGAGAAACCTCATCTTATCATCATGCAGATATGAGCCAAGAGAAACCTCATCTTATCATCATGGACCATGTTTGCAGCTACAGCAGGCAAACATCAACACCATGCTATCAATAAGCTGCAGTCACTGCAGGATTATACCCTGCCATGATCTGCAACAGGGAGGCAGCCAAGCAACATGACATCACTGTGTCCAGTTCCCAGTGGAGAAGGGAGATCATAAAGTTCTGGAAATGTTGCTGTTTTCCCTTACTTGTGGTCTGTACAGCAAAACTGAACATTACTTAAGAAGAAAATTAGAGAGTACTGAAAACAAACATGACCTGGCTAAACCAAACCAAAATAAGTCAGCAGCTACAGAAGAGGTGGGGAGTTGAGAATCACTGTATATATTAGTGATGTCAAATACCTTCTCAATACTTTTCTCTAGTCCTGGGGACTCTGAGCTCTGATACAGAGAAGGCTCTTGGCACATATCCCTTGGGATGGACTTTGGAATGATTGGCTGAATCTGCCTGATCACCATAAGGGAAGAACATTTTGCAGTCCAAAGGTGTTATCACATCGAGCAGCTGTGCCAGCACTATCAAGTGACTGTATTGATAAGCTGTGGATCTGCAGGTGCTCCAGTTTCAGCACAGGCTGGAACACTTCCTTGCAGGTCCATATTCAAACTAACTTCTGCAGCTTCTTGGGACTCCCATTCTGTCACTGTGGGAAGTGGCCCTGAATTCCCAGGCAGTGAGGGGGACAACACTGATCAAATCCCAAGGAATGAAATAAGCAGGGGAAAAATAATTTTTTTTTTTTAAAGAGGCAGTGGCTCTTTGGAGGGGAAGCATCTGAGCAGAATTGTGTGTAAAGGATGAGAGGATGAGTTTGTAGCTGCTCTGAACACAGGCTGATCCCCTGGTGCCCTGAAGCTGACACCATCCCAGCAGCTTTGCTCTGCTGGGTGCTCTGTGACTGCTCAGGGAAGCAGAATAAGATTGGTTAAGGTCTTGCTATATTGAAATTCAGTATTTCTGATCCTTTTGCCTAGGACTCACTTCCCAGTCAATTTTACCTTTTTATCTCATCCATAGTGTACTAAACCCTGTACTTGAAAAGGCTAATCAGAAAGAATGAAACCCCTCTTCTCTTAAGTGCACAAATATATGAAAAAAAAATAACCAGGTAAAATTCTCCCACTTAAAGTTTCAACAAGAATATATTTGTCTTTTATGTTGAAAACTGTCAGGGGTGCTTCCCCTTTAGTAGAACAAAGTCCAATGCCCACAGCACGTTGTCATCCTTGTATTGGCACATGGAGAGAGGTCCCACAGGCCAAAAGTTGGCCACCAGCAATGCAGTGTGGAATGAATTTGATGTCATCAAGAACTGAGTCCCAGCCACAGCTGCACCCGTTGCTATAATGACATCCCACTTCTCTTCTTTGAATCCTTCCGTGCAATGGGACTGAAGGTCAAGATCTCCTTGTAAATGTGCTCTTGAAAAACAGAACAAAAAAGCCATGAATGTGTGATTTTAGAGGACACAAATAAAAGTTGGAGTGTTGGATGTGCAGAAAAAGGCATTCATTGGCAGCTGAAAGAGACAAAGGAGAGAGACAAAAAAAGTCTGCCTGAGGAGCTGGAGGGATCTTTGCTGAATGCATAAAAGCAAGAGATCTGTGCACTACCATTGAGGCATCAGCAGGCAATCACAGCCTTACTCAGCAGCTGTACAGGAAAGAAGGACAGGTAGGAAAGTCCCATGCAAGACAGGAACCTCAAAGAAAATAAACTTCTTACTTTTCCACTCCTCTATAGAAAGCTTTTCATGTTCCAGAGAATCATCATAGGAGTGTTGTGCCTCTGTCTCCTCCTCGATATCTCGGAACTGGTCGAAGTAGGGGTGAGCCAAGGCCTCTGTTGCTGTAAGGCGCTTTTCCACATCCAGCTGCAACATCTTGTCAAGCAGGTCCACAGCTGCAGAGGAAGGGAACAGGGCTAAGCAAGGTGCAGGGGAGCACAGGCACCCTGTGCATGAACCCTGCAATTGTGGCACTGGTATTTCCAGTGTTTCATCTTCAGACCTGAACATTGAAGAGGTTCCTCAACCTGGCCAAGGCAGCAAGGAGCTCCCATCTGTGGAGATACAGAGTCTGCCCAACAGCAGCCTCAGGGAGCTCTTATTAATAAAAGTCAAATTGTCCAGAAATAACAAATTAGGCTTGAATAAGCCTTGCTGCAGATTGGGTTGCAGAAACATGAGGAGTAAGCCAGTAACCTCAAGATATTTTTCAGTTTTAATCATCTGCTTTCATTCAGAGCCCTGCATCTCAAAGGAGTCTTAAAAGAGTAATCTGTATAGAAACCTATACATCCCTGGAAAACTCAGATGCTGACTAGTCTGTCAGCCCCAATCCCACTTGGTTTTAACATTTTAAGACTTTATTCCATTCAGTTTCTAGAAGAGCTTTGCTTGCTCTCACCTCTAACCTACCTGGGAAGAGAGCTCCTTCTAAGAGATCATTCCTTAGCCTGAAAATTTCACATCAGCTGTCTTTTACATATTGCTAGATCCAGGTATTCAACAAACAGGATCTGCACTGCACTTAAAAATAATAATTTTTAAAAAAAGTGAACGGCCAAGAACAGCAGAACATCTCCATTGTAATGCCAATAAGAGATAATTCTGCTTTTAATGGGTACATATTTTCCTGAGGAAGGGCAGGGGCACAAACTGCAAGGGAAAAAAAGTAGCAAGAAATTATGGGAAGGAGAAATAAAGTTAGGGCTGTGGCAGTCAGCTTGTCTCCTTTCCAGCTGTGAAAACTCATGAGAAATGCTGGGAGATTACTTACCCAGAGGATTTGCTTTGGGAAAAAGCACAGACAAATCCTTCTTGGGGATTTTAGGAAGGGACTGGATATAACTCTTCGCCTGAAAGAGCAAGGAAAGCACAGTTACTGCACGTGGACAGGTGTGAAATACAGACAGTTCTCAGTCTCATGGCTCCCATGAGCAAAGGCAAATGAAGAGAAAAGCAAAGCATCCCAGATGTCCCATTTCAGCAAGCAGTTTACAAGGAATCATTTTTATCAGTCTTCTGTTTTAAGAGCCAAGCGGGAGAACAGAGAAGATTGGTGGTTTGCTGGGGCATCAGGCACCTCACAGGGGAGTCCCTGCCAACCACAGCTGTTCCCAACACAGCACCAGGTTCATCAGATGTGCCACCAGCACAGAGAAATGCCTTCCTTGCCCAGGGGAAAAGGCTGCATTTCCCTGCTGCAGTGCCAAACACAAGTCAGCCTCTTCCCCTGACACCTCTGCAAGCAGGACCCAAATCCACAGGGAACTTCCTTACCGCTTTGTCCTCCAGCTTCTCCAAGAAATCCTCTCCTGGATGCCCTGTTACTTTCAGGATCTGGGTCAGTTGATCCAGGTCTGGCAAGCTGTGTTAAAGATCCTTTGAGGAGCAAACCCTGCACACCCCCACCACAGCTCAGCCTGTGAGAGTACAATTAGCTCATGATACAAACCCACCACAGTCACACAAGTAGAGATTCATTAATGTGACAAAAAGAGCTCCAAGCCCTTCTTCCATCAACAGATCATTTTCCTGGCACAGCTATGCCAGGACACACATCCATGGGCTTGGAAGGATATGCAAAGCTTTTGGAATGGAGCTATGGCCACACAAGGTTGAACAGCTGATGAAGAACCACACCACCACAGAGGTGTATTTCTGAGGTGCCCTTCTGTTTTCCTCCCCAAAAAGACTGGTCCTTGTGATTGTCTCCTGATGAACCAGACTGACACCTGCTTTTCTCAGTAGCCTCATTCATAAAAAATCTTCCACACACACCAAGAATTGTTACTCCGCTCAGGGAAAAGGTTAGCCTTGAAAGGATACAGTCTCGTCCTTTAAAGAGTGTTTTCCCAGTCAGCATTTCTGCCATGATACAGCCAATCGACCAGATATCCACTGTTCAGAGAGAAAAAGGAGGGAGCAGGGAAAAGGAAGAAAAAAAAATTAATTTAAAAGGCAGCAGTGGTTGCTGGGTCTGTCACTATTGCTTGCACTGATTTCGATTTCTCTCCCTCCCACCCTCCCCTGTTCTTTCCATGCTGCTAAGCTCTCTGCTTTCATCATTTCCTGCAAGCACCAGCTCTGGGAGTTGTGTAACACCTCTGGGACCTGCTCTGCTCCAGGGAGCACTGATGATAAAGAGGAAAAGCAACTGGGCAATTTTGTGAGATTTGAGCCAACAGGATCCCCCAGCTTGTCACCAGGGAGTCACAGCTGGGGCAGGGCTGCTCACCTGTCTGGTTGTAATGCATCCAGTTCAGGATGACTTCTGGGGCTCTGTACCACCGTGTGACCACGTAGCCAGTCATCTCAGCATCAGCCTGTCTGGCCAAGCCAAAATCCAGGATCTGCAGTGCCAAAGGAAGAATTAAGGAGAGGGGAGGGCAGGAGAGGAAAGAGAAATCCTATGGGCAAGTGAGACTCTACTTCTAAGAGAAAATGGAGTAGCTCCAATCAGATAATAACAAAGCTCCAACTACACCACAGACACACATGGGATGGTTCAAAGAATTAGTATGTCTTAATTTCACTGTAAATTGCAAGCCAGCTGCAAACCCCATTGTCATGAGAAGACCCTGCTGAAGGGATCAGTGCTTTGTGCTCCCTGAAAGGTGACTGCCTTTCTTGAAACTTAAGTTTTGAGTTAATGAGCTTTATTGGAGTTGGTCTGTGACCTGGTGGTGAAGGCATGCTCCCAGGTCACCACAACTCACCCTTTCCTATAAGAACACCTTGCAGGTGACACAGCATGGCCTCTCCCTCAATGCTGAAGATGAGCAAGCTTGACCCAACCTTTATGGGCAGCAGAGCCACTCCCTGAAATATACATTACAGAAAATGCATGCTAGAGCACCACACCAGGCAGCAGCAAGCAAACCCTTCAGAGCAACCCTGAAAATGACTTTGGAATCACAGCCACAACGTCCATGAGAACCAAAGGGTAACTGCAGTTGAATCCAGTTACCCTTCAGGGATCATTCACCTGCTGCAAGTATTGCTCAGCAGTGCTGAATTTCTCTAGGAAGTCAATACACACTGCCATCCCTGAGGATTACAGTGACAGGAGGCTCATTTGAAGGCCTGTGTCCTGATTCAGCAAGTGACATCAGCAGGGGAGTATTTCCCACTGCTGCAGCCGCCAAGGAACACAACGCCTGGAATGGAGGCTTGGGAGGGAAGAGGAAACATGACAGTGCCAATTTCCTGCTGGCAGAGCAGTTCCTCCAGGAGCTGATGTGCTGCAAAGGGCTGCTTTGCCACCTACCTTCAGCTGGCAGTCTTCATTCACAGCCAGGTTACTTGGCTTCAGGTCCTACAACAGACAGGAGCAGAAAAATGGGATGTTTCAAGTTGCAATACGTCAACACAACTCTCAGTTGAACCTTTGCTTGCCTTTGATGTGGTCCCATAACACCCCAGGTTCAGTATCAATTCAACAAATGACTGAATAAACACCATGTGCAGCTTTAGATCACAATTTGATTCTTTTCTGAAACAGTTTTAATTCAAAAAACATCATAAAATGCTTCTCAGCTCATCAGAAAATACAGCATTTCCTCAAAATACTGCACAAATCAGCAAATCCAAACACATATAGGGTGCAGGATGGAAAAGAGAGCAGATAGGATGGAAAATTAGAGCAGACAATGCTATTAGTGAAATGATGGTTAGAAATTTATTAACTTTATAACTATGCTGTGTTTCTCAGAGAAAAATCAGAATAAAAGCACACATGAACTTACCCTGTGGACGATGCCAGCTGAATGAATATACTGCAATAAAAAGAGGAGCCACAATGTGATCACCAGCAGAGAAACAAGAGCTACAAACAAGAACTTGCTGAGAACAAAACTCTGCAGCCTTCTACAGGTCCCTGGCCCCTAGGGCAGCAGTTTGAAAAGAAATTTCTGCCCCAAATTTACAATTCGGGTATTGCAGTATTTACAGTATTTACGATGCTATTTCCAGTCTAAAGAAGATGCACAGAGCAGAAGAGGAGGGATGAAGCAATAGTTCCTTAGAGCAAGTACAACAACAGCTTCAAACTATCAAAGTCATCAAGGTTACAGCAGATGACATGAGAACATGGTTATTTTGGGTTTTCAAAAACATCATCTCAGCTCAAAAACATAAAATTGCAAAAACTGACTACGGGGGTTTTATCACACCTGTCAAACCTTCTGTGTGTTCTTCCCCCCTTTATTTAAACTCAAGGTAGCTGTGACCTGGGGAGAGGTGTGATTTAGGTGAACCCATTGATGCCTGTAAGCCACTGCTGTGACTCCAGGTGGAGGATGTGAGAGGACAGCTGGAAAGCTCTGTCTCTACATCCCAGATTGCTTTCAGCTCCCTCAAAGCCAGTTACAGAAACATATTCCTTCCTTATGCTCCTGAATAGAAAATCATTCCCTCTGTGTTCCCCCCTGAGCCTCTGTGACGGGTTCAGAGGAGCTCCTGCTGCTGCCAGTGTCTTCCTCTCTGAGCAGAGTTTTGCTGAGGGTTTGGGCAAGGCAAAGAGAGAAGCAAGTGCTGCCATGGAAAACCCATCCCAATCCCTGTGATTGCTGATTACTTTGATACCCAACTGACTGATGTAAGCAAACACTCCTTTTATTGGTGTGTGCTGGAACAGGAATAGTTCAACAGCCAATACCTGTTCTGAGGGGATGCCATAAACTCCCCACATCCTCCTGGTACAGTATTGGAGAGGAGTTTAGTTAGGGTCAACCCAGAGGTGACACACAGAGAAGACAGGGAGTCATTAAACTCCTCCAGACCCACCTACCTTCAGCCCTTTCAGCATTTGGTAGACCAGGTACTGGATCTTTTCATCACTGAATTCATGTCCCATGATCTTTTGTAAATCTGTCCGCATGTATGGCATCACCAGGTAGCTAAAAGGTAGTAAGACAAGGCCCTGAGTCTGGAAGAAAAATGCAGGGGACCAGGCTAGCCTTGTTCTCACTTGGTTTGGTTTTTCTGGCTGTGTAACACACTGTAAGGAAGATGAGCTGTTGTGACAGTGTTACTGACTAACTAGCACATCCTGCAGAGAAGTTGGAATTTCAACCTGTTCTGAAAATTGCTCTTTCTCCTCCCCTGAAATCAGATATCTGATGTCAAGTAAGAACAAGGATCTTCAGGATCCTGTGTTAGTTTAAACCTCAACTGAAGTTCAATTTTGGATGCCCTTTCACCAACATCTTAACAGCAAAGCAGCTGCATTGGCTCCCAAATTTGTCATAGTAATGTTCTCCAGCCCTGCCTCAGAAGACAACATCCAGCTTCCTTCAGTACCTGCCTGCTGAGGTGGCTAATTAATTGATGGTCTTCCTGCAGGAACTGCTCTGAGAACCTTGAGATGCTCTTCCTGCAGGCTGCTAACACTCAGCCATCAGCTAAACCCCAAACCCAGGCACACACTGCTCATCTGATGGGGAAGGGAAAAGGACTTGTCCAATCTGACCATGAACATGGAGGGGAAATGCCAAAAAAATTAATCAATAAGAGCCAGAATCAAGAGGAAAAGAAGGACAGATCTTTGAATTTCTAAATTTAATTGTCCTGAGGCCTGGTGAACAATCCTTCTCCCATTCTGAGTGCAGCACCTTAGCTCAGCAGTCACACAGTGATCATGGATCACCTTAGGTGTGATGCACCATGGAATGTAACACATCCTCATTACACAGGTTGCTCTGTGCATGCTGTGGTGTCCCAGCTGTGAGCAGGGCTGGGATCTGGTTACGTGTTCTGGGTGTGTCAGCCATGGGAGCTGATGTGTGCCCTTGGTTTTCTCTGTGTTATTTGGGGATGTCTGGATTCCAGTCTGGTCCCTTTGCACCTCAGACCTCTCTGTTATGCTGCTGCTAAGACACAGCTGTCTTGGAAAATAGTTAAGTCTACACAGAGCAGAGCAAACAACTCCAGACTTACAAGTCCTGGAACCCGTGGTAGGAGGCAGTGGAGGTGAAGACATCAAGCAGCCCAATGACCTGAGGAAGGAGACAAGGCCACATTTAAACCTGGAAAGCATTTGCTGTGCACATGGCACTCATCAGCTCTCCACTGGTACATGCACGTGGGTGAACACAGAGAATTCCATCTGAGGAACCCAGGGACTCCTCACTGATGCTGCACAAATGTTTTCCCTCTTACTAACACCTGGGCTCACCCATTACACACCTGCTCCAGCCTGGGCACAGCAAACAGGTCACAGGTAAACCCTGAGACCGCCTGGACATACCAAATGTCAATTAAAACACAGGTGATGCCACCAAAAAGGACTTGCTCCCAGGTGGCAAGGAAACACCCCTTGTGTCAGCAGGAAGAGGAGAAATGGGCACTCACATTCTCATGCTGCATGTGCTTCAACAGCATCAGCTCTCTGTAGGCTCTCTTGGCAAAGATCTCTGACTGGAAAGGGCGGCACAGCTTCTTGATGGCCACTTTCTCCCCCGTCTTCTTGTCTATGGCTGAACTGCAGCAGGCAAATAAAAAACCATTCTGATGTCAGCAGCCTGTTTTAACAGATTCTGCAGCCCCCACAGGTCAGAGAAGAGGTGATTCCTGTGCTCACAGGACAGCAGAGAAAGGCACTTTGAGGCGCTCAGTGGAGCTCTGCACACAGAGGTGTGCCCTGTGTGGCTTTGGGCAGCAGATCACAGCCTGTGCTCTTTGAGGGGTGAGGTGGGACACCCAGAAAAGCATGAGTGGCTCATCTTTATTCCCTTTAACCTACAGAGATGAGCTGTAAGGTAAGAGCTGTTAGAAAAGGGAAACACAGATGGTTAAAGGTCAGAACGAGTTTTAACTGCCTTCTCCTTCCCTAACGCATGGAGATAAGAGAATAAAGATATGGAAAAATCTGCTTTCCCTATCTGCTTGGAGATTGTATTCTAGGGCAGGCTAGATGCCTTCACTGTATTCTGGAGCAAAGACAGTGGATGTCACATGTTGAAAATGCTGCTGCAATGAATCCTGCTGTGTTCAGAATCCTTGATTACACATTTGCTTCTGTGTAAGAGCAGGTCTGGCTGAAAATGAGACTCTTCTGTAAAGCTGATGAAAACCTGGTGCAGCAGCCATTGCTACAGACATGCTGTGTTATTCCTGCTGGTCACATTGGCTGTTTGCAGCTGGACACAGCAATCCTGTGACAGCTCCTTTTCCTCTGGAGGCTCCTTGCTCAGATTGCAAAGGAGGGAAGGGAGGTCCTCAGACAGACAGACAGACTGACAGACAGACAGCTGTAATTCAGGGTGTAATCTCAGTGCTGTTTTCCAAGGGTGTCTCAGCCCCTCCTTGACCCCTCCAATGAGGCAAACAGATGAAAAAAAGGACTTTTCCCTGCTAAATCCCACTGTGGATTCCCAGAGCAGTTCCCACTGATTCAGAAATCCCTATCCCATCTCCCACAGGAACAAAAGAGCTGTAAATCATCATGTTCAATCCCATGGCTTCCAGCTGCATCCTCCAGCCTTGCACTGACAAATGTGAGTCAGGAGAAGCAAAGGATGTGCAGGAACAGCTACACAAGGCAGCAGGAGCACTGAAGATGCTGCAGGGTGTCCTAGGAGGACTCTTAGTGAGGTTTTGTCTCTGTTTCAGGACTTCAGCAGATGTCAACAGAGAGGACAGCACTGCATAAATTTTTTGGAGGAGCCAGGAAAATAAGAGGAAGGGACTCAGACCAGGGAGTCAAACTGCAGAATCCAAGGCAGATTTCCCAGTCTGAGGGTCTCCTCCCAGCTGCTGATCTACAGAGCATCTAACCCCAGCACCCAAGACAGGAGAGCTGCTGGTGCAGCTTCAGCCTGCACAGCACAGACAGAGCTGGTTACAGCCTTGCCATAATCACAGCCCAGAGCCGGTTCAGTCGATGCAGCTGGGAGAGCCCCCAGTGCTCCCCCAGCACAGATTCAGTGAACAGATGCAGTTTGGGCAGGCAGAGCTGTGTCCCTGCCATGGCTGGAAGAGATCAGCAAGAGCAGCGTTGGAGGGGTCAGAAGATTCTTCTTTCACAATTACACTCAGCTGGAAGCCAAATCAGTACAGATTGCAGTAAATTAATAAGGGGAGAAAACAGCCTTTGCTGTTTCTCCTGAGATACTTCCTCAGCTGCTCAAGAAGGTGTAAAAGCTGCTGCTGCATAACGCGGGAAATTTTCCCAGCAATTCCCAGCAGAGGACAGCAAATCCTAACTCCACATTTTCTGCCTCAGCTTTGTACAGGAATCAGCATCGAGCTCTCCCTGCTCAGCTCTGTCCATTCAAAACCACCACGAACCTCCGGGCTGCTTCAGCCTCCCCCCTTGAGAGCTCCAGAGGAGCTGAGAGTTTTACAGGAACCAGTAAAAATTTCTTTTGATGTTTATTTTTTGGGGGGTGGGCAAGGAAACTTTGAACAGATTTATCTCTTCCTTTTTTTTTTTTTTTTTTTTTTGTCCTGTCTTTATTTTTCTTCTTGATTTTCTCTGTGATAAAAATCAGAGAACACTGCACAAATAGAAATTGAAAGTCAAGTCTAATCTTGCCTGATTTTGCAGGACTTAGTTAAGAATCTAAGAACCATAAACAAATCTGGGCAGCCAAGTGGGTGCCTCTCTGTAAATTGGAAGCTGGAGGAAAAGGGCAAAACTTTCAGGACTAGCGCCAGTGGCAGGCCAGACTTTGCCCAACACCTGTGAAAAAAATGGACGCGCCTTTTTTAATATATAATTATTTTTAGCTCAGCATGTTATGAAATAAGGGCTCTTTCAGATACCATCAATGGACTGTTTCATATTTAACCTTTCAGAGTTGCCCATCTCTGGTTTGTCAGTGTAAACCCAGCAATGTCTGACTTGTGCTTGCTCTTGCTTCAGGCACCTTTGCCCGGCCGAATAATTAATAGCAGCTCCTGCTGCACTCTTGAAGCCTGGGGTTTATCATTAGCCATGAAGGAAGTCCCAGTCTGTTACTGATCCTGGTTTACAGTAACTTCTATCCACTTTATGATTTCAAACTGGAAACAGTATCAGGGTGGGGTTGTTTTGTCCAGCTACTTCCCCCAGGCAGCCCAGCATCAGCTGCCTGGGGCTGAGCACCAAAGGACAGACAGACAGCCTTTTCCAGCTCCCACCTCTCTTATCACCGACAAATCTCTTCCAGACACCCAGGTCTTCCCCCACCTGTGCTGCCAGACAGGAAAGTTAACGCAGCTCGAGTCCAAAGCAGCTGGAAATCTGCCTGTCCCCAGCGCCGAGGTGACTCTGCTGCCCCTGCCCTGCCCACCCGGGCTGACCAAAGGGGGGAAACATTTTCTTCCATCGAGCGAGTGGAGCAGGAGACAACCTGCCCCCATCACACATGCAAATATCCTTCCTTAATGTAGGGGTGCTGCCAAGCACCTCCTCGTTTCCCCCCCGGCAGGACCCCACTCACCACACGGAGCCGTAGGCGCCGGAGCCCAGCGGGTGGAGGGCTGTGTATCTCCTGGGCAGCTCCCAGAGCGTGTTGTTCACCTCCTGTCTGTAAAAGCCCCTTCTCCTTGCGATGTTCATCGCCCGACGGGTGCGGGACAGCCACCCCCCCAGAGTAGTGGAGTACGGGAGGGCTCCTGGGGTGAGAGCGGGACAGGGAGGCTCCCTGCGCTGCTAGAAAAGGCTCTAGCAAGTTTCCGTTTCTGTTTTCAGCTGTTGCGAGCGTGAAGGGACATGTCTTTGGGCCCTCCTCCCTCCGCCTCCACATTGGCAGAGGTGAGGCATCAGGTTTCCTGACACGCCTCGGTGTTGTACAGGTGCCTCTGGGCTCCGTTCAGCAGGGGAGCCGCCGGCCCCGCTCGGGCACGCCTCTGGCAGCCCCTGTCATGCACAGCTCCCGCTCTGCTGCTCCATCAGCCGAGAAATATCCTCACGGGGCTCGGGCAGGGGCGCCTGAAATCCCTCCTCCAAACGAGGGGATGAGTAAGGAGTGACTCGTCCAGCCGGGGAATCCGAGGGGACAAGCCACAGCACCGCGTCAGACAAAACGTCAGGGACATCCTTCCAAAGCCCAGGTCCAGGCTCGTGACAAAGGACAGCACAGGGTCACAGGGATGGCGATTTTTGTCCCAAGCCCGGATTCCCAGCAGCGCGGGGAGGTGCTGAAAGCAGGCTGAGCTTCTCCAAGGGGCTGCTCCGAGGGGTTTCAGGAGCAGCTGTGAGACGGTTCGTGCCCCAGGCTCTGCTGGTTTCAGCTCCGGCAGCAGCTCTCAGCCCTTCCCGGCTCCTCTTGGGCAAAACAAAGCCAATGTTCGCTGCCGTGTCTGTGAGCAGCCAGCCCAGCACAGCCGCCCCACCAGAAGCACTGTGCTGAGAGCACCTCAATATTTTCACTGCAGCATGAGGAGGCTCAGGTGGGGCTCCCACGCTGGAGGTGCACCCTCCCCACTCCCCAAAGGAAGTGACTAAGCCGAGCCTTACCAAGCCAGCCGAGCTGCTTGGACAGTGTTCTATCTACCCCGGCAGCCCTCTACCCTGCCCACAGCCTCAGGGCATCTGCAAGGGTGTCCCGACAGGAAAAGCACAATCGGGGGCAGGAGAAATTCACTGCCTGCTTTGTGTGCAACCACGGCCTTGGCCCTTGTGCTCTCCAAGCAGCCCCAGCAGAACCTGCCGTCCATAAACACAAAACAGGGACAAGGCACTATGGCAGGAGCTCTGGACATCAGTCCTGACTGCAGCAGAGCCCGGAAATAATCCACAGCTCGGCTGGGTCTATAAATACACCTGTGAGCAAGAGGAGGCACAGCAAAAGCTCCTGCTCCTTAAGCAAACATGGAACTGCTGGGTTATTTGGTGAACACAACCCTTGCTCAGCTGCTGGTGCACACTCAGGCAATCAGTGCCCAATTAGGGAGCCCTGAATAGCTGGGGCATGTCTGGGCTGTACTGAGATGAGTTAATTTCAGTGACCAAATCAAACAGGAAACTTCAGGATCGTGGAAATCCTTGAGGTTGGAAAAGACCTTCAAGGTCAAGTCTAACTGTGAGCCCAACTCTGTTAAGTCCACAAAAAGTGGTGGGATGACCCAAAATTCCTTTTCCAGGCACTCTCTACGGTGCAGCTGGGGATGGCAATCAGGGTTACAATTTTGACCACGCTTCCCTTCTAGTAAAAAACATTTCATCTTGGGCCTACCCAAACTCCCAGCATGTTGTTCCCACCTCTGATGGCCCCACCACTGACTGGAGTGCAGTTGGACAATAATTTACAAGTGTTAAGCTTCACGAGTTAAGTAATTTGATTTTATAGATGTAGTTTATTTTTGTTCCCCCCAGTCCAGTTCTCACTGATTCTAGAATGTTTTTGCTGATCAGGATATTGTAACAGCACATTCTGGAATTGCATGTCTCGGGTGTTTGTGATTTTTTTTTTTCCTCCCAGAAAGCAACACATGACTTGTCCTGTTTAGGCTTTTCCTCCCCCTCTCCCCAGTCTAGGAGGATCATGAACAGGAATGATCATGGAGCTGAGAGAACACCCCCAGCACTGTTCTTTATCTTTCCTCAGATCAGCTGCTGTGAGAATGGGGATCAGCTGCCTGGTTGGGATCAGCACCACCTCCCTTGGTTCATCAGGGCCTAGAACTGCAGTGATTGTGGGTTGTGTGTGAAGAACAGCTCTGGTCAACCCGAGTTCTTCTGAGGGAGTGACACTGATACATAAGAGAAGCTGGAAAAGCTCCACGGTGGTGATCCTTCCACCACCGACTAGATGGCAGCTGAAGAGGAAAAAAGAAATCACTTTTAAATAGCAAACAAGCATAACCCAGTCCTACTGGGAGTCCCGGTCCAGGGAAGCAGCAGGACTCTGCTCTGTGTTTAATTAGTGCTGCCCTGCACTAAACAGAAAATAAAAGCTTGGGGGGGTGTGGTGGTTTCTGTGTCCAGTACTCAAGTTATTTTTGTAGCAAAGGATTCACTTGGGACAAACACAAACAAGAAGCCTCATGGCAGCAGAGTCAGCCACCAAGGCATGGCCTTGTCCCCACCCAGCCATCACACCCCGGATCCCCCACAGCACAGCAGAGAAAAATCACACCGTGCTAAAACTCAACACTTCAGTGCAAGAGGTTTCCAAGTACCAGCAGTGCAGTAAATCTGAAAAATAGATTTTATTTTTAAACCAGTGGTATTGTGACATCTTATCTGGCATAACCAATTACAGCAAAATCCATAGATAGAAACAAAATAGCAGATCTCTGCTTTTGGGTGCAGCCTCCTGCCCAGGCAGCTGGGAGCAGGGAGTTTGTGCCCCAGGGGCTCCTCAGAGGACAGACTCCAATGAACCATTCCCACTCACACACACAGACACACCCACACACACAACACCGAGAGTTTTTTTAAAAATCTTTAGCAATATTTCCGCATGAAATCACACTGTAGCATCTACACATAAAATGGCTGATAAAAATAATCTTGCTGTAGGTTTACATAGTCTATCTACATTTTCCTTTGACTACCCAGACTGCTGGCCCAGCAGAAAAGGGAGGGTTTTTGTCTTGGTTTTGTTGGGCTGTGGAGAGTTTTATCCTGGAGCACAACAGAGCTGCTCTCTTCATCTCAGCCCAGACCTTTATTAAGAACATTTGGCCTGAAGAGATCGCTGGGAAGTAGCTTGGGAAGAATCAATGGCTTTGTCCACATCCCATCCCTTTGTGCTGCCTCTTCAAACATGGGGCAAAAACACTACAAAAACACTCTGCCCCACAGGTAACAAGAATACAAAATACTGCAAAAGCCTTTCTCCTCACATACACGGGTACACTGCCCACACAGGATGCCTGCAACGAATTAAAAGTCTAAAACTGTTTCCTCCAGAAGCCCTAAAATTGGGCTCCTGAGCTCCCCAGCTTCAGAAGGAGCACACAAACATGCTGAGAAACCTCCCTCCTGCCAGTCTCTAACTCTGGGCACTTCACTCATGCAGAGTCCTGGAAAATACAAAATATTTGAACCATGTTTGTATTTAAACATACTCCCTTCTCATGTTTCCTCGGGCAGAGATCAACCTGCTAAGAAATAGCCAAGAAGCTCTTATGTGAGAGGATAGAAAAAACCTCCTAGCAAATGTTAGATTTATGTATATAAATATTTGTATTTATAGATATAGACAGTGAAAGGGTGATTGTGTGTTTATGCATGCTTATTTCTTTGCTTTGGATTCCAATACTTCTAAAAAAAAAATCTTTTCAGGAAATAACTTAAGTTCTGGCACAAGATACTATAGTCATTTCTTTACAGAACATTTTTTACACTTGATCTCACAAGAAACCTTTCAGCCCAAGCTCTTCTCTCTGCAGGGAGAAGGACAGAACAAAGAAAAAGGTGCATGTTTCTCTGTTGTTGGACATGACATCCTTCCCTCGTTGAAGCCTCTAGGATGGCAGGTATTTCACAAGGAGCTGCAGCACAGGAGGAAGGGTGCTGTGATTTTATGGCACTGCCTGAGGTAACTCAGTAAACATTTCACTGACAATTGAACTGCCTCCAGTGCCATCCCCAAAAAGTAAGGACAAAAATCAAGCAGCTCTACATGCACATACAGCTACAACATGCAAAAACACACCACCTTGTAAGGAACAGAATACACAAACGTGTGGCTAGCAAGGATCTTCCCCAACCTCTGGCTCCTGGGAGATAATGCTGAGAAGCCTCAGAACAAGAGGAAAAGAGAAAAACACAGGAATACTCAATCCAGGGGTTGAAGTTGTTGCCTCAAAGTTACTTCCCAATTACATTGAGTTCATGCCTGGCTACCTGGGAGCCTTCACCCTCAAGAACAGTGGGTCAGATTTCCACTCCAGACTTCCTTTTCTCTCTCTCCCCATTCATTTAAGGCACAAACATATTTACAGTTTCAAACAACATCTTTTTGTGTTCCAAGAACCAGACACTGGAAGGCCTCTACACTCTGCTGTACCAGGAAGATCTGGGTGTAAATCAGACACCTGGCATTGAACGTGGACATCCCTCAACCCCACCTTCAGTCCTGAAGAAAACAGAGGACTCTCTAAGCCTATAAACCAACTTTCATTCTTTTTGAGGTTACTCAGTTGTAGGAGAATTGATAAATGGCAATGATTGCAACCAAACCTTTAACTGTCACCTTCCCCACCTCACCTCAGCAGTGCAGACTGGTGGTGCACTGTTAACTCTGGAAGAACTAAGTGCAGTCAGAACAGGTCTCCAGAGGCTTGCCCCAGGCTGTACACAGAATACAAGAGCATGCAGCATGTTTACATAGACTCAGCTTCCTTCCCTCCCCCCTCCCTCCCCAGTTCAACACACACAAAACCCCTCCACTAAGGAGAATATTGTTGTGATGAGGCACTTGAACGATAATTGGAGAGTCCCTATGAAAAGGCCTTCCCTTCACAGTGAAGTGGGATGAACAGAAGAGAGCAGTTTCTCAGGACTCCATCTCCTCTTGGTCAAGCGGGGGTGGCACAAAGCTGATTACTTCATCGTAAGTCAGGCCTGGGGGAGAAATGGGACAGAAACTTAGCAGCAGGACTGTGATAGCACTACCAGACACACCTTCATGCAAGAAAACTTGCAGCAATCTCAAATGTTCTAACACTACATAAAACAAAAGTAATTGTTTAATTAAGACAAAAAAAGAATGGTTACTCTGCTCTCAGAGACCAACATACACAATAAAAGATACTTCCAGAATATTGAGGAGATGTAAGTTTGAAAACAAAGATATGCTGGTGTGCTCCTAGTAGTAATTAGTTACCAGGGACTGTGTTAAATATGCACACAGCATGTGGTAGATTCACTTGGTGTAACAGGATCAACAGGATGCCCACGTTTTTATCACTTTCTTCTGTGCCTCTAAGGCACTTCTGTGCCTGGCTGAGTTGAACCTCAGCTCATGGGATGGAGAGAAGACTGAGGGGACTCATCAAGGTCTGAGAGGGGCAGCTCCAATCTCTGCTCTCTGTGACAGGGACAGGACCCAGGGAATGGCTGGACCTGCATCAGGAGGATAAGCCTGGATATCAGGAAAGGTTCTTCCCCCAGAGAGTGCCGGGCACTGCCCAGGCTCCCCAGGGAATGGGCACAGCCCCAAGGCTGTCAGAGCTCCAGAAGATCTTTAACAATGCTCTCAGGGATGCACAGGGTGGGATTCTGGGGCTATACAGGACACCTGTGCAGGGCGACGAGTTGGATTCCACGATCCCTGTGGCTCCCTTCCAACTCAGGATACTCCACAATTCTACAACCACAAGGGAAGCTGATTGTCTCTCGCTCCCCTCCCCCAGACTCACTTTTCCATTCTTCAATCTCAAGTTCTCTGCTTTCAAAGGACTGGTCATAGGGGTCTGCCACGGGTTCATCATCGGGGTCGTGGTACTGGGCGAAGTAGGCGTGGGCCAGCGCCTCGGCGGCCGTGATGCGCTTGTCCGTGTCCAGGACCAGCATCTTCTCCAGCAAGTCCACGGCTGCAAGAGGATTTCTCACATGAGCTGTGTGACTCTACTCTGAAACGGAAGCTTCTAAAAAGCTCAGCATAGATGAGGAACCTGAAGTCTCTCAGGACCCACCCATCGTCCACCACTTTCTTCCTCTTACACCCTCGGCCCACACGTCCTTCATAAACATAACCCTGTTTTCTGCACAACTCCTGCAGCCAGAGCAAAGCTTTGGGAATCTCTGTGTCCCAGGACATGCTAGCTTCAGTTTCAGGAAAATTTAATAAACAGGTCTTACCCAGGGGATTGGCACCAATAAACACGTTTTCAAAGTTCATTTTTGGCATGTAAGACAAAGACTGGATGTAGTTTCTTGCCTGTGGAAATAAATGCTCTGTTGAAGTATCAGACAATATCCAGCCAGCAAGACCAAGTACTTTTCAACCATCCTGAAGCACTGGTTATTATGGTCTGTCTCCTTGCTTACTCTGACACTTACTAAGCACATCAGCATTATCCTGTCCCAGCTAAGGCACTCAAGACAGCAGAAGAAGAGCTGACATTACTTGTGGTGAAGTAAGACTGGAAAGCAGAGAGGTGCAGGAGGAGCTGAGTCCCTGGTGTCCCAGCAGGGCTGGGTGCAGCCACACAGCACACAAAGCAAAACCAACTCACAGCCAGGCTTGCCCGAGTCTCACACGTCTGTGGCTGAGCACGCACTGTCCAAATCTCACATCTTCATTTAGTACAAAAATCTTGCAGAAGAGCAGGTAGTTAATTGCCCACCCCATGCCACATGCAAGCACTGAATTCACAGTGAGTGAAGCCCTGCCCTGCAGACCCCCTTCCTCTGCTCAGATCTCACCTCGTGGCTGGGCATCCTGTTAATGAGATATGCAGGGGGCGTTCCCGTCAGACGCATGATCTGCTGAAGCTGGTTAATATCTTAAGTGCCTCGTCAAGGGCTTTGTTAAACACAGTGCAAAAACCATTTCAAACAGAAAACAGTCGCATACAAAAGCATCTCTTCTGCAAACCACAAGGCAACAGCCATACAGGCAGGGTCCACTAATTTTTGTCAACTACTTGTGAAACGTTCAGCAATTACACGAGTGAACACTTAAAGCAATGGAGAATCACTGCTCAGCTGGTAACTGCCAGTACAGAAAGTATTTCTGGCCAGTGGAAGTAGCATTACACTCCAACAAGGTTGTGTTCACATTTCCCAGCAGTTTTAAGCCATCAGAGTAGACGTTTCCTTTGGCTGAGGCTACTTCACTACATTTTCCCTGTGCTATACACAGCTTCAGGAAAATGAACAAAAATTAAAACAAACAAACACTGTACCCTCTGCACTGGTTACCAGCTTTTTTTTTTTTCTTGCTGCATAGAAAGTGTTTAAGTTTCTTGTGGTGCAAAGTGAAACTGGTTCACAACTGACACCTTCTGAACAGCTTTGAGTGCCCTTTGAGTGGGCTGAGTGACAGAAGGCATTAAATGCAAAATTAGCAAAACGTTAGCATTGCATAAAACAGGGTTAGCAGGTATCAGTGAACAGGGAAAGTAAGAGTAAGTAAAGTAATGCAGCAGAAAACCAGAATTTGTTATAGTGACACACGCAAAACCATCAAACACTTAGGAGTTTTGCTTCCCTCACACAATGGAAAAAGAGTAGAAACAGTATTTTACTGCTTGCTTTTTTTTTTTTTAAACAGACCTGTTTCAGACCCGAATAAGAGCAAGTATTTTTATTGTGCAATAATGTTTAAAAAAAGACCCACTTCAACTTACACACACAAATTAATCTTCTGCTTAATTTAGTCAACCTTCTATCTTATGTCTCTTGCTAATCCCCTTGTACTTCAAATACCAGAGTAGCCTTAAGGTCAGTTCACAGGACAACCAAATTAATCTGGGCTATTCAGCTCTAACCTCGCCAAAGGTGGAACATCCCAGGGCTTTTTACACTGGTGGGATATTCAGCAAGTGGACTAATTTATCCCAATTTGCACTGCACCTCCCTTCAGCAGGTGTTACTCAAGGTTAATCTCACATTTGTATTTACAGTCACTGTTACAAGAACATTAAGCTGCAGCACAACATAATCTTCTCACCACTTTCCACAGCTCTGATCCTCTGCTGCACCTCACAAACAGCAGTGACCTCACTGTGCATTCACCTGCTAATCCCTGGCTCTGATTTATTCACTCCACCTCCAGGAACAGGTAGAATTAAAGGCCATTTCACCCTGTCTTTGCACAAATTCACAATTCAAGGTTACTACAGCACAGCAAGTGGCTGCAAATAGAGGTCGCCCTCCCAAAGTGGACTGCAGGAAGCCTTTTTGCTGCTCCCTGGTAAATAAAAAGGCCCCATACAGCAACATCCCACACAGCACAAGAGCAGAGCAGACCCTGCTGTGTGCCCTGGAACAGCTGCTACAGAAAGGCACCTAAAAGGCATTTTCTGCTACAAAACCAAAGATATGGCAGCAGCATTTCAGAAGTTAATCACACTACAGAAGGGACTGTGTGTGTTTAGAGGATAACACGCCTGCTCCTATTTAGAAAGATCCCTGGGTATGCAATCTGGAGAAATAATAACTGAGACAAGCCTCAAGCTCTTAGCTGTGAAAAATACCTCCCCAATAACACCTGATGATACAATAGATCACAAAGCATAAACCCACAAACTGAGAGAAAAGTCACGAAGCAGTAAAATGAGAATATGAAAGGATGAAATCATACCATGGACAGAGGTAAGAGGAATAAAGATCAGATACACAAAGCATAAGAACTTAAAGCCATCCAAGGAGCAAAGAATTACAAAGGAAGAAAAATAACAGAAAATAAATCCCAACACATTCTACAGATAGACTACAGGAGAACAACACACAAACTCGGGACTTCTTTAAGGGCAGATATTACAATCAAAGTGTAAACTCACAGACTCTGAGGAGATTTTCTTCAAAAGCTCAGGCCCTGGGGTTCCAACGAGTCTCAAAATGAGCTTCAACTGATCAATATCTAATGATGGACCATAAAGGAAAATGCTGGGAGAAATCAAAATGAAAAGCGCAACACATCACCCTATTAATGTTGAAAATTAATTCCTGCCAAGGCCTTGACTGAAAAGCTGTTTTAGGCAAACCATGTTCATTCTTCTTGTTTACAACTGAATATAACTGAGCTCTGTCTGTATCAGACAGGTTAAACATCTTGTCTACAGACACCCCACATGCATTGAATTGGGCACTGCATCCTGAACTATTTGGGAGCAGAAATCTTTTGCCCCACTGGCAAAAGATGAATTTCCATGCTCCCTTCACCCCTCAGGCCCCACACCAAGCTGCAGTTAGCGGGATTAGGTTGCATTAGTGACAGCTGAATTAAAGCAGAAGGCTGGAAAGGGTAGGCACTCATATTAAGAAGAAAGTCAAGGCTTTTTGTGAACACCTTCCAAGCTCATTCAGCCACTTCTAAAGCTGGGAAGGGAAGGAAATGATTGGACCCTCCTCTTACCCTGCAGCATCACTTCACCATGGCCAGGGCAGCTGAACACAGGGTCCTGCCCTGGCACCTCCTGGGGACCACCAGGGCAAGGGGATCAAAGCACCTGAACATCCCTCCTGCTCTCCAGATCTGCTGGAGCAGCAGGGAGAAACACAACAGGGGCTTGGGTTGAACACATCTCTGTGGAAAGAATGTTTTACCAGGAACAGAACTCCCCTCAAGCCACAGGTCAGCCTGAGCTGTCCCCTTTAACATGGCCTAGGTGACAAAACACACAACTGAGGG
>VWZU01009726.1:467580-484516 GCA_013397095.1 Sterrhoptilus dennistouni | reverse complement strand
GGGGGGGGGGGGGGGGAAGTCCATCAAAGACGCTGTTTTATGTTTAAATCTCAAGACACTAAGGAGACACAAAGTATCCTATTTAAAATCATCAATGCATAATCTCTCTTCTTCCCTGAATTATCCTCCACAGGGATTTCAGACTGTCTGTAATGATTATATTTGCCTTTAAAATGATACCAAAGTAGTTACGCTATTTTTTTTTAGACAATCTTGTTTTCCAGGGTCAGTGCCTTCCTGATGGTTGAAGATACAGCTGCAGTTCCTTCTCAGAGTATCTTTTAATTTGTGTAGTACAAGAATTTCAAAGACTGTCACCAGTTTAAAAAAAAACCTAGAAAACAACTCTGAGTTCCTGTAATATAGGCAAACCCTGTATGAAGGAAATCACCAATGCTTTGCTAAAAACGTTATCTTATGAGGTAAACTTTGGTCTAAAGTTTTATATATCAAATTAATTAAGAACCCTGGAATGAGCCCTTTCTCAGAACAGCTGAATTAATTTTTCACTTGTAAAGTTACTTGGCACACTTCTAGCTACTCAAAACACTTAAAATCTAAGAGTAAACCCAATATGTAGTTGGATTTAGCACAGCTGAATTGTTAACTCTGAACAGTCAATGCTTAAAACCAGATCAGAATATCCATTGCTGCAGGAGAATTAGCAAAGGGCACCCTACTAAACCACAGCTGCCTCATTTAAATCAGATTTTCTTCAGAGCTATTTAAAACAGTCCTTTACTTCTTTCACTTTTTCTTGTGCAAGCAACAGTTGAAGTGCAAATTTCAGAGAGCTAAGATGCAACAGTTCAGTTTAAATATTTAAGTAATTTAAAGGCATTTAAAAACCTGTGCACTGGTGTGCCAACAATATTGCTGCCCTGTTTGCTAGTGGAAGATACTTCTCAGAAAACAAGAAAAAACACAGAATATGGAACTGGCACTGCCAAAACTCAGCTCTGCTTCTGGTTTTAGGCCTGCCATCTACAATCTGCTGAACTTCTTTAACTACAGGGCCCATCACATCCCAGAGAAATGAGCCACAAGCAATTAAAGACAGGAACGAGATTTAGTAAATACAAAGCAGAAGAAAAAGACCACATGTGCATGGAGAAGGAAAGCACAGCATGCAAACCCCAAGTGCCATCTTCAAGGTACCCCCAAGGACTGATGAGGGACTCTAAAACTCAGAAAATAACCTGCTATCACCACCAGCAGCAAATCTCACAAGATTGTAAGAGCTTCTCCAGGCAAAGCAAAGTTCCAAGTTGTTTTAGCTGCCACCACAAGCAAGAACAAGGTTTATCAGAAGAATATGTAATTTCAGACTGGTTAGTTATCATGAAAGTTTCATAATACTGAATAAAAGTAGTAATAAAAACACTCTTCAGAGTTTAAGGGAATACAGTCAACTTAAAACATACAGAAAAAGCTAAACGAGTACAAGAAAAATCTAGATATTCTTATTTTTACTTTATATGATTTTGTACAAGTCAAATATTCAAACAAAGGCAACTTTCCTACTTGCAGGAATCATTCACATTACAAGAGCTGTAAAAATTTAATATGTGTGTTTAACAGAAACTGATCTTGGCATCAGACAGATACAACAATACCAACAGAAAAGCCACAGCTGAGCCTCCCATGCACAGAATATGTTGAGTTGGAAGGGGCCCACAAGGATCAGAGTCCAGTGCCTGAAAGACTCTGATTTTCATCACCTCATTTTTCGCTCTCTGACTTCTTTACCACAATCTTGATCCCCTCCTCCACCTCCTGGCAGAGATTTTATCATTATCAGAAATCCATCTTTCATCCAAATGCTTCTACCCATAAATTACAACAGGAATAATTCAATTACCTTCCATTCAGTAGTAAATTAGAAATATTTCAGCAATCCTGCAGAGCTAAGCCCAAATTAACCACAGGGTGTTTTTCTAAGAGTATCTCAATTCTTGCTTTTAGTCAGTGACAGCTGCGTTTAGAATCTCTACAGATTCAGAAGTTTAAATTCAACATTCATTTATCAGAGGCATAGTTATCACAGACAGCATTGAAGATCATCAATTCAGAGTCCAACTTTATTACTTACCTGATGAAATGGACTTACAGCTTACCTGTACTGAACAGGTGCATCCCCAGGCTGTACAAAGAAATATGTGATGGACTGTAAATAACATCACAGCATTTCTGCCAAAGCCTTGGTGAAAGGGACCAACACTTCAAACAAGAGAACAATCTGAACAGGGGGATGATCATCCTGAGAAGCCACTACATATTCTGTCACTCTAATTTTGGAAATGTAAGGCTACACAGTAGAGAAAAATTTACATCTTGTGACAAAAAAGCAAGAACTACTTCAAATTTTCAGTTGTCAAACAGGAGCAGTTTCCAGCAACACAAGGTCACATTGCCTCCAACTGCACAGGGAATTTTCTAGAACTGCAGTGGATTTGGATTGACCACATCCTTGGCTATTGGACACAAGGCAAACATACCTTGAATTATTCATGTTAATATTAATTCCAGAGTCAGTAAGTCAGCAATTGTACAGTGACACTACAGGAGGAACAAGGGCCTCTGCAAATCCGTGGGTACAACGAAATTATTAAGAGCCCAGAACTACCTAACAGGGTCTAAACCTGGAAAACCCTTTCAATTCTCTCCTAAAATAATGCAAATATAAAGTTTCCAAAGACAGGAAGAACTGACTTATCTTAATTCTGCTTGTTGTCTTCAGATGTAGCAAAACTGGAGTGAAAGCTGCCAGCCTGGGTCCCCTCCTGTCCTTGGGTAAGTGTTGCATCCACAAACAACATTCAGAGCCAACCCTGCTCCCCTTTTAGTTTTAACCTCATGATCAAAAAGCACAATAAAGTGAAGAACCACACAGAAGGACTGGAAGAAATACAGTACTACAAAGTTTTGTCTAAGATAGGAAAGGATTGAATCTGTTTTTCTTAAATGTAAGCAACTCAGAACAGAAAGAGCATTTAATTAAAAAGCATTACTGCCATTTGCAAAAGAAATTAAGCATTTAAAGTAAATCATTACAAGCATCTGCCAGGAGACATAAATTAGTGAAGTACCTTATTATGATAAAGCAAACAAATTAGATCCTAGAAGTAAAGTTCATTTAGCATTGCAGATGTCAGTGGCTTTAATTTACAGCTAAGAACAGAGCTGGAGAAAAAGCTTCTCACACTTGGAAGAATCACCATTTTTAATCCATAAAAACCACAAAATAAATCAAAATCATGCAGCATTTCTTACACATTGCAAATCCTATTACAAATATTTTTGTTGCAAGCATCAAGTTCTTTAAAATCTGAAGTGTCACTGTTGCTAGGGTCAAATAATGGCAAGAGCTTAAAGGCTTTTGCTTTGTTTGAATGAACAATTCTTGGTATCTTAGTTTTTCTTAAAGAAAAAAAAAATCTGTCCAAACCAACCTACACATGCTGAATCAACAGTTAAAAATATACCAAGCTTTTATTTAATTCAGTTTCTGTCTCTGACAAGAGAGAAATACAGCAGAGATGACTACACAGTACAGTGCAACAAATTCAACAAATTTAGAGAGAAATTATGTGATGGAGTCAAGGAGAAAGAGAGGAGAGGAAAAAGTTAAAGCACACTGAAAAGGGAGGTGACACTGTGAAAGCTTCTCCTCAGGAGGAGTTTTGGAACCTAGATGCTTTCTGAAGGTAAATTAAACAAAAATCAGCAATTCCAACACCTGCTTTCTTTTCATCCAATGCTAATATACTTGAATTAACTGACAAAACTACTAACAAATTAACAAAAGTTATTAAAACGAACAAACTGGTTGAAATAATAATCTTTGGTACATGGTGGGCAATGTAATTTTCTATGACAAATGAAAGCCCAATTTCCAGGCAATGAAAAATCTTGCCAGTAGTAAATTCCACCCCAATCTTGTAGGGCTGAACAAAACTTTTAAGTGTAACAATTTGCATCAAGTCTCACTTCCAATTTCCTGGGGAAAATATGACCAAATCTCACAAAGTCCTCTCCAATTTGTCAAAGTGTCCTTCCTACCCAGTCCACTTTGAGGAGGCAAAAAACCCCCCAACATTTTGGAAAGATCTTATTCACGGTTGATTTTTCACATCAGTACAAGCACACTGTGAAAGAAGGTTCAGAGTCTGTTTACAGTCAGGCATGGAAATGGAACCTAAACATTTCTGAGCAATTTTAATGAGCACTTTGGCACTAAAGAATCTGCAAACCCACTGCTTTCACAGCCAGGATACCTCCAGGATAAAAATTAAAGAGGCCAGAAGAAAATCACATTTGCAAGAAACCTGAAGCATGAGAGGATTCTTGGCAGACATCCATGCAAGTGTTAGCTAGAAACTCAACTAATAAATTTAAATAAACTTAAAGGAAAGCAACAGAAACAAACAGTATGTAAATCTAGTGATGACAACAGACAAAAAAGAGGAACAGATGTGCAGCAAAATCAAAAACTCACCTCCTTGTACTGTGAGTAAAAGAAGCCATTAATTTAAAAACAAACAGAAGTCCATAACTAAACCCAGAACTTATTTTCTTGTCAATTATGTGAAAACGAAGATCTAATTTCAATTTCAAAAAAGAAATAACTTTTAAAGGATACGGTCTGTTCCAGGGAACAATGTTCTTCCAGTCAACAGTTCAGCCATAATGCATCCCACTGACCAAATATCAACTGAACAAAATAAAACAGAAAACAAAACACGATGCATAAAAACACACTCTGAGCAGAACCATCCCATCCAACCAGTGCAAACAACTCCAGCCTTAAACAGCCTCATGGCACTGAAGCAATCTGAAATACATTGCAAGCTGATCCTGTTCTGTGTCATCTAAATCTAGTACAAATAACAGAATCCAAGATCAGGCAACTCTTCCTTCCAGACTATAACATGACCTGAACACCAAAGAGCCTGGGAGGAATCTAAACCATCAAAGAGGAAGAAACTTGTCCAAGAGAACTCTGAGGAATGGATTTATATTTGGCCTTACATAAATGCTACCCAAACTAACACCAACTATTGCACTGATTATACAAGACAAGCCCATACATGTGCAATAGGGGAAAAAAAACATAAGGTACTGATGTTCTATGAAATTGGGGTAGCACATCAATTTTGTGGTGCTCTCCTGTACAAGAACCTGTACTCAGACTTTGATTTTCTTCTCTGCGCCTGATCTGCAAGTATTGCTGGAGAGAAGATACTGGAAACTGTAAGGAAGATAAATCTGTGAAGAAGTGGCTAACAGGAGAGGAAAGGATGGGAGATTTATCCACTTTTTATCATGTCTTCACACTACAGCTCCAGACATTCTCCTCAACCAGACACATTCCAGTTTAAAAACCACTCTTCTAGGAGAAGCAAGGGATAAGTGCTGACAATATTTTGCTGATTGCAGTTTCAAAGGTTCAAATTTAAAGAAGCCTGGTGAATGCTATCACAATGATTCTTAACTTCTATGTATGGTTCAAGCATCAACTCTGAAGCACAGCTACCAAGAGTGCCAACTTATGCAACCAAACAAAGGGGGAGCATTTGCAAGGACAACCTCTTTTTTTTCCCCTTCACAATTCAGAAACTTGACAAAACAGAATTCTTGTGCTGGCTAAAGGCATTACCTGTCTGGTTGTAGTGCATCCAGTTCAGCATGATCTCAGGAGCCCTGTACCACCGGGTGGCCACGTACCCGGTCATCTCATCGTCCGTGTGCCGGGCCAGCCCGAAATCCAGGATCTGCAAACACAAAACACCAACCACTGCAGGGCAACGCTGCAAAATACCCTGCACAAACAACCAGGCAATCACTGCACTGGGGACAGGAGTGGTGGGAGAGCTGCAAAAACAGATTATGAAACGAAATTTCACAACTTGTGAAAAGGCACTAGGCTAGAACAGCGTAGGACTCGACAATCAGAATTCTGTCTGGGGTATCTTGTCTCCAAAACAAGTAAACACAAACTAAAGCTGTTAACTCTGCACTTTCATGATGATTCACTAAAAACACAGGGGCAGATAAAAAAACCACATCCTTTCAACTCTACAGCTGAGAAGCACATTATTATTACTTTTCTATGAAAGTATTTTCAAAAAGAATTTTTTTGACACTTAAGTTGCAAGGGACATCCACATGGCACTCACACAAATCTCAGTCAAACAAATCAGATTTTTAAATTACATTACCTTTAGCTCACAGTCTTCATTAACAGCTAGGTTACTAGGTTTTAAATCCTAAAAAAATAAACATCAGCATTAATAGTGAAATATGTGTTGCTTCCAAAGTAGATAAAACTGTAAATGGAGATAAAAATACAGGTTCTAACTGAGTGCAAATACTAACTTTGGATAATTTATTTTATCACAGAGTCAGAAATCTCTCCTGTGGTTCTCAGAGGTGACACATATAACCAAAAATGCATAAAGGTGCTGCATATTTGTAATTAACAGAAAAGCTAATTCACAAAGGAAAATTATGCATCTTGACAACCACTTCCCCTGTTCAATCTTTTTACTACTTAACCAAAATAATTCTCAGAAAATTTTCTCTTGGTGCTACATTGTAAAAGTCTATGCTTCATTTTTCAAAGATATTGTTTCACTACAAAAAGCAATCTTAGAATGAATACTCACCCTGTGTATTATGTCAGCTGAATGGATGTACTGTAAAATAAGATGACAAAATTTATGTAACAGACCAAGCAGCCACCTCCTCATCTCTTCCCTAGAAAATATTGCCCTACCCCAGCCCAGCCCACACAATTCAGATGCTCCAGTCTGTCTGCAGAAGGAACCAGCAGCAATGTGTCTGTGGGTTCCACCAGGTGGGTGTTCCAGTTTCCCTCTCCTCAGGAACACCCAGGAGTGCTGCCACACCAGTGGAACAACACAAGTAAACAAAACAGAAGAAATGGAAAATTCACAGCCACAGCAGACCAGAGGGCATCAGAGTTCATCATTTTGCAGACTCTGCCCATAGGAACACATAAAAATGATAGGTAAGCTTACTGATGCAGAGCTCCAGAGAGGCAGAAGTGAAGGAACAATAATGAAATGTTATTCAACAATACTTTAGGGAAGTTACAGAAGCTCCTCTATGCACTGATCTGAATCTCTGAGGATGTAACATTCACCAGGAACTGCCACCCCTCACTGTGAGCTGTCCCCATTCAGGGGGGACAGGGACACTCACCTTCAGGCCCCGAAGGATCTGGTAAATGAGGAACTGCACGTGGTCGTCAGTGAGCTTCTGGCATTTCACAATGTTGTTCAGGTCTGCTCCCATGAGATGTGTCACCAAGTATCTGTGAACAAAAGCAAACACGTGGGGCTATGAAGCAATCCCTTGAATAGGATTAGGATAAAAATTCCCTATAAATCTCCAGTAGAAGAGCTGACTGTCCCAAAGCACGTTGTTCAATGAAACACAGATCGTGACACTTTAAATAATGCAGCAAATGAGTCCAGTGATCCCAACAGCACTGGGCGTTGAACCACAGCAAGTGAACAATTCTGACAAGTCCAGGAGCTTAGGATATACTATAACTTTGTGCTGGAATTGAGGATTATTTGTGAGGGATGGCAGACAAAGAGACAAATATTTCTGTCATAACCTGGGAGGCACAAAGAGATACAAAAGACATTTTGTTGCAATCTTCAGAGAAGTTACCTACACATCATTGAATTCTTCTAGTGATTTGGCAGGGGTGAACACGTCCAACAAGCCAATCACCTAAAAAGAAAACAGCAAAGAGAAAAGCTGTGAAATATATTTATAGCATAGTATGATACAGTTACTAAGATCCTTTGTGGCACTGAAGTATTTATTCCAGTAGATGTTTCATTTCCATCTGTTCAGTGTTGTGTTTTATGCAAGCTAACGAGGCCTCCTGGAACTTGAAAACCTGATGCAGACACACGTGAGAGCTCTGCAGCTCCATTTACTTGCTCTAATCATCATGAACTAGATACAGGATATAAAAAAAACACCTTATGTCCAAGCCCCTCAAACCATCACACCTTCCACATTTGTTGGTATGTTCTGTGCCACATAAAACCAAATGTTTTTTTCTAAATTGTGTTCTGAATAGTCAAAGACAGTAGCACTAATACGCCTGCCTGAACCAGCTGTGATCATCTCTGCATCTGCAGGATTAAATCACAACTAAGATGAACTTCCCACAGATAAATGAAGGTATGATGAACTGATTATATATATGACTTAACTTCCTTAAATTCCTTACACTAAAGATACATAGGCTCTGTGTAATGCCAATCAAAAGATATTAATGAATCTCAGGCAGTTGTAGCCACAAACTAATTTTCATTGCTTAACCTTATTAGCTTTTTTCCTGTGTGTCAATACATAAATCAAAGCTCTCCTGTTTGAAGAATATCTCAGGTATGAGAAAAGGTCCAGAAAGAAACTGCTGAGTATTCTGGGGTTTTTTACAAGGGCATGTCATGATAGGACAAGGGGTAATGGCTTTCCACTGAAAAAGGGTAGATTTACAACAGGTATTAGGAAGAAATTCTCTCCTGTGAGGGTGGGGAGGGCCTGGAATGGATTCCCAGAGAAGCTGTGGCTGCCCCATCCCTGGAAGTGTCCAAGGCCAGGTTGGATGGGACTGGAAGCAACCTGGTCCAGTGGAAGGCATCCCTGCCACGGCAGGGGGTACAACTGGATTATCTTAAGGACCTTCCCAACCCACAGCATTTGATATTTCTGTGGATATTAAGCAGAATCAGAAGTTCTCTACTGCTGAGACAATGGTATCACACAGGAAGAATTACTGACACTAATACACACATGCAACACAAGTTCCAGGGATGTGAGCCACACTACAAACATCAAGATGATTTATGGGCTACCAGCTGCTGACTGCAGTGGTCAGAAACCACACCACCATTCCTGCCACAGCACAAGTTCTGAACAGACCAACCAAAGAGATCCTCACAATCAGACTCTGCCTGCTTGGCTTTTTGTGCTGGGTAACCATCCTGGCTTTGCTCAGCTCATGTCCAAAGAATATTTCCCTTCTGCCAAGCCAGAGTTTGCTGGGACGAAAGAAATCAAGAGCCTTCCCTTCTTCTTGATGTTCTGACAACATTACCAAGAGCTGAGAGAATTTTTTCTCTACTGCACACAAATTTGCTCCAAACACCATGCAGTATAAATATGTTGGCATGTTAATGTCACACACAGAGTTGCCTGACCAGTATCCTGTCTTCTATACCAAACGGAAGCTTTATCAAAAAGTAGTTCAATATAACATTTGCCACATTCTGGTTTGTTTCCATGTTGGTGATTTAAGTGGATGGCTCATATCAACAACCATCTAATTTCCACCTCTTCATCACCACCCCTTTTTTCCTCCCTATTTTACCCACAGGAATCTAATGAATGTCTGCTTCATAACTTTGACACAGGCAAGCCAAAAAAGAAATTACTAAAAAAACCCTTCAGAAGACAAACACTAAAAACAAACTTGGGATTTTCCTTCTTTAAATAAATGCTTAACATAACAAAAACCGCAGTTCACTACAACGAGTAACCAGGAGAATGTAAGTGACACCACCTGCATCCCATATCCTTATGAATTTGCTACATAGTAATTTTGAGATTATTTTAGAAAACATTACGATTTTTTAATACAAAATTGGTTGTTGTGGGGGGTTTTGGGGGTTGGTTTTGTTACTGTGGATGATATTCTATAGCTCTAATATCTTGGACTGTGGCAAGATTCGCATTAGGAAAAAAAATTTACATTTAGTAAATTTACATTAGGAAAAAAAATGGGTTTTGCACCAAGATATTTCAAAATGCACCAAGGTATTTCAAAGCAAACCTGAAGGATGCTTAGTCCAAGTTCAGAAAAGCATTTCACCCCCTGTCCCTGCACTCACATTTTCATGTTTCATGTGCTTGAGCAGCCGCAGCTCCCGGTAGGTTCTCTTGGCGTGGATGATGGACTGGAAGGGCCGGGACAGTTTCTTCACCGCCACTCGCAAACCAGTCTTGGTGTCAAAGGCAGAACTGCAACAGAGAAACCAAATCATTCTAATTAACTTTTTATTAATGCATCAAAACCACACTTAGACAGAGTTATCTAGACACTGAGTTATAGGCAATATCGTTTCTCTAATGGAAATGATTTTGAGGTATTCTGGTCCATAACCTGCACGCCACCCAAAATCCCCACATTTTTACACAACTGTTGGTTTCTGCAGAAAACGTTTAAAAGATGAGCCTTGTCCACACAGTAAAGGGAAATCTTGTAGAAGAAAAGATAAATGTTTGCTGCCTGAAGTGCTCTTAAACATAATTATGCACTAAAACCCTGGAGAGAAGAGTACTTGTAAATACTATCACTATTTCTAAACATACTTTTAAACATCACACTTGATCATAAAATGCTATGCTCAAAATACTACTTTCATGGTTTAAATCCATACAAAAATCCAAGACTTGTGCCTAATAAAATCAGTTATGACTGTTGTTAATAATAACTGAAGCTGAAATTAAATTTCTTTGGTAAATCTCATCCAATCATCAAGAGTTCTGTTATACAAAAGAGCTCGTGAATAAATGATACAAAGCTGTACACTACCAAACCTTGTCCATTTAGCACAAACTTTGTACATACAAATAGTATTTTTTCTTAAAAGTCCATGAGGATTTATTTAATCCTACTCAGTAACTATATATATATATGCACACTTATATATAGAGTACAGTAAAATTATATTTTAAGTAATTCCTTATGCAACTTATAAAGTTCTGGTCTGCCCAAAAGGAAGGAGGAGGAAAAAAGAGGATGTGAAATCAACACTTGACTCAAGACAAAATATATGGGGAAAGTATGGAATGTAAAGAGGCATGCAAGGACAATACTGGCTGATTTTCCTGCTGTATTTATGATTCAGGTGAACTCCTGATTCCATGTAAAAGTGAGTATGAACTAGTTCTTGATAAACATCAAGCAAAAAGGAATGTTACATATTTATAAAGGTAAAGTGTGAAATATAAAGCTTAACTAACAAAGCTCAAAACCAATCACAAGAGCAGTCCTAAAATAAACCCACAATTGCATATGCAAACCACAACACCCACCCCACCAAACGAGCTATTTGAAATAAATGCAGCTGTCATTTACTTATAAAACAACCACCAAGGATTAACCTGCAAAAAGACTCCTTATATCAAACTTGCCCAGTTTCTAAGGAATTTGCGAAGTGAAGTTTATGAGAAATAGAAAACACAACGGCAGCACCATTCTGTGAGCAGTGACCCTTCCCCCAGGGAATGGAAAAACCCTCAGTGCACAGTGGAAGAAGAGCATCTCCCTTTCTATAAAGGGCACCCACACAGTGGAAAGAGCTCTGGAAAACACACGGGAGGACACCAGGTCACAGAACCTGCCAGAGCTGAATTACTCAAGCTGGATCACGCTGCCTCAAAAAATACCCATTAGCAATTACTTCCACATGCAAGTTATGCTTTACACCTCAGCCTGGCAGACAAAAGATGCCATCAAGCATTCATTTTTTTAATGTTGATTTCAAATTTTCAAGTTTTCACACATCACTACGCAAAAAAAAAAAAAATCAATATTTAAGCAGCAACACTTCATGAAATTTAGAATTCAATATTTTTTTTTCAGCCTCAGGTAAAATTCACCATCTTGCAACACACAAATATCCCCAGTTTGGCCTGAAATTACATGTGCCAGCATTTTACTGATACATAAGGTGTTGTCTAGGACTTAGAGCAAAAATAAGAGTTGTCATCATAATTCAGCACATGCTGTTATAAATTAGTCATGGATCTTCACCAGTTTCCAAACATTTCAGGTGCAAAATGCAGCAAACATCAGCAACCCTTTCATCTTGCGAAGAGGATCCCCTGCATCTCAAACCTCCACAGCTTCAAAGTCAAATTTATCTTTTGGTTTTGAAGGTTTTGAGATTTCAGAACCACCAGACATAAGATAAGCTATTTCAGGCTTCAGATGAAATTCAATTTCACTTTTTCTTTTTAAATTACATTTTTTTGGGGTCACATCAAGTCACTGTGCTATTGTAGTAGCTGTACAACCTCCAAGGGAATTGCAGACAGCAGTGCTGGTTAAACAGCACAATGCACAACCCCAGGAAAGAAAATTCTATACCAACTCCACATTCACAATCTAGACTTCAAGTCAGAACACAAAGTCTGGTCATATTTGAGGCCCAAAGACTATTTCCCCACAGATAAAATCATGCTGAGTAATTTTCTGCCAATTCTGATAACTGGCTAATGGCTCCTGCAGAGCTACAGAACAGCTGTCAGCTGGAGAACATTTTAAAGAACACTAAGCTCCCTTTCATCACAGACTTAAAACAGCTGCATTACACTGATCATATTTCAGCTAAAGAAGCCCAATTAGGAAAAAATTGCATGATCCACAGTTTTAAATCCCTCTTTAAATGAGATCAGCACAAATTTAGAATTTATCACCCTTTTTTTCACCTCTTACACAGAACTGTGCTATGGCAAATGAACTGCATCCACCTCACCCTAAGCGAGCTAAAATTACCATTCTGATCTAACCTGAATTGCATCCAGAACACAGGAGGTAGAAGAAAACAATTATTTTAGAGAACCTATCCACTGATAGTAACATCTGAAGCAGTCTGAGGAACTAAAGTATGCACAAAGTTAGCTATGAGCACAATTTATTTAAATATTAGATAACCAGAATGTTAATTTTTGTGCAAAGGCTGTTTAGCCAAATATATGCTGCTCATTGCTAGTGCCTCTGCAAATACCCAACCTAACTAAATCTCCTTACTGCTACCTCTGAAGTTAATTTATGGACTCCTAATCAGACAGAAAAACACAGTTTATTACTGACTGCAGTCACTTCTGTACCTGCACTTCAGTCATCACCCTCCTGACACACTATAAAAGTTGCAAATATCATTCTCCTGTGCTAGATTAGCTCCTGCTGCTAAGAAAGCTGCAATAAAAACCTCCCTATAGGATAGATGTGCTCCCACTGATTTCCCTTCTTAATATACCAAGTTCCCCTACAGTCCAAACTCCTCTCCAGCACTTTCAGAGCTCTGCTCACAGCTTTTCTGTGCCTGCCCTTCTCCTACTCAACTCCCCCTTCCTCACACATCTTCTGCCAATCCTTCCTGTGTGCCTGCTTCATCCCACTCACTTTTACAGTTCTGTTCCTATCACTCCTCACAGATCTACCACACCTAGCTGGAGGAGCAGGCACCTGTCTCTCCGAGCACAAACTAGATTTGGAGGCATTTGCAAACTTTGAGAAGGAGTTAGGAAAAAAAAAATCTTTCTACAAAGGTGATATTTAGGTTATTAGGCTGTTTCATTTCCTCTGGAGCCTAATGTTTTAAAAATTCTTAAATCTTTAATGTTTCTCTGAGAATTCTCAGTATCCAAGAAATTCAGACTCAGTGTTAGTGCAACTGGGGGTTGGAATGGGAAGAAATCACAGGTTCTGGAGGGCTGTATCATGTAACTGTCTACAAAAAAAAAAAAAACAAACCTAAAACAACCCAAAAAACAACCAACCAACAAACCCTAAAAAAACCCCTTATGCAAGATTTTGAGGAAGAGAATCTTGGCTGTTCAATCCTTTAATTAAGGCAACACAGATAGCTTGCAAAGCAATTAAACCAAGACTCTAATTTTACAAAGCCATCAATACAACAAAGAACAGCTGCTAAATATGTAACGACTAAGTAAACTAAGAGTATACCAAATGTACTTCACAGCCTTTTAGAAATTGATGGCAAAAACTGTGAAAACACCATTTTGCTTAGCTCAGAGCTGGCTGAACTGATGCCAGGAGTCGAGACTTCCCTCCAGCACACGCAAGAAATGAAGCAATCCTCCAACTAAAGTGTGAGTCACCAATCAATCCCATCTCTGTTCAGCAACTTCCCACTGCAAGATGTTGTATTGTCTAGGCCCCTCTCCTCCTTAAGTGAAATATCACAAAATGCAACTATCAGGAACTCTTTTTTTCCCCCCAGTGCAGACCTGGTTACAAAAGCATGCAAAAGACTGTGTTGTAGAAATGCACAAAACGTTGCACAAATGAATGAAACAGCATTTCATACAACAGATGCCACAGCAATCGTGACTTAGGAAGAATCAGTCTGAAGATGTGTGTGGATTTTGCTCAAAGGTTTGGAACTGAATTCCTATTTGTATCTCCAACACTTGCAGTTTTTTAAAAAACGGATCTTGGAAAATACCTGAGCTGAAAAAAACCATTTGAACCTCATTCTTCCAACGCTGCACATTCAGAAAAGGCTGCAATATTTGCTCTCACTTCAGGCACTTGTCTCAGGCTGCCTCTCCCTCCATCCAGTGACTCCTCAATAGTCAGGTCTGTGTATTAGGCAGTTCCAAGCCAAGCTCACAGCACATTCAAAGCAGCCTACAACAGCTCCATAGTCTAAGTGACTCATCTGGCAGCTTAATGCTTTCTTTTTTATTCGTTTTCCCCTCCACTTGCTGGAGAGTCCTCATTTTCAAATGGCTCATTTGGACGACTTAAACAACAGAGCATTTGATTACATTTGAATGTATTAATGCAGTGAACATACATGAAAATGCATTTACCATTTTAGGGATTGTTAAAACACCACTATATACTATCCCAAATGAAACTAGGTAGCTTTTTACTGGAGAGAAAAAAAAATTCCAAAGGGACAGAGAGCAGAACAAGTGCTTGCAGGAATACCTTAAATAATACATATCACCACTTGTAGCTTAATAAACTTCCATAAATATGAAAATGTTTTTGGTTTTTTCTTTTCAATATTTCAATTCTGACATACTTTCCATTTCACTATATCTTTTCTGAAAACTATTTTTAGAAGAACATACAGGAAGCCATTAACATGGACTGCAAAAAGACTCTGTGCCACATGTCTGAAATTGCTTCCAATACAAAATCGTTTCACTTGGTCTGAACAAAGTTGCACAATCTTTGAAAGTTTTGACACAGCAAAACAGGAAATTCATGATGCAAACTCTTTAGTTATTGGTTGAAAACAAACTTTGCAAGTGTTACATGCACAGTGGAGATTGCAGGGAGGAGGAAAAGAAAATAGGAGTGGGATATACGATGTAGGAGCAACCTTAAAATACAAAGGACAAGGCACCGAGCAAATTAACTTCCCATTACATTTCAGGAGTTGCATAACTCTGTGACACTTACAGGGGTATTTATCAGCTGTGTCAACAAGGTCCTTCTTTCACCAGAAGAAACCTGTCTATTCCCTTCCAATCAAAACCATTCTATAATTACATTAAAAAAAAAAAATAAAACCAACAAAAACACACCTCAGCAAGTATACTGGTTATTCTTGCTACAAAATTGACCTGCCTGCTGTACTTTTATGAAATGCAAGCCTCTGCACACTTCAATCACAGCATTTTAAAAAATGCACGCTATTTAAGCTCAGCTTACCAACAATTTTATAACAGGTTAAGAACAGCTGAGTATTTCATTAAAACTGTAGCACATGCAAAGCAACTTATTTGCTTTAATAGCAGAACGCAGCATGTGTCCCCTCCTTATAATAAAATTGATATCCATAATGTAAATTCGCATACTACCTTAATAAAAACACATGCATGCCTGCTCGAACACAGCAGCAAAGCAGCTTTGTAATTATGCACCCGTGTTTCAAAATTCTGCTCACACTTTGACAGAACCAAAGAACACAGGACAAAAACCAGAATGCTCGTGTGGAAGACGTTTCTTAAGCAAAAGAGGCAGCAATCTGTGAACGCTTTACTAAATGACTGCTGAAGTCTCGAGGCAAACTGATTCAAATACTACCTTGTCTTTAAGCAGAAGCAAAGTATGCAGCTCCATTTATGTGTAATGATCCTCCGCACTTCAGCAGAGAAGCTACAAATTAAGGACGTATTGTACCTCACACACGAAGCCTGGGTTTGTTCCTATTAGGTAAGCATTAAAAATTATCTCTTCAACCTCCCTGTGTTTCTGCAGGTCTCACATCAGGACTTTAGTCTCCCAGGGAGCACATACTGCAGTAATTCTACAGCAATAAAACCAGTCTTCCTGTGTTCATCTATTATTGGCAAGAAAACATCGGTGCTTGTAAATCCACTACAGCAAGTCAGGGATACAAAAGCAGCCCTCACAGCATTCTCTCTACTTCTTGCCTATCAACAAGTTCCAGATAAAAATACAATTCCCTCAAATATAATCTATCTTTGGGGTCCATAAAGAATCTGGGACAAGAGCTGCCAAGCCCTCAGCTCTGCAAAACCAGCTATGGGGGGGCTGAGCAGACTCCATCCCTTTGCACTCCCCACCTACCGACTGCAAAGAAATCACACTGAAATATGTCCCTATGAGATCATTCGGGGCGGTGGGGGGGAAGGCCGGGAACGACACATTATTATCTTCCCCTGCAAAAATGTTTCAGAGCCACCTGCCATGTGGTGCAATCCCCGACGCATTCCAGAGACGAGACTGCGGCTTCCCGGCAGCAGCACCGCGCGGAAACCCGGGGAAGAAAAAAAATGTCTCTCTTGCAGGAGGCTGGTGAAAAGCTGGGGGATAAGAACACCCGGGGGGGACAGACAAACCCCGCTCAAACCCCGCATGGATCCCACCGCGGGTCCCTGCAGGGCAGAGGGGCCGCGGGCCGGGGCGGCGACCTAACGCGACCTCCCCCGCACAGCCCCGTCCCCTCCCGGCACTCACCAGACGGAGCCGTAGGCCCCGGAGCCGACCGGGGAGAGGTTCTGGTAGCGCTCGGGCCCCTCCCACACCGTCTTGTTCAGCTCCTGCCGGTAGAACTTGGGCCGCTCCTGAGACATCTCGGTCGCGGAGCCC
>VWZU01009726.1:426571-458417 GCA_013397095.1 Sterrhoptilus dennistouni | reverse complement strand
AGGGGCTGCCGGGCCCGGCGGGCCGGAGGGCGCTGGGGGCAGAGGAACGTGCGGGCCCCCGGGGCTGGGCAGGGCAGGGCAGGTCTGTAACCCGGGTTATTTAACCGAGCGCACGTTTCGGGCTCGGCAGCGGAGCCGGCGCAGCGCGTGGCCCGCGGCGGCCGTTTTGTCACCCAGCGCCGGCCGGGTCCCCTCCCTTGGGCTGGACGGGGAATGGGAGGCTCTGCTTTCCCTGCTGCTCCCCGAAACCCGGCCACGGAGCTGCGGTGGTGCTTAAGGATGGAGCTGCTGTGCCTTTACCCGCTCCCCTTGGCCCTGGGCTGTACCCGGGGGGAGTTGTCAACGTCCCCTCTCTGCAGCCCCCAGGGCGCTTCAGCAACTGCCGGCGTTAGGAACCAGCTTCTCTCCGCTCTCTTCTCCTTCTTGACTCTCTTTCCCCCTGAGATTTTTATTTTATTTTATTTCTTATTTTATTTTTTTTTTAAATCTTGCCGAAAGATCGCCGTGGTGTGTTGTTTGCTTCGTCCTCTAACTTCGATGCTCTTGTGTGGCTTCTCTCCTGCCGCAGGAATGTCACAAGTCTTTATGTGGGGAACTTTTGGAGGCAGATGTAAAAATTAGAAGAGCTGGAGTAAATACTAGACAATGGCTTTCTGCAGGCTGCACTGAGGGCTGTGCTCAGTGCTGCTCATGGATTCCTTTCTACAGAAAGGTGATGTAAATCCTGGAGCTGGTTCTGTATAATCCAAAAAAATGCTGCTTATTTCTCTAAAGTCTGGTGAGTCAGGGTGTTTTTCACTCAAAGGTGCCTAGGAACCAAAGATAGTTAGTAAGTAAGGCTAATGCTTTGGGGGTGGGAGTTGGAGGGTTTTTTTCTTTAGGCCTAGAGTAATGCTTTCTCAGTCACTTCCTCAGACACATCAGAGGGATTTAAAATATTTTTTTTTCTTATTGCCTCCAGCCAAGAGTCGGTGGTTTTGAGATGGGGCTTTTGAAGAGTGAGGAGCCTTAACCAAAGTATTTGGGAGACATGCATTATGGTTCTGTGCTGTTCCATATGTGCTCCTGGTATTTCTTGAAGGTAGCATTAGGGCAATTCTTGAAATGCTCTTCTCCTTTTTTAATTTCTGTATGAATAATCCACTGTCTAATTCTATACTTTTTTTTTCCTGTCTCTAGCTGCAGACCAGGAATACTGACTCTGCCAACAGAGTCCACAGTGCAGTTGGGAAGGCTAATTTCTGTATAGATTTTGAGGTTGGTGAATGATAACTTTCAGAGCTGGAATGTTAGGGCTTTTTTATCAATTTTATTCAGGACAGGTTAAATGCACTGCTGGTTAGTTCTTGATTTTGCCACTAACCTTGATTTGAGTGCAGAGCCATGCTATGTGTCAAATGCTGTGTTTATATTCTTACACATCATGCTTCAGCTCTTTTCTCTGGTACCATAAGTTTATTGGATTGTATCTCAGAAATTAAAGAAATTTGCATGTGCTTTATGCTGTGCAACTAAATTAACTCAGTGGCAGCCTCTAGGTACAGTTCCACAACATTTATTCTATTTAAATACAAAGCTGCTCTAGTTAAATCTTCTAAAATAGGTTTAACTGGGTTGTTTCATGACTTTCCATAAAATCTATACTTGAAACCACATGCAATGTGCTTTTAATATCTGATGTTTCGTGATAGTTTAGATCACACATGCATTTTTTTCTGTAATATATTTTTTCTTTACATTTGCAGTAAAAAGCATGAAACAATGATTTTAAAAGGTTGAGTTTAGCATTTTGAGTTACTATATAAAAATGCAGAGAATGTTCTGAAGGGATTTAAAACAATTCAGAATATCTTTGCTTTTAAATATGAACTCGAGCTGCTTAAAGTTTACCTATAAACCCAGTATTGTTAAAAACAGAACAAAAAAGCCACTTGGTAAGGTTTAAAGAAGCTGGAAGGTTACTTATTTTTTTCATCACCCAGTAGTTAATATTGCTGTGTGTTTTGTTCAGATGAGACCAATCTAAACTGATCATTTACCTTGTCAATACTAATTATGGTTCTGTGTATAAGCTTTTTAATAGGAAATGAATATATGTTTTTGAAATTAATATGTATTTTTATAGGAATGTTAACCGCTTTCTTAATTTTCTGCAAATTCAGGATGATCCTATTTCTTTCACTCCTTCCTGTCTTTAAAAGCTTAATTTTATATCAATGAAGTAGAGAATGCATTTATCCTAACACTCTTCTGTAGAAAGAGAGCAGGCAGAATTCCTTGGAATTCTGGAGGTGAGATACCTGTAATTTCCCAATCCAATAAAACTACCCCAAATCTTTAGGTAATTTGGAAGATTCATTAAACTAGATGTTTGCTCAGGAAGCTTCTACTTGCTTTGCCTGTTTGTTGGTTCCATTTCTGCTACTTGGGAGAATGTCCTGGCTGTGTACCTTTATTCAGGTCCAATTTCTGTGAGAACTGAGGAGCAGGGCAGGGACAGCTGAATGCCCTGGAGGGACAAAATTTAAGCTCAGATATAGGGACATCCTGAGTTCTAATATTGACTGTTACTGTCCTGCTTTGTGGTCTTGAGTGAAGCATTGATTTCAGTTTCATAATTTCACTTGTTTTCTCAAAAAGGCAAGAAATTAGAATTAAAATAGCTTTAATCTATTTTTAGAAAGTGAGAGGCCTTTTCCTCACTGTTAAGAGTGTCAGGAGATCCACATGTCAGAAGCAGTTGCTAACAAAAGTTTGGTGGGCAGCTTCCTGCAGTTTGTGTTGCTGCCCATAGGTAGCTTTTCCAAAAGCTCTTTAGGGAGGAGTGTGATGTATTAATTTCATTATTTCTTGAGGTGTGAACATCTTGATAAAGTCAGTTAAATCCTGAAGACACTCCAAAAATCTGTATTTAAGAACAAGCCTGTGGGCTTGCAAGCTTTTTTTCCTACCAGAGCTTTAGTATTTACAGTAGTTACAGCTTCCACTGTAAACTCTGTAGTAGCTGGTGAGGTGCATTCAGATAGTTGGTTTTGCCCAATTCTGCATTTTTGACAAGACTTTTACAGTTCTTTGAATCAGTTACTGTGTCTTTGGAGTTCATCATCGATGGACACCTGTGTTGGATGTAACACTTGCCCTGGTCCTTTGGAAGGTGGTGGAAATGCACAGTGCTTTCTTAGGGACAATTCTTTTACAAGTTCTCCTTGTATTCTGTGCAATTGCAAACATAATTGTCTGTGTTCTGTTGTTTCCTGGGCTGTCCTGGATGGGGATGTGGCAGGAAGGTGTGATGGGTGTGCCAACAGTTCAGCCTCTCACCTCTGCTCTGTGCTCTGCAGGTGTCCCTGCACAGATGTGCTGGGAATGTTGTAATGCCTTGGGGCAGCAGGGTGGGCTCTGGAAGCAGAGCAGGCTAACAGGAGATCATCAGCTGGATTATTTTCTGAAGAGCCCAGGTGGTGTTTGGGTGGGAATGTTGCTTTATTCACTCTTGTTCAGAAGTGATGCTGAAGCACAGCTTCTATCTGCTTGCATTTGGAAGAGATTCACATTCATAGAATTGTGAAGGTTGGCAAAGCCCTCCAAGATCATCACATCCAACCTGTGACCACTCCCCGCCTTGTCAACCAGAGCAGGGCACTGAGTGCCACATCCAGGTGTTTCTTGAGCATCTTCTGGGATGGTGACACCACCACCTCCCTGGGCAGCCCATTGCAATGTTTAACAACCCTTTCCATGGAGAAATTCCTCCTGAGAATTCCTCCTTCATTTTGTAATCTGTAAGATTTCACTATGTGAACAAAACCCTAATAACACAAGGAAAATCTGGTATTTACTTCAGAACTGTGCTTCTGTTTGAAAATACCAGTTTGATTTAAAATACAAATATAGTTGTATTTTACTGATGTCTCAGGCAATTTGTAATGGAATTGAGCACCTGTGACTGTTAGATCATAACTGCTAGTAAAATACTGAGGTTTTTTTCTGTCTATGTTTTATGGTGCAAGGCCTCAGAAGTGCAAACTCTTTTCTTTGTCCTAGGAGAAAATTACTCCTTTAGTTACTACTGAGATTAAGAGCCAGAATTTAAAAACTAGTCTGAAACACCCATCCAGATTCAAAGCAGAAGAAGTAGAAACAGGCAAGAGACTGCGGAAAATTTTTTATATTACAGCTCATTTCTCTGAAATGAGGAAAATAAGTGTACTACATAGAATAGGCTACAGGTCTGTATAATAAGTAGGTGGTGAATATTTCAGTGGCAGGCCCAAATGATAATACTGTTTCATCAAATTCAGCATCATTTATGTTTTAGGAAAAGTTGGCATGTTCATGTATAAAACCACTAGTTCTGTCTAAGGTGTGTTGGACCAATTGTGCTTCAAAGCAGAACATTTTATTACTGTAAGCCTGAATATCTACAAAAGCTGTGGCAGCCATAAGGTATGTGGCTTGTTCTGGAAAATGTGCATGATCTGAATTTCTTTCTGCTAATTCTGCCTGCCCTGGTGACTTTAATTGTTTCTTACAAGCTTTACTGAGTGGGAGATATTTTTTCACAGGACTTTCAATAGATCCTCTGTTTCCCTCTACTCCTGCAGGAAAGCAGTGACAGAGCTCAGTTAGTAGTCTTTGCTTTCTCCCCATTTCTTCCCAAATGCCTGGAATATTCATTATTTTCAAGAAGCTGTTTTATCACTACCTGAACATTTCTGGCAAGACTCTTGACGTGCAGTAAAGCCTCACTTCTTCCTCCTCTCTGAAATTGCTACGAAGAGAGACACAGTCTGTAGTTTTTCCATCTATGCAATCTGGGGAGCAGAAAATTCTTAGTAGGATCTGATCATTTCCAGTTTTTTCTTGTGTTGTATCACATTTGTCTTTGAGGAGCCCTGGAGTTCTGACAGCTCTCTCAAATAAATTTTTTCCATTTACTCAAAGCTTTGCCTGGGATCAGGATCCTGGATTATGTTTTCCTCACTTATCTTTCGTAAGTATTTTGAACATAAGTTTAAGGTAGAGTCAGAATGCATTGCCCTTGTAATTTTTTCATTCTAATACAAAAGTGATTATCAGACCATGACAGGACACAGCTGAAATCTGCTGGTTTCCATGGAAGTCCTTTGGTTTGTGATAGCTGGAATAGCAGACAGTTCCACAAATAGCTTAAGTGCTTCTGTGGGGGAGTGGGGATGGGAAGCAAGAAACTTGGTTGCCTGTTATTTGTGTTTTAATACCTTTCTCATGTGAAAGCCAGTACTTATCTTCAAGCTGAGCTCCCACAGATCTGCTAATCAAAAGTATGTGTTGGTGCTTCTGGGTGCTGTTATTTACAAACTAGATGTTTGACCATCTCCAGTCTTCTTTTAAGTTCTTGACAGTGGTATTCCTGTAGCTCTGGGATGAATGCTCTATGGCAGCAATGTTGCCATATGTGTATCTACTCTACTAGTGGAAAACACCAATTATTTATTCAGAATAATAGAGATGCAACAGTGAATGAGTTGCAATAATCACAAAATGACGTGGATTGTACACTCATAAGGCCCCCATCATCAATGACTTATAATTCCCTCCAAAACAGTTAGAATTTCTTGAGCAGAAAGGCTGCCTGCATACAAGCAGGAAAACACTTTTATCATTTCAGACCTGTATTCATCCTGAAAGTTGTGTGTAGTCAGTTACCATATTCATGGAGCATGAGGTTTGCCAGTAGATCTGCGTGTGAGCTCTCATTCTCACTGGATGTGCCTTTACATGATCTGGAAATCACAGGCACACTAAGAAATAGTAATGAGATGCAGCCTGCAAGCATTTTTCCTTAAAGAGACATTGTCTTCATGCACAGATGTGGAAATGGGAGAGGGATTTTAAATCCAGGCTTTTCACCGTGCCCATATGGAGCTTCTTCTCAAATAAAAACACGGAATCCTTAAGTGAGATATTGCTGTATTGGGTGTAGAGCCCAGCAAATCTTTGGCTGGATAATCAAGGTGGAAAAAAGAGTCGTGGGGTGTGTTTGCAGTGCCTTTATCTGGTGCCTACAGTGGGAGCTGGGTTCGTCATTCCTCTTGCGAATGGAGTTCTGCTTGGGGGCGTTTCATGTGTGTAATTTGAGCTCACCAATAAGGGGTGACACTGCTTATAAAGACTGTGTTGTAGGCGACTTAAAATTAGGAAAGCATTTCCCTTCAGTTTCCTGCAGATGGGCGTCATCTTTGCAAATATCAAGGGAGAGGCAGACACAGAGAGAGGAGTAAGGAGAGGATCTTTTTTAGTTAGTATGTATTTAAGGATGGTGGGTGTGACAAAAGTGATTTGGCCTAAATGTACGTTGTCTTCCTTGCTTGAGGGTGGAAGGAAACTGCTTTTGTATCTATTCAAGGCAAGTAGTTAGGTAGCATGGACAGATTCTGCAAGGAAGAATCTTTTCTGTCCAAAACAGAGTTTTGAAGTCACTCTTAATGCTCTTGAGTAGGAGAACCGAAACACCTCCTTTCAAGTGTTGTTTTAGGGTTTTTTTTAAATGTGAGTTATTGGAGCAGAGAGAGCACGTTCAGCGTTTGATGGTGAAGTTGAGTGTGAAGATTTGGCTGTTTGGTAATTTATAGAGGGCACCCTTCCTTCTCTGCAAATCTGTAAGAACCCACATTGTGTGGCTGAGATTTCTTAATCATTTTTTAGCTTACTTTTAGTGTGTTGACCAGATAAGTGATTCCACTGAAAACTGGCAAGAGAATTCCACAGTGTTTTTTCAAATTGCTTTAACACCTTTTCTAAGGAACAAGTGAGTGACTCAAATCTTAGCTCCTGCAAATAACTCTTTACCATCCCTGCTGTGCATTGCAGGGGTTGGGTGATATCTTCACTGAACATGGAGCAAAGTCTTGTCTACAGTGGAAAATTTTGAATGTTTTTAGCTCGTTTTCTTAATATGAAGAGGTTTGGCAATGCTGAATTATTAAAAGCATATCCAGAGTTCTGTGAGCTTTTAAGGTGAAAATACTTCAGATGTGCAACTAGATGAAGATAATTCTTTAAAACCTCTTGCTTTAGAAGTGTAGAGGCAGTTCCTGTGTGTCTTTCACTAATAAAGGTCACCCTAGGAGAGAAATCTCTAAATTGTTACTTGCTATGTCACATTGTTGCTGACTTGTTTCCCCTATCACTTACATAAACCAGCAGGATAAACAGGCACAGGAAATGACTGGGAATTGTGCATTGTTGGAGGATGATGTTAAGTACCCGCTGCTGTGAAAAATACTCAGTTCAACTTTCTAAAGAAGATTTGACTCCTCCTGCTTGTTTTGTCGTTTTAAGCATAAAGAATCAGTTTTTCTTGTAACTCTGGAAAGAGAGGTGTGGAATTACTTCAGAAAAATTCATTTTTTCCTTTGAACGCCCTTTCCCTGCTGCGTGATTGTGCTGGAATTCCTCTATCAAAAGGGTTGCTCTGTCGACAATTACCATGATCCTTCATCCCAGCTTTGAATCCACTGGGCTATTGAATAGGCAAATAAAACCGGCTGGTTCAGGAAGATGAAACAAAGTATCTGCCTGAATTTCTAATTTCATTAGAAGGGAAAAACAGGCATGTAGACATCAAGAGGGAGGGGACGAATCTTTATGCTCACCCCCCCTGACATGACTGAATTTGCAGGAAGATCAGCTGAGAGCAAGCCCCAGCCTTGCTGCACGGCCCTTCACCTGCAATGCAGTGCTGGGCAGCTGCAGCTGGGTGCTGGAGGCAAATCCCTCTCCTCCTGCATTTGAGGAGAACCAGCCCCTGTGCCTGCTGCTGATGCCCCCCTCCTTCCCCAGCACTGTGGTGTCGGATTTTTGATGGCTTTTTCGAAAACTGTTGGGCTGTCTTTGGGAATATCTTTATCCATGGGAGGCCGTGCTTCTTGCAGGTAGGTTCCCTTCTCTGATTTTTGTCTCGTGAATTTGCAGTTCTTCAGGGAATAAGGACTTCTGGGAGGGTCTCTCTAGATGTGGATTCACACGAATTCCATAGAAGGTTTAGCATTTTGCCTTAGCTTTGCTGTTCCATGTTGTTTTTCTTAAGTAAGATATTGGTGTGTAGTTGTAGAGACCCTGCAGATCCAGTTCATTCTGACGATTAATTAGCACAATGAGAGAGCAAAAGGAAAAGGTGGTCACTGTGTTCTTCTGTAGATCAGAGGTGGCTCTAAAAATAAAAAAGTACCCTAGAACACTTAGGGTTTAATGTGTAAACAATCATTTAGTGTAGGATTTTTATATACTTTTTATCTGCATTTTGCAATTTTGATAACAGCTGTTCCAGCTGTTGTCTCTAAATACTGGGTATGGATTTTTCTGCTGTCTTTAACAGCTTTTTGTGCCTTTTAGAGTACTGCCTTTGTGAGCAAAGCAGACAGATGAGGCTTGTGTTTTTGTATGTCATTTTTTTCTTAGGTATTAATACAGATTCTGCACTGATTAATTCTCAGTCTCTGTCTTTGGCTGACATGGTCATTTAAGGGGAAGAACAGGATGATGTGTAATAACATCAAACAAATTTTCACAGGAAGGCAAAGGAATGAGGTGTATTTTGGAGGTGATTTCATAAAGGAAACAGCACTGTAGAGATGTGTGTGACCTGAATTTGGCTTTCTTACATTAGTTGGTATCATAGACTCTAATGTAGAAGTGAAATGCTTTTTGGATCCCCATGAAAGGCTCAGCTGCAGACTCCAGGGTGTGTCGTGTGTGAGACTGCCAGCAGCAGGATTCGTCAGCCCCTTAGGAGGGGCACAGAAAGCTTCCAGGAGAATGGGCTTTAGTGCTTCCAGTAACTTCTTCCCTGATGCGTGGAATTGCTATTATTGAGGAGCACTGGGACTGCAGGATGGCGTGATGTGTCTGTCTGCATCACTGCCACTTCAGGGGAATTTTCTTTTGAGTCCTTTTTAATCCTTTACATCCTGTGCAGCTAAAAAAGTGAAAATCCCCAAACAGCACTGGGGAGAATTACTCTTTACTGCTCATGCTATGTGTGAGGTTCCTGGCTTAAAATCATTCTGTCCAGTTCCTGTTCTTTTCACCCTGTCTGTAGGATTTGTTGTCTATGAGCATCTAATCTCCCCTTCAGCCATTCTGTTTATGGCCATTTCTTGCCTCTGCTGCCTGCTCTCAGTTTGGGGATAACGTGTGACTTTATTTGTATCTCAGTTGTCCCCTAAGGAATGCAGCAATTTTAAAGAAGCTTTTTTGACCTCTAAGACTTTCTGCACCCCCTACTGCAGGTTTCCTTCTTCCTACCCCTGACTTATAATTCAATGACTAAAAAGTCTAAATACTAAATATCTCAGGGGTGGATCAAGCTGCAGGGTTGTTAATAAAAGTCTCATTAGCTTGGCAGTTTTTGGTTTAGGGTTTGAGACCACTAAGCTGTTCCTGAATTTAAAAAAATCAGCAGGACTTACTGACAACAGATTTAAAGTAAATGTCTGGTGATGGGTTGTGCCTGGAATGACCTTTGTAGCTCTTCCTTGCTTAAATGAACTTGAGTTGTGGATTTTTAGCGGCTGCAAATTTAGTCACATCATCAGATTGGAATGCAAGATTTCTCCCTTTTTATGATGTTTAAGATGGCTGTTGTTTGAATACGTTAGCAATATGTTTAATGTGTGAAGCCTCAGCAAGAGTTCATGTGTAGCAGGTCAGTGCTGAGCATTCACTCTACTGTATAACTATTCCAAATGAAAATATTACATTTTTCTTGTGGATTAAGATGAGTTAGTGATGAGATGATGTGCAGGACTCCAGGTCATCTCTAAGTTGTGAAAACTGCATCTGAGGGCCTGCCTGTGTTGCTGGCATAGCTGCTGGGGGGGCAGTTCCTCCTTCTTGCAGCAAAATGAGCTGAATTTGAACGAGGCTGCTGGAAGGCACCAGTGTTATCTTCTCCCTCCCTGCAACAACAGTTTCAATACAAGAAACTTCCGCTTATTCACTGCTGGGGAACTCTTTGTAAAGAATTTTATCTTGTGCTTTGTGTGTCACTGCTCTAATGAACTTTGCTGCCCACTTCTTTGGACAACTCCAGGGGTTTTTTTAATATCTTGTGCTTCTGAGGGAAGAAAACTTAATGTTGATATCTTGCAGTGCTTTGCCCTTAAATCCTGCCAAAGCAAATGGTCTGTGGGCATTGTTTTCATTATAAATGTTTGTTTTGTATAGAAGGATCTTGAATCTATGTAGGCATTTAATCATTCCCTGTAAAGCTTTTGTAAAGTAAATAAATTACCTGATTTTGGTGTTAGCCTTTCATGAGCTGTTTGGCTGTGATCAGTGTGATGCCATGAAAGAGCTGAGATGTGGCTGATGTTTTATTTGGGGAGCACAGCCTGAGTGTGTGAGAGCATGGAGAGGTGGCCTTTGCTGACATGGCCTTCACCAACAAGAACTCAGAGTAGCACATTTGGTGGAAATTTAAACACATAAAATGGACACGTTTATTTATGAATGTGGGAGTGAAAAACCTCCACCACCTTAGTGCCTGAATCCAATCCCTCTGCAGTCACAAGCTCTCAGGAGGGTTTATTGAACATCTGCTCTGTGTCCTCCCACTCTCCATAGTTCAGACAACTGTAATAAACTTTGGATCTTGAATGAAGAGATCAACTAAAAATGCAGCCTGCCCCTTGAGAACTGGAGAAATAAATGTCAAGATTAGGGACTCTAGTGTTGTAAAGTGTTAGAAGCAGAAGGACTGTTAAATATTCATTTGACCTTGTATGTGAAAGGAACAAAGGGCCACAAGTTCTCTTTGGTTAACTTTTTTCCAAAAGAGAGTAAAACCTAATTGGTGTTGGTCTTTAAAATAAAATTAATCAATATTTAAATTTTCAAGTTTAAGCAAGGATAACAAATAAAATAAAAATCTGCTTTAGAGAAAAGCAGAGAAGGGGTTCAGAGGCTAATATTTGGTGGCATTATTAAGCTTTTAAATCTATCTTGTCTGAACTTTTCTTGGTTCCACTTTGAAAGTGAATCTAGGGCATTAAGATGCATTTCTCACTAGTACACAAAAAATTATTTCTGTCCACTTTTATCTTAGCTTAGGAATAAAAGCACTGACATGCAAATAGCTTTTCTGAAGGCTGAGTATTACATCTCCTCCATCCTCAGCAGTCCCTCATGTGCTGTGGAAGCTGCAGACTTGAGGAATACCCTGTGTGTGATGTGCAGTGTGATCTGTCTGTGTGAGATATAGAGTGTGTTCTCTGAGACTTGCAGTGTGATCTGTGTGTGTGTCAGACATGCACTGTGATCTCTGTGATGTGCAGTGTGTTCTCTGTGTGTCAGACATGCACTGTGATCTCTGTGATGTGCAGTGTGTTCTCTGTGTGTCAGACATGCACTGTGATCTCTGTGATGTGCAGTGTGTTCTGTATGTGTCAGACATGCAGTGTGTTCTCTGTGACATGCAGTGTGTTCTCTGTGTGTCAGACATGCAGGGTGATCTCTGATGTGCAGTATGTTCTGTGTGTCAGACATGCACTGTGATCTCTGTGATGTGCAGTGTGTTCTGTATGTGTCAGACATGCAGTGTGTTCTCTGTGACAGGCAGTGTGATCTGTGTGTCAGACAGGCAGTGTGATCTGTGTGTCAGACATGCACTGTGATCTCTGTGATGTGCAGTGTGTTCTGTATGTGTCAGACATGCAGTGTGTTCTCTGTGACAGACAGTGTGATCTATGTGTCAGACATGCAGTGTGTTCTCTGTGACAGGCAGTGTGATCTGTGTGTCAGACAGGCAGTGTGTTCTCTTTCAGACCTGACACCCAGCACCGGGGCCCTGCTGCTCAATCCGAGAATGATCTTCCAGAGCAAGAGGAGGAAATCCTGGGATCAGATGATGATGAGCAAGAGGATCCAAATGATTACTGCAAAGGTGAGCACTTGCCTGTTTAAGATGCAGGATTTGCAATGCAATCAAGGGATCCCCTCCACTTCCCACTTCCTGGAGATAATGAAAATAGACTCCCTCTTACATTAAGAGCACTTTGAAACTGCATGATGATAACATTTTTCAAGCCAACATGAAGTGGAGAACGTGGTCTCCAAGTTTTCCTCTGTTGTCAGTCAAGATTTGAGTAACAGAGCTATTTTTAATGCAAAAGTTTAAAGCTGTTAACTTCTCTGTGCCAGAGGGCTTTCAATATTGATAAAAGCAAGTAGGCATTTAAATCTTTTTTGATTTCGTTGTAAAAGGGACACTTTCAAATCCTTTTCATATTCTTTGGTTTTCTTTTGAAGATCAGATCAGATGGATATCTGTTCTTTAGAAAGCAAATAGCCTTCTTCTGTTTCTCTGAGCAGAAACAAAATATAGAGCAAATGAAAACACCAAATCGCAATTTCTTCTCTTTGTTCTGTTTTCTGCCAGTTCCATCTTTGGCTTTTCAAATGTTTTTGCTTCTGCAATGGAATCTCCCTGTATAATCAGTGGCTTGAGAGATATGAAGGGTGCAGAGGAAACTTCCCTGTTTTCAGTGGCAGAGTGCCTTTCAGTCAGGAAGATTGCAAGGAAAACCATTGGGATCTTACCTGTTTCACATTCTAGGGTCAGAGTATGCAAAAGCAATGCTGGAAGAGTCTGTGACCATCACTGTGTTTTCCAAAGGTGGTCAACCTAGCAGACTTCAGGTGTTTTCACTGAGGAGATATTTTGTATTGCTGCAGTGATTGTGATGCTTGTTCCCCACGGCTGTTCTCTGGTGGTTGTGTTTCTGCAGGGGGTTACCACCTTGTGAAAATAGGAGATCTCTTCAATGGACGTTACCATGTGATTCGGAAGCTGGGATGGGGCCACTTCTCCACCGTGTGGCTGGCTTGGGACATCCAGTAAGTGCTCCTGCTGCAGCTGCTCTTCCTGCCAGGAATGCACAAACCCGAGCAGAGAACATCCTTTTACTTTTAGAAATAAAAGCACAAAGCATTAGCTGTCCTAGCACAGGAGTTTCTTCTGGTATTGTGCATATGCAAGTGTGTGGGAGGGACTTAACAGGACAAACTGTATCTGTGGGAAGAGTTGTGTTCAGTCTCTGACCTATTGTTCCATCTTTAAAGAAATGGTTAACACGAATCTTTTGTTAAAAAAGATTCAAAGACAGTCTTTGAGTGTTTAAACCTTATTTTTCCATGATGCATGAGAGAAACTCTCTTGCACGCAAAAGAATTGGGATAATCCTGGAGAATAAGTTCTTTGTGTGAGCATTAACAGTTCCTAATTTACTTGCCATGTGTGCACAGAGGGAGGAGATTTGTGGCAATGAAGGTGGTGAAGAGTGCAGAGCACTACACAGAAACAGCACTGGATGAAATCAAGTTGCTGAAATCGGTGAGTGCCTGAGTTGGGCTCAATTTAATTTTACTCTTTTTTTCCTTTCCCGTTTTGGGGAGTTTACATTCTTCACATGTGTGATATTTCCAGATCATCAAGAATTTGTGTAGGAATCAAACAGTGCAGTGGATCTGACATCAAAATAACCTCTTTCTCTGCAGGTCCGTAACAGTGATCCCAATGATCCAAGCAAAGAGAAAGTTGTTCAGTTATTGGATGACTTCAAGATTTCAGGAGTGAATGGTTCCCGTATCCTTTTGTGGAACAAAAGCCAAGGATTGCAGAAAGATGGGAGTTGCTTGGGCAGCTGCTCTGGTTTGGCAAGCAATGGCCAGGCATCCCTTTCCCTGCCCAAGGAAACCTGCTGTAGAAGGATCTGCCTCCAAACTCAGATCCAGAGTGATGATTCAGTCTGGTGTAATTTGTGTCAGCTCTGCTTGGTTGTGCTTTTAATGTTCTGCCACCAATTTATGAATCAGGACTGAGTGGCTGTGTCAGAGGTACCTTTGAGGTAGGAGAGTTATCTATCTCAAGCCCTCAATTTTGCAAGCGGCCTGTTAATAACCTGTTATTTCAGTAAAGCAGTACAGCCTGTTAAAATCAGTAGCTGAAAAGAGGGAATGAGCCATCAATAACTTGAAAATAAGCTTGGTTTCTAGTTATGGAAACATCTTACTTTGTAATTTATCAGCATTGTTAGGATGTTTGCAGTGTGTTGCTTTGACAGTGGCCTGTAGTTCTGGGAACAGCCTTCTCACAGGGAGTGATTTGTAGCAAGTAGTAATAATGGATCCTCAGAATCTGAAAGTTGGACTTGTGCATTGTTTTCACCTGGAGATAAGTTGAGTGTTATTTCAGTGAGAATTGCTGGCTTGCTTGAGAGAATTGAGCTGTAGATTATAAGCAGTAGACCCATAATACATTTTCTCTTAACTTTTTTTCTGAGTAAATGTTGATTTGAGCTTATATTTCTTCCACTCTTGTGAAATGTGTGCTTTCTGCCAATGTAGATGAAAAGCAGCCTAATAAACTCATAGAAGTTTGGCTTCTAAAACAAGGGCACTGTACTGAATATGTCACTGGAGTGACCGTAGCTGTTGAGAATTTAGAGCTAAAAAACAGATCATATAAATCTAGTTGAAATCCAGGCTTGTCAGAAGGTTGTTTTGCTGGTAAAGAGGCAAAGGAGGGCAAAGAAAGTGACTTTATTGTTCTGAAGATTACTTATGAAATGGAAATTTTATTATCTTTTCAGGTGATGCTGGTACAGAGAGATCTGGCAATGAGTTTTGCCTGGGGCAGAAGTGTAGGCAGTTCCAAAACATACAGTAAATTCTATTCTAATGTACATTTGTGCAACAGGCTTCCACTCAAAGCAGGAGATTGCTGCTGCTGCAGTGGGACCTTTGTGCAGCTCCATCCCTCTGTATTTTATTTTATTATAGATAATGGCACTGTTGTGTAGGATGGGATGATGCTGTTGAGGAAGGCAGCTTTTCCAGGCTGTGTCAGAAGGATGAGTGTTCTTTAACATAAAGTACCCAAAATTAAAATTTCTTTTAATCCTCAGTCCTTGGAATTCGGGGTTCCTTGGGTCTGGATGTCTGGGTTTTTCCTTGATTCAGTTCCAGATATCTGTATGGTGTTTGAAGTTCTAGGGCATCATCTCCTCAAGTGGATCATCAAATCAAATTATCAGGGTCTTCCACTCCCTTGTGTCAAAAAAATCATCAAACAGGTAAGTTCCTGTTCTGATTGCACTCTTCCCTTGACCCAGTTAAAACTCTTCACTGATCTTTCTGAAATCCCAGGAAACAAAAGTTAAAAATCCGTGGTATCTCCTTCATGCAACAAAATATTCTTGGGTTAGTATTTCCTTTCTCTGTTGCATCAGATTGTTGTTTTCTGCTGCAGATTGTTGTTTTCTGGCACTTAAACCGTGATGGTTTTTGCTTTTAACCTCTTCTTACCTCAGTCATTCCTCATAAATGAAGTATTTTTTAAAGCTGTCACAGTAAGCACAGTGCTTGATGATGGGAAGAGCAAGAGAAACTGGTTCTCCCTACTGGGTGGTTGCCTAAGAGGAAACACGTTTCTGCATGGGAGGTGCAGGGGAGGAGGAAAGTGTGATTTTATTGTAGAGTATTGAAATGAGATTTTCACCTGTGGTTAGTTAAGTTATGAGGGTAAATAGAATATTTTTAAATGGTAGCTAAAATCTGTATGCAAATCTTTTTTGTGGAACTGGGTGGTAACCACTGATCACACCAGCTCTAACCTGGAGTATTCTCAAACACACAAACCCTTTCAGTTTCACTGGCCATCCTCAGCACTTTTGCATTTTCACTTTGCTCTCAATTAAATTGTCTAATGGTCGACTTCCTTCTCCTTTGCCTGCAGGTTCTTCAGGGTCTGGATTACTTGCATACAAAATGTCGAATCATCCACACAGACATAAAGCCTGAGAACATCCTGCTGTGTGTGAATGACCAGTACATTCGTAGGCTGGCTGCAGAGGCAACAGAGTGGCAGAGATCTGGGGCTCCCCCACCATCTGGCTCTGCAGGTGATTTATTTTTTTATTATTATTATTATTTTCCCCTGAAATTTGATGCTGTTTCTCCCACACACCCCAAATCATCCTTTCACTTTTCCTTTTCACTAAGGAAAACTTCCTGAGTGTCATGGAACAATAATGCAAGTAACCTTTGAAAACCTGAGTGTAAATTGGGAAATTAGTCATAAATTGTAACGCAGATGATGGGGAAGGCAGTTTGTGTCAGAAAACAAAGAGGGAGGATAAATACACACTGGAGCCTGCTCTTAACAGACAGCTAACCTGGCATTGGTAAAGTTAGTCTTATGTAACACAATAATGTTGATGCACTCAGTATAGAACTGCTGTGAAAATGTGGCAAAATCCTCACATTTCCTTCAAAAGTTTATTACCTTTCATTGCATGACACTGGAAATGCATTTGATGCGAGTTTCAACAAGATGAGTTACCTGTTGTCAGTTTGCAGAAGTCTGGAAAACTGTAACAGAAACAACATCCTTGACATGCAAACATCCCTAAAGATGGGAGGGCAAATTCTCTTGTGTTCCTCTTCAGAATATCCATCTGCAGCTGTGTGTACTTTTCAAAAAGCACTGCAGTGTGTATTGGAAGGCTCTGTCAGTCATAATCTGACAACACCAACATTGAGCTGAACTGATCACAGTATGTCTTAGCTTAAGGAAGCTCCCTGAAGTTTGGTATTTTAATGCTTTGATTTGCATTTTCATTTGGGTAGGATGCATAATACATGCAGTAAATGAAGCTACGTGACAGGAAGTTTTAAGTCTTTGATATCAGTCAAGCAAGTCTCCTGTCTGAAACTTGAATTATTCATTTGCTCATTTAATGTTTTTATCTTTTTTTTTTTTATTGGTGTGTTTTTGTGGAGAAATGAACCTTCAAAATCACATTTGCTGAGATCATTAAAATGTTGTTATCAAACCACATAGGAAAGATGTACCTTAACATTAGAATGCAGTTGCAGTTTTTGAGTATAGCCATACTGATTTACTGATGTTCTTTTCTCTTTCAGTGAGCACTGCACCACAGCCAAAACCAGTAAGTGCAATAGCTTTCATCTGTTACTATGCATCTACTGATAGTATCTCCTGCATTGTTTCATAATCCAGTCAGCATTAGGAGAAAGCAATCTCATATCAGAAGGGAAAAGTGTGATTTGTGTTTGGCATAGTCATCAGGTTCAATGCTGTCTTGGACTTGTAAATGGGATTAGCTCATTTATCACCAGAACAAGGAGTTCTTGTGGTGATCTCAGTGTCTGTTGGGAGAGTGATTGTTGTGTGGAGTCTGAGATCTCCCTCACTTGAAGAATAATGTGGGTTTTTCAGGTCAGGGCAAAAATTCACTCAGAATTGCCATAGACAAGTGGTTCAAAACCCAGAATAGCTGCTTTTTATCTGGGAGAGGAGCTGTCTCCAGCATTTTCATCACAGACTGCTTCCTCAGCTCTATGATAAATTAAATCATGGTGAATTTTAAATTTATTGAAGTATAAAATGTTAAGTCTGATTTCTCTGCTTGTTTCTGTGTAGGCTGACAAAATGTCAAAGAATAAGAAAAAGAAGTTGAAAAAGAAGCAGAAAAGACAAGCTGAGTTGTTGGAGAAGCGAATGCAAGAGATAGAGGAAATGGAGAAGGAAGCAAACCCTGAGCAGACACAGCCTGAAGAGGAGGAAGAAGCTCAGACCCCTCTGGAAATGCTCATCAAAGTCAGTCCATCAGAGGAAAGTGTCAGCAAAAAGCCAGGTATGGACCTAAAGTATTGCCAGCATGGCATGAACACTGTTGTCCATTTACTCATGGGTATGAGGAGGGAGTGAATGAAACAGGTGAAATGACAACAGGCACCTCACCTTTAGCTGAGGTCATTTCAGCTAAAGGTGAGGTGCTGTGAGGGCTGTGAGCCATGCTAGGTACAGAGTGTAGAAATCTCCTCATGTGAAACTGCCGAAGGAGTTTCTCAGTCTCCAGGAGAGCTGCAAAGTTGCAAACAATTACTCTGATGTAGGTTGTCAGACCTTTTCAGTGCATTCAGTGCATTAACAGGTCGTTTCACCTGTTGGCATTGGGTTCTGTCCTTCTGGTGAGGCTGGGAACTCTCCTGTTACAAACTGAGCAAATGGCTGAGTTCAGTTACAGTCAGAGCACTCCCTACCTCTCAGGATGCCCTTGAACATCTTCCAGCTATTTATTAAGGTATACTCTGCTCCGTTCTCATTTTCCCCTCTTGCAGCACAAGCCCTTGCAGAGGAGGGATCCGATGTCACGGAAAGCAATGCGGAAAAAAGCGCGGCAGAAATCAACTGCAACGGGGTGACGGCGATGACGGACTTGACAGACTCTGGGAACGAGGGGTCTGTGCGCCTGGAGGACGACCTGCACAACGCCAATGACTGTGGCAACCAGCCTCACACACAGGAGGCTGAGAACTTGCAGGGCTGTAATTACAGCCAGCACAACAGTGACTCAGAGAACAGGCCTCGAGAAGCAATGTCGGACTCGTTTGTGCCCTTGGCCCCCGAGGATTCCATGGTGTGCCAGCCCCAAAAACAGGCGTTCACCGAGCAGGGGATCAACAATTTTCAGGAAAGCATCAGGACAGAGATCCCTTCAGAGGATGAGAATGAGAATGAGAATAACAGCCCGACAGACAACAAAGGTATAAGAGGAACTTTGTAAGAAAGGGCTCCTTGATGGGGGGGGATTTCTTTGCAGCACTTCGTCATATGGATAGAAATGTGCATTTTGTAGGCTGAAGTGATCAGAACCACCTGTTTGAGAGTTTTCCTGCCAGGAGTAATTAACCTGACAATCATACTCCAAGGTGTTTGCTGTTTGTAGGTGCTGGTTGAAGTTGTGCCTCAGTTTAGACTTTTGAGTGCATAAATATTCCTATTTTTAAAAACACCGATACCTTTGGTTTTCAGTGGAGGAACATTTCCTCCTTTGAACCAGGTGTTGTTTATGTGATTTTCATTAAGCCTACAGATTGTCACTTGTTGTTAAATTAAGGGATAGGTATATTCAGTGTGTTCTGACAGTTTGGTTCTTAATATGGAGCAAAGGTAATTTCTCTCTGTTACTCAAGATGAGTAAATGTTTTCCCAGAAAATGCAGCTTGAAACACTTCTACAGTGTAGGGAAAGAAACTCAACTTTTTTAGTGCTTTTATTTAAATATGATTTTCTTCAGAGTGGAAAAAATGTGTCTTGTAGGCTTAGGAGAAAAATAAGACATCAAATAGTGTACAGCAATTTAAACACATTCCAAGTGTGAATGTGTTAAAAATATGAATTGGTAAAACTGTCCATTTTTGCATCTTTGTGTCCATGCCAGGTGATACTCATCTGCTTGGAGAAGGAGGGTAAAACTACCATTTGTACTTACTAAAGAAATACTACAGAAATATTTTCTTGCCAGAGTACCCCATAGGGGAGTTATAGATGAAAAGTAAGAAGAGAAATTTAGATTTTGAAACTTGAACTGCACTTTACTGGATGCCTCTGCTAGGTTGCTGGCATCTTTTGCTTCTCACAGGCCTCTCCCAGATTTACACCTTCAAACTCTCCCAAATTTTAGGTTTAGAGGTTCAGCTGGATGTCATTTAGTGACTTAATACTTTTGCTCTCCATCCTGTCATTCAATTTTCCCAATACATCCTTTAGCTCTTGTAAATGTGTTGCAGCAGTGAGTGATGGGTATGTCAGAAAAATGCTGTAACATAGAAACTCTTCCTTCAAAGATTTAAGAAGGCTTAATGAGGGTTGTGAGGTTTGTTTTGTTTCTGGCAATGCCCTTATTTCAGCAGGGTTTTGTTTTTTAAATATTGACAGGCTGTGCAAAAGATGCTGGGAAATAGTCACTGTTTTGCATATGCTTATTTATCCTTCTGCTTAATGACACCAGTTGGGTCTTAATGATGTTGTTGATAGTGCAGAGTGATGCTCATTTTTATACCCAAGCATCAGGGAGGGAACAGTTTTGATCCATCAGAAAAACTTCCTGGCTGGGGAGAGGTTGATGGGATTTGGGTGACAGATGGTGACACTGCCTATGTAGCTTCAATCAGCTGTTGTACACATTGCCTCTAGGAAAATCAGCTGCTGGGAATTTCCTTCTTAATCCTCTTGAGCCCAAGAATGCAGATAAGCTCGAAGTGAAGATAGCTGACCTAGGAAATGCCTGCTGGGTGGTAAGTTTAGTCTTTTCACATTGACTTTTTTAAAGCTGCAGATTCAGTCAGTTTGCCAAGATGGAAAATAATCTGTAAAAGACATCCTTAGACCTGGCTGTGAAAGCAGTGACAGTTTGAAACTGTGACAGGGAAAAAAGAGGGGGAAGCAGGGACACAAAGAGAGAAATGGTCCTTTTAAACACAAGATTTCAGCCCATGCTTTGGGTGCCTCACTGGCATTGGATTTCTTCTTATAGGGCTGTGAGCCATGTTAAGTACAGAATGTAGAAATCTGCTCATGTGAAACTGCTGAAGGAGTTTCTCAGTCTCCAGGAGAGCTGCAAAGTTGCAAACAATTGCTCTGATATGCTGTAGCTTGTCAGACCTTTACAGTGCATTCACCAGCACATGAAAGAGACTCACACAATAAAACTCCCAAGTTTTATTCTTTGATGGTTGTGCTGTGCTGCTTTCAAATGTTTGACATTTCAAATAGAAGAAATATCTCTTTTTACGTGGCTTCTAAAATGGCAAATTACTTCAAATCTGTTGGGAGAGATGAGTCTCAACTCAGAATTACAGTCAGGCTTGATTTCTCACATTGGTGTTGCTTATCTGCTTTAAGGTAGCTGGACCATGGCCTGTCTGCCAGGACTGGGTAGGAGATGCTGCAGAGTCTTCTTTTATTCTGTTTTTGTGTCTTGCTTTCCTCTAAATTGCTGGACTGTTTCACTTGAGGAGGAGTATCTCATGTAGAGCATTTAAACAGCACTTAAAGGAATATAAGGAGGTGGTTAATGAGGATGTAAAATGCAGCTGAAATGTTATGGTAATGAGCTTTGATCTACTCTAGCCTTCCAGGTTGTTGATTCTCCTCTTCTAAGCAATTTTGAGCTGTTTAGTAAAACATTTCTTCTCTTTAGCACAAGCACTTCACTGAAGACATCCAGACCAGGCAGTACCGGTCCCTGGAGGTGTTGATAGGGTCAGGGTACAACACCCCTGCTGACATCTGGAGCACAGCCTGCATGGTGAGTTCTGCCAGCTGGGGAGGTTCCTGCTCTCTGCTCTGCCCTCTGAGCTGCTGAGGGACTGGCAAAAATCCCTGACAAGTGTTCAGTCAACTTCCAGACTTGCTGAATAATAGGTTTCCACACCAGAGTTGTTTTTTTATTTATCTTTTTTTTTTTTTCCTCTCCACATGTGGCTTTCTTTTTAAAAGTTTTGTTGTCCAGCATCAGCAGATTTCAAATATGATTGTACTTTGCCATCATACTTTCTGGAGAAACAGGACAACCAGGCAATTCTGAACACAATGCCATTTTATATTAAAAAAAAAAAAAGCCTTTCTGCTGCATCTAGCACTATTTCACAAGTGCCTTCAATATAATTTTTAATTTTAATCATCCTCTGCAGGTTTGGAATTGCTGTTTAGTCTGAGTAATGCTGAGATGAGCCTGAAGCTGTTCCTGTAACAGCTGGCAAATGTAGAATATGACAATGGAAAAAAAAAAAAATCAGTCAAGCCATTTACTGCCTGTGCCTCTTCAGTGTCTCCACTCTGTGTCTTCTACAAATCAAATTATAATTTAAGCTTGGAAAATAGACATTTTTGCTGTCTTGGAAAACCAGCTGGGATTTTGATGAATGTGGTGAGAGAAAATGCAGTAGGGTCATGTTTTCTCTGCTGAGCATGTGGCCAGAATTACACAGTGTGCCTGATTCAATTGTTTGGCACCAGCAGTTCATAAAGAAAACTGAGGATACAGAAGGTCAGGGGTAGTGTTCTGAGTACAAGTGAATACATAAAGGGTGAATGTGTTACAGAATTTAGGAGTGGTGAGTTGAAATGAGTGCAGATGTTTTTCTCATTTAAAACATGTTTTCATCTCTACAGACAGATGTTCAGAGATTAACTGTTTGAAAAAAACATGGGAAAAACTGGGGAGAGGGAAAAATCTCAGAAAACCCCAAGCAAAACAAAACAAACTAAAAATAACCAACCCCAGAAACTATAGTTTGGACATGGTATTATTTTTGCAAAACACTGAAGAGGAAAGGCTAAGCATGTGAAATACCTTGACTTTGTGGTTAACTGGTGGTCCTGCACCCAAAATTCATCCCAGGTGTGCCTATGATGGTTTTAATGCAGTTTTTAAAGCATTGCAAAGTCACTGCTCATTTTAGGCTCTAATGGAGTATTTAAGATTACAGCTGTTTACTGTAGTTTTGCAGGTCATTCTTTCCCACTGCTTTGCTTCTGGCCCACAGAGATTTGCAGAGTCAACCTGCAGCACATCTTTTAGAGTGTTTTGAAGCGATTTAATGTGCTCATGTCTGTTTGTTTAGGCCTTTGAGTTGGCAACAGGGGACTATCTGTTCGAGCCTCACTCTGGGGAAGATTACTCACGAGATGAAGGTCTGTTTATCTCAGTTTTTCCTTTTTAAAGTGGGACTTGAAATCCAATGGTTGCCTCTTCAAAATGAGCCTTGTCTTACAAATCAGCAGTGCAAAAGCTCCTTGCAAAAAGATTATTTACCCAAATCAGCTGCAACTGTGCTCAAGCCTCTGCAGTAAAACACTGTGCAACAAAGTCCATGCTCTTGTTCTGGTGTTTTGCATTCTTCTTGCTGCTGGATTCTCTACCTTGTGTCTCAAACTGATTGTGCCTCAAATCCCTCATATTTGTTTTCCCCTTGCCCCTTGTCTTTGTTGTTGCTTAGTGTAATCTGGTTTCAGGTAAATCTCCAAAGTAATTTTAATTATCCTTTATCCTTATATCCCAGAGCATGAAACAGGCATGGAGAGGTTTTGTGTCTCAATTAGCAAAAGACAGGTTTTGAATCTCACTGTCTTTTTCTTTTGTTTGTTTTTCACATGCAGATCACATTGCATTGATCATTGAACTTCTGGGGAAAATACCTCGCAAGCTCATTTTGGCAGGAAAATATTCCAAGGAGTTTTTCACCAAAAAAGGTAAAAGGAAACAAAGCAAATATCACTTCATCCCCTCATCCATTGCCCAAATACACGGGAGTGTCTTGCTGGAAGTGCCAGTTAGAAATAGATGCCAGCATCTTTAAGTCTTTCCTTTGTTTTATGAAATGCTTTATCAGTAAAACTGCAACTAAATATAAGACATTCTTGTCTTACTCCTAAAAGCATCCTAGACCCTATTGTTCATCATCTTGGTGTAGAGCAAATGCAGCAGGTAGAAAAACAGCTCAGTAGATGTTTTATCAAACTTGATGTGGTTTTATTTAGCTGATCTCTGACAGTTAGAGGTGGGAACTCACATTTGAAGGCTTTTCTAGACAGCTTGACTCCATTTCTGCCATGCCAGGCACCTTAAATAGTGCCTGGCATCATCAGCCATGTTACTCAGAGCACAGAACATTATCATAAAGTCCTGAGTACCCTAAAAATGTATTGAGTCGAAAAATTAGGTTTTGACCTAGTTTAATAATCCTTTTTATAAAAGCAAGCCCTTCTTTATTAGTAGTGTATTGCTTTCTCAGTGCCCCATGCATTGCAGGTATTCCACAGTGAGTGGCACAGTTTATCTGTCACGTCAAGCAGCATAATTAGTGATTTAATGAAGTTCAGATTTGCTGATAGGGGATCTGAAACAGCAGGAGGTGGAAAAAGAACCCTTTGAGGAAGTACATTTCTCTTAACAGGCTTCTAAAGCAGATAGAAAAGGAGGTTTAATATAATTGACTTCTCCCTTCAGTGTGCCCCAGCACTTTGTATTCCCTATGCCCGACTATTGGAAGGGTCTCTGAGTTCACTCTGTCATGTTTAGGGGCTCAGCCAGTTTTATTGAGCTGCTCTGTTCCCATGTCTTGCACTTAACCCATTTGTCTTGGGTTTTCAGGTGATCTGAAGCACATCACCAAACTGAAGCCCTGGGGCCTTTTTGAAGTGTTGGTGGAAAAATACGAGTGGGCCCAGGACGAGGCAGCTGCATTCACAGACTTCTTACTCCCTATGCTGGAGCTGATCCCAGAGAAAAGAGCTACAGCAGCAGAGTGTCTCAGGCACCCCTGGCTTAACTCCTAGAAGCTTCCAAGCAATGCCACAACGTTATACTCTGGTTTACAGCATAGCCTACACACCCAGCTGCCCTTTTCCCAGATCCATTTTTCTCCTTGTTCACTTCCAGTGTGGAGTTCTTCCTTCAAGGCTTCCAAGATTTTAGATAAATCTAACCTGTTCTGCTGAGTTTGTTTGTGTGACTTAATGGGGACTCTGCTCAGCCAGTGGGCATCATCTGTGTTTTTGCCTTGATTGGGCTTCACCAAAGACTAATTGACTGGAATAAGAGATTTTTTTTCCTCAGTCTCCTCACTGTTAGGCACCGTGTGTGACAAATGTGAGCTCACCTGTGCTTGGATCTCTCCCTTAGCTAAATTCCAACTCTCCTTTTCTTCCCATGAAGATCTCATTGACTCAGGAGTCAATTTTCCCACTGTTGATCCAGTAGCTGCTGATGGGGGTGAGAAGTAACAGTTGGCATCAAGGTGGTGCCAGATCCTTGTTAGAGCAAAGACCTTGAAACCCTCCATCACTCTCTAGGTGTCTACTGTATTCTTTGCTTTCCAGCCACAAACTTTTATTTAGTTCTAGCTGCTTTTGAAAGAGCTTTTTAAACCTAGGTTTTAGTATCCTTTATTTCTTCCTCCAAAGTGCCCTGTCCATTAATATTTTTTTTCCTCCTTCCCTGTGTCCTTGATAGTCAGAATAGTTTCTGGACTTGGTGATGTTTTCTACTTCAAATGCCTGTGACTAAAAGGTGACAAGGAAAATAAGCAAAAGCTGGAACTGACTCAACGCACAACCCTCAGCAAACAGATGGGTGCACCCTCAGCCTGCAGGGAGAGCCTTAATGCAGGCAACTCTTAACATTATAGTGAGCCATAAGTTCTTGGGGTTTTTTATCCCTTACTGGCACTTTTTTGCCTTGCTTGAGGTATTCATGAGAGATTGGCTTTCACTGATGCAGTCTGCTCTGACTTTTTGTTTTTGACCATTCACTTTTTTTTTTATTATTTTTCCCAAGGGAAGGGTTGCAGTGCCTGTATCACAGCCATGCTGCTGCAGCCCTGGATTTTGAAAATCAACACTTGAAGTTCCAGTGTAAAGATTTCTATTCATTTGCTTCAGGTGCAGGCCTTCAGAAATAACTTCCCAGGATGGGACTGCCTTTTTATTTTCTGGGCCATTAGCACAAGAAGAGAGCTAGCAGAAGTGGGAGAGAACTGACTTTTCCACGTAGATACTGGATTAGAAGCTGTTTCTAGAGTTACCCCAAGTAAAAAGTGTTCTATGGGGTTTCTATGTAAACATCTCAGAGGGGGTTTGGAAAGAATGGGTTAAGTGGGTTAATTTTCATTAAAAGTTAAAGCACTGTGGCATTTGATAGTTCTATGATGGCTTCTTCTAGACTTGCCCATCCTGTTACAGATTCAGTGCATCCCATTCTTCTCTTAAGCAAGATTTGGCAGCGTTGAGACTTCAGAGTCACTTCCTTGCTCTGGACCAAATGGGCCTTTGGATTTGTGGTGGCTTGCAGAGGATAGAAGTTGCTGGAGACCATGCAGATGCTATCCAAGACAATTCCCATTGCCAAAGCTGCCAAGACCACTGCTATGTGTCACTTGTGTGTGTGTGTGTGTTTGGGAACTGTGGTTCGTAAGGATCATTCACTCACAAACCAGGTCATTTAATCCACTTGAACATTTTCTCCAGTTCAGAGCCTGATTTGGCTTATTATATGCAAATCATGCTGCATGTTCCTTTAGTGGTAGATCAGGTTCTCTATGCATATAATAAAGAAAGGCAGGTAACATACCAAAAAATGTTTTAAACTGCTGAGTTAACCTTTTTTTTTGGGTTGTTTGGGGTTTTTTTCTTTTTTTATCATCTGGCATTTTCTAGTTGTGGGTCACTTCTGTATCTGTTACAGGAACACTGCACATAGTACAGGGTTCCAGCAAACTGTGAAGATACATTGGCAGGGCAAACAATTCCTGTGGTCTCAAAAGCTCACCTGGTCCTGCCAGCTAAGACTGGCTGATGAAGGAACATTTCCCAGAAGGGGTTTGCACTCTGTTGAGAGCTCCTGCCCATCCTTCCTTCCCTCCCTCTGCCAGCCCTGATTGGAGGAGTGGTTTTTTTGCCATGATGCCAAGGCTAGAGCCAGCCTGTGAGTTGAAGACCTGCAGAAGCAGCTGCCAGGATTCAGTCTTGTACCGTCTGCTCGTTCACTTGGGGTTTGTTCCATTTCCAAATTGCCATGAAGTGCTCACACTAAAGGATTTGTACTTGCTGTGTCAGTCTAAAACCTGAAGGAAAATACATTTTTATTCTTTCGACTTGGGTGCTTTGTCTTTTTTTTTTTGTTTTGTTTTTTTCCTTTGTGAAAGCCCTGCAATAAACAGATTATTTAATAACTGAGCCCTAGTCTTCATACATTCCCCTTGTGATTCTGTTCTGAGTCAGGGGATCAGGGATGGAATTTGCTTCACTAGTGAACGCTCAGTTTTGATTTCCACAATGAGATAGGTAAAGATTTTGTTGCTGATGTTGTGATCCATTTTAAAAGAGGAGAAGAGTAAAAAATAGGACAACTCTGCTGGATTTTTTCCATTCTAAAATACATTTTTCTTCAAGACTGTCATATCTCTGCCAAGAGTCTCAATAAAACCTTCCCAAACACTTTTTTTTAGAGGGAGAAGCATAAAACTGGAAGGTACTTGGTAGAACTGAATTGAGTGTGCAGGAACCAGCAATTTTCAGTGAGTAGAGATGAAAATGATAAATGCAGGCAGACTGGGGGTTCTGACCAGGTAAGAGCTGCTTTGTCTTTTGCAGGAATGGGTTGTGCCAAGGGCTGCCATGGATGGGTGTTGGATGGGATGGGAGATGATGGCTAAATCACATTAATGGGGTGGTGCAGGGAGTTGTTTCTGACTGTCACCATCTGTGCCTGCTGCAGCCCAGCACGTTGGGTTCTGGTTTTGCTCTTTGGTTTTCTTTTTTCCCCCCAGAAAAATGCCCTTTTCCAGAGGTTGTGTTTGGTTATTGTTGCCCAGAGCAGGAAACTGATCCATGGCTCAGCTGGGAATTGGCCTGTCATGGTGTTTTTCCAGTAAAAGGGTAACCTGGGATATGGCAGAGGGTTTCTTCTGCCCTCAGGAGACAAAACCCAAAACACTGATGTTTTGGTGTTTGTTTTTTTTTTTTTTAATTCAGAAGTAATTTCCTTTAAAGAAGGTGTACAAACCCCCCAAAAAGCAGCAAATTGCCATCCTTCCCCACTTGTCCCTCTTGCTGATGGACTCAGAAAAACTCTTTTAAAGTCCATTTTGGGCTCTTCCCACCAAATGAGCTCCACAAGAGCTGTGAGCCAAGAGCGGCCCCATGGATGAAGAAAACAGCTGTAGAAAATCCACAGAATTTGGTAAGTTAAAGCTTCCTAGAAGAGTCACTTCAAAGAAAAGGGCTGATGGAAGAAGAGCTCTGGATGTCCCTGGGAACAGAAAGAGTAAGTCAGCTGCTGGGAAATGGAGTAAGACTTCCAATTTTATGCTTGTTTTATTTTGCACTTGGCAAGGGTTTGTGCTTTCCCAGTTTTGGGAGGCAAAGCAAAGACTATTTTCTTCTTTAACCACAAATAAAACCAGTGTGACTCCAGCACCAAAATCAGCTGTCAATCCTTTGGTAATCAGAATACAACAGTGGCATTGTGGATGCTGGGAATATTAAAAATCTGTGTGGGTTATCACTTACGTGGTGGTGATCAGCTCTGTCAGTCATTTCCCTCTTCTGTAAAACAAAACAAGAGAATTGCAGAGTTAGCGTGTAAAACTGAAAGGATGGGTATGTTTTGCAGGTTTGTTTTTAAAAAGGAATACATTTAAAATAAGATGAGGGGAAAGCCACAGAGGCCTGGGAAAGGTAATCTGGGTGAATTTGGGCTTCCTGCCTTTTTCTCCATCAGTTTTCTGCCTGCTGCTGGCTCTCCATCCCTACAGAGCAGTGTGTGACTGTGGCAGGGGTGAAGCCACCCACCATTCACCCAAGCAACAGCAATGACCTTGAAGCCTTAAGTTTTAGCTTTCATGTTTTCCAGATTCTGTACTGCATTAAGTCTATAACTCTGAACATCATACAAAGTGTTAGCAAGTTCTCTTCACAGTCTAGTTGGACAAAACAATCCTTTTCCAGCCCCAGAACCAAGGACCATTGCAGCTTCAGGCCCAGAAAGTACAAACAGCGAATTGAGGAGAGTAATGTGAGAGGATGGGATTTCATAACCTGAAGCTTTAATTGAACAATTAACCCCAATATGGGAATGGACCAAAATTTATGAAAGTGTGAAAACTCCTGACTCAGCGTGGAGCCACGGCCAGGCTCTTGCACTGCCCAAGGTATGAAGGTCTTTAAATAAACACCTGCTTTATTCCTTTAACACTGTCCAGCCTCTGTTCTAGGCAACCTCACAAAGCAGAGAACTTTTCCCCCCAGCCCGTGGGGCTGAAACGCTGCCCCAGGAGCATTCAGGAGCATCCCCTCTGCCCTCACCTTTATCCTCCACCTTGAAATCTGAGGGGAGGAGGTTGTCCTGCCTGTTGCCCAGCACGAAGGCCAGGAAGGAGAGGATCAGGGCGTCCAGGATGCCGATGATGCACAGGATGTAAGCCCAGCGCACGGTGCAGGCGCCCAGGGTGTATTTGTCGGTTTTGTCCCCGCACATTCGCCTCACCTCGTTCGAGTCCCAGCCATCGGGGTAGATCAGGCAGCCAATCATCAGCCCTGTAGCTGCAGGCACAGGGGGGACATCAGATTTTTAGCTTTTTATGTTTTACATAAATTTGTAGCTTTGTAGGTTGCTGTAGCTTCCAGTATTTTTCCTTTCTTCCCTACTTTTAGGAATAATAAGCTAACCTTATAAACACATTCTTAAATATTGTTTAGTCTTATTGCAAGAAGAGAACCAACTTCAAGAACATCACAAACAATAACCAGGCATAACAAAAGTGGTGCAAGAAAAACTTCTGGACTGCTTCCAGAGGGTCAGGACCTCAGGAATTATTACCTACCCAACTAACCTTTTAATTGTAAGATGAGTGTACTAATCTACTAACCTTATAAAAATAGTAGAATTACTACACCACGTGTACTTTTCACCATGAAAGCTTTGAACTAAAGGTTTGCTTTTATATTCACTGCGATTGGAAAGGTGTATTCTATTTTTCAAGCATCAATACTGAAGTGGAGAGAGCAGCTGGAGGAGCAAATATCATGCTACAAATACATCAGGTACTATAGACTTGAAGGTTGCTTATGCCTGTGGGTTCTGCTCTGCTCCACAGGCAGGGAGGAGCAGGATCCTGCTGTGCTGCCTCCCCATGAGTCAAGGACGTGCTGCACCAGCATCTCCTGTGGCAGCGTTGCCCAGGCAACGTCTCTGCTCCCTCTGCACAGAGCCCTGGCCCTGCCACTCCAAGGAAATACCTTCTCCAAACAAAACTGAGCTGGGTTTAGTCTGTGTGAGATGGAGGCCTTGGCCTAGAGCCTTGCAGCTGATTCCAGCTTAGGGTTTGCTAAGGTGGAGCTGCTGTCAGCAGCAGCTTTGCAGGCAGAATAATTCTGCTTGTTCAGCTGTGGTGGTTCCAGCAGCAGCTTCTCCTGTCACTGCTCTCAGAGCTCACACACAGCCTCGAGAGCTGCTCCAGCCTGGCCCCAGCACCTCACCTTTGCAGCTTTGCCACGGCAGCTGCACCATCCCCAGTGCCAGCAGGTTTGCTCATGCCCCAAAGTCTCAGAAGTGCCTTTTTCCCCCTCTCAGAGAAATTGTATTTACTGGACAAAAACAATGACCAGGCTTGGGATGAGTTCATATGGAAGGTTTTGGGACACAATTAACAAAAATCCTTCACGTGTTCCACTCTTATGTTGGAAGTAACTGGTGCAGATGTGGGGCAGTCCCTGGCTCCTCTCACACAAGAAACAACCCCGTGGTGGACAAGGAGATGTTTGTCCCTGCCCCTCGTGGACATCTGCAGCCTCCTTAAATGCACCTTGGCCCACACCAGTGCCCCTTCTCTGCCACCAGGTGCTCAGTAAACCAGAACCCCTCCTGGGGCAGTGGCCTTGTCCTTTGCCAATGTTTTCTTTTTCCTTGGCTTGGGGACACAAGCCAGCAGCAAGGTGAGCAGGCAGCTTCCTTGGTCTGCAGAGTGGATTTCTCTTCACAGAAAAGCAGTTGGTTAACTATATACAGAATAAATCTTCCCTGTAACTAACAGAGAAATGGGGGAAGTGAGAAAGAAATAATTTCTACTGAAATTGTGCCTTAGTGCAGAGCAAAAGCCAGGAAATGGATCTTCTCTTAGCCTGCTCACTTCTTAAAATAATTCCTAAAATGCAGCAGTACCTGTTCACCTGGCCAGAACTGCCTGTGACAATTCTCTCTTCCCCCATTCACAACAACAACAACAAAAATGTCAAAACCCCAACCACCACAGCAAAGCCTTTCTCTGCTCCTGCTCCCCAGGAGGCTGAGCTGCCTCAAGCTTCTTATCTAAATCTTTACTTGAGCTCGATTCTTGAGCTGGGAACTGAAGAAACCCTGCAACCTCCTCCCACGGGGTGTCAGCGAGGACTGGCCAGGGCTCCATCAACGATTCAGGAGCAGAAAAGCGCTGGGTCGGGTTTCAGTCTGATGGAACACAGGAATTGGGTTACCAGGTGTCTCATCAAGAGATGGGGAAGGCTTGAGAGCCACAGGGATGAGCAGCAAAGTGAGGAAATGCGAGTGATGGTACCAGAGCAGTCAGTCTGTCCCTTCCTTGTGTTTCATCTCCCTCCCTGAGCTCAGGGAGTTACTACAATGGCCCAGCAAACGTCATCACAGTCTCCCTGCTCCATCCCTGCAGGATGCCAAACACAGGAGAGCGCTCTGTGCTCTGTTTTTTTGGCTTTTCGGGGTTTTTTTTGTGCTCTCGAACTGCTCCTCTGAAGCTTCCCTGAGGCTGAGCAGCAGCGGCGGCACCAGGAGAAGCTCCCCCAGGTAAGTGGGGAACAAAGGTTTGGCAGCATCACTCAACACGCGGCGAGTCTGATGTGTCTCAGCTGCTCTGGAAGGAATTTTTTCCTAAAACTCCCTACTGGTAACCAGTAAAGGGAAGCAAATGGCGTGGAGGTGACACTGGGATCTCTTAACTGGCCAAACCCCCTCCCCTCATCCCCATCAGAGCCGGGGGCAGGAAGGGAAAGGCTCGGCCCGCGCATCCCCCAGCCCCGCTCACCCGCCGCCAGCTGCATCCACGCACACACTTTGTACACGGTGGCTGCGTTGCAGAAGAAGAAGAGGCTGAAGCAGAGGATGGTGCCGATGATGAGGAAGGTGGAGACGCCCACGAAGAACATGGCAGTTTTGAAGGCACTGGAGGGGATGGTGCCGAAGTCCAGCGGGCTGCCCTTGCAGATGAGCTCCCCGGTGAGCGCGTTGCCGATGCAGTAGGAGAAGAGGCCGAAGTAACCGGCCTGCGGCGTGTCGATGCTGTCGCCGATCCAGTAGGGCTGGATGAAGGTCACCACCATCAGGATGGAGAAGCAGAGCGTGAAGAGGGCCCAGAGCACCCCCATGGCCCGCGCGTTCCGCACATAGTTGGTGTGGTAGATCCGGGCCGCCTCCTGCGCCGG
>VWZU01009726.1:400110-413531 GCA_013397095.1 Sterrhoptilus dennistouni | reverse complement strand
GGGATGCTCCGGTACACCCCGGGATGCTGCTCGCCCGAGGGGATTTTTTCTTTTCCCCACTTCACCTCCCCATCCGAGGCTCCCGGGCGCAGCCAAAGCGTTACTTTTGAAACCCCCGAGCACAGAGACCCCGCAGGGTGTGTGCATCACTGTACAGCGCCTTTGGCCGCAGGTAGAAGTGGTTGCACAAGGTAAATGCGATTTTTTTTTTTTAAGTTTCTGCGATTTTCCCCCTCCCCTCCGGGCGTAAAAACTCTTTCAGAGCTTCTGTTTTTAAAATGCACGTTCGAGTGAGGTTGTTCTTCCCAGGAAATTGTATTTTACACAATGGGCTGTAGGAACTCGTGGGAGATGTGTCTGTCCCCAGGCTGCAGATTCCAGCTGAGGCTCCAATGCTGCACCATATTTCTGTCCCCAATCGGTGCAAATAATAAAAGGGCCCTTAAAAATAAAATATAATGGAAAAAAGAAAGCCAGGAGCTGATACTTCATGGTTTTAAAGGCAGAGTTGAAATAGTGTCTCACCCTAATGAGCTGTTAAGCCTGAGGTGGATATGAGGACATCACTGGGGTGTCAAAGCCAACCTGGGAACTGGCATTAAAAGTTTAAAAAGAGTTGAAAGCTCAGATTGCTCTTTCCTTTAAAACATGGGAAAGTTACTTCTCTCCTGCCTCCTCCCCTGGACTGTTGAAGGGCTGGGGAGAAGAAAATCATTAAATAAGTCTGGCAGAGTCTGTAGCTGGCTTTTATGGGCTGTCTTTCCAAAGGTGCTGTGGGTCTGATTTGGGTTGTATTTCCAGCCTGGCACTCTGGAAATGGGACAGCATTTCTGGGGCGGGGACAGAAATATCCCTGACAGAGATGGAACAACGTCCACGACCTCCAGGGGGTTAACCAAGAGTGTGGGGCTGAGCAGGGATCCAAATGGTGCAGGAGTTTTGCAGCACAGGGGTGGGATGGAGGGATCCTGGGTGGGTTGGTGGTCCTTGAAGAGGTGCTGGTCCTCATCCCCAGCATGGTGAGTGGTGCAGGGGGACAAGGCAAGGCCGTGATGGAGCTGGGTGCTCACAGCAGGTGGAGGAAAGAGTGGCTGAGGACTTTTCTGAGGGCTTGGGTGATGGAGATGGGGTTTGTGCTGGGGAAAATATGTGGTGGCGTGGAAAAAGTCCCCAGCAGATTTCTGGGGAGTCAGAGAAGAAGTTTTCTCCTCTACTGAAATACTCAGGGAGGGGTGACAGCACATGGGCCTGGGGGATGGAGGGGTCCAGTGGGGAAGGTTGGCATGGTACAGGCTGCTCGTGGTGCCCATCCTGCTCAGAGCAGAGATGTCTGCTAGGATAATTGCTCATGCAATTATCTTCTCTTGGTTGGTTGGTTTTTTAAAAAAATAAATGCAAATAACCTCATCTTCCCAAGGCTGTGTTTGCTCAGCACACACTTCAGTCATGTTGAGGTCCTTTCCCAGCACTGTTAGAGCACCTTCCTGCTGGGATGAGCCAAAAAATAAGGACAATTCCTGAGTAAAAAGCAAACTACATCCCTCAGGAACATCACTGCCGTGTAGTTACGTGTGTTTTAATTAATTACCTGCTTGCAGAAGGAGAAAGGTTGCTGGAAGGTTTGAGATGCTTGGCACCAAGACCTCCTCAGGCTGGCTGCAGCTCCCAGACTGGCTCAGAGGAAAAATATTTTGTAAACGGTTTGAAAAACAGTTTGTCCTCATTTATTTCTCATTTTATACTATTTTATATTTATTTTATAGTCACTCTCGGTTACATTGGATTTATATAAAGTTGTTGCAGCCCCTTGAGGGAGCTGTGAAGCTCCTCCTGATCTTGTGCACAGAACAGGGAAATAGATGTTCCTTAGCAAGGAATTTTTTTTTATTATTATTTTAATGCTCTGTGCTTGTGGGTGTAAAGAAGTGGCCACGAGTGCTCTAACGTACAAGTTGTTCATGTAACTTGTTTGTCATGGAGCTGACAGGCTTTTTCCATAACTAGTAATTGTGATTAGTAAGGATTTCTGATTTTGCAAGCGAGTGCGTCGGAAAATAAAGAAAAATAATAGTAAAGTAACTGTCAGAAGTGAAGAGTTGGGACAGTGATGGACTGCAGTTAAATCATTAAATCATCTACCTGCAGTGTCCTGTATCTGTAAAGAGCAGCATTGCTCTTAGATGGAAAAACATTCTCATTTCAAGTACTTTTTGATTTACATTAAATGTAACCACTTAATAAAAGGAGCTGCCTGGCCAAGAGCATCATTCCTGGGGTGTGATACCATCCCAAAAAGGAGCCCAGGTGGGATTCAGCCTCCCTCCCCACCCCAGGTGATGCACACCAGTGTGTGCCTGTGCACAAATGTGTGTGTGTGTGTCAGTGGCTGTTCTCACTCTGTGCTGGCAGGGCCTGGGTGACCAGCATTGTCCCCAAATCCGTGGTGTCCTCTGCCCCTCCTGCTCCTCACAGTGTCCCCAGCGATGGCAGTGCCACCCCTGTCCCCTCCTCCTGCAGTTTGTCCTCTTGTGATGCTTCTCCAAGAAATCCTCGTTTGGCACCGGAGCAGCCTGGTGTCTCACTGGGAATTGCCCGAAATAATTTGGGTTTGCCCAAAATAATTTGGCATTTACAAACCCCTGGTGCAGATGGTTTTGGGTGCTGAGTTATTTCTGGGTGCCAGAGCTGCTGGCAGCAATTCTGGATGCTGAGCTGGGGATTCCCCCCCCTTGGGATTCAGCTCTGGGATGTTCCAGGTGCTGCTCAGCCTTCGTGTGTGGGTAAAAAAATCATCAAAAATAAATCATGAAATGCAGCATTCCCACTGCCAGGGGTCACCTGGCTGCAAGTTGCTCAGAGAAAACCCCAAATCTGTTGCGAGCAGTGAGATGCTTTTAGAAACAACAACAAAAATTTAAATAAATCCGAGTTTTAATTGCCACGTTTATTCCGGAGAAAAGGCTAAATTAAAACAGAATTGGCAAACAAGGAGTTTCTTGTTTATTCCCATTTTGTATTTATTTTAGTCTCCCCCCCCACAATCTGTCACTTGAAATTCAATTTGCTCAGCACTGCTTTAGCTGCTGCCAGGAGGCTGCTCTGAGTCTCTTGTGGAGGGCTTGGACTTCACTTGTGTGCTGTATGGGGAGGGAAACTTCACATTTAACAGCCAGAGGTGGAACATTTAATTCCAAATATCCAGGCTGGTCTGTTCTCCCTGGTTGTTTTGACCAGGAGAGAAGACATGACTGAAAGGAGCCCGCTCATTTTTGGTGGCAGAAAACCCAGTGAGAGGGTGCCAAGGAGTGGGTAGTGGGATGTCAAGTACTTTCTCACATTTTACAGATGGTTTATATAACCTGCTTGGCTATATTATTATATTTTTTCCCTGTCCAGTTATATAATCCCAATTTATGAAGGCTTCAGGAAGCTGCATTCCCCACTGTTATGTGTCTCTGTATTACACCCTCTGATGCTTGACCTCTCTGCCAGGCATCTCCCAGGAAGCTCAGGCTGGTGTGGAACAGCTGTTTATACACTCATTTTTACTGTATTTCTTTAATTATTTTGCTTTAGCCACCATCAAAAGCTGTGTCAGCCTCTCAGGAGCAGGATGGGTGCAGGCTGGTGCCTCTCCCTGCTGATGCAGAGCAAAGACTTTGGGCATTCCTGTTTTTTCCAGTGTTTTGAGGATCTGTTATTGTGGAAGAGACTTGCTGTGATTTTTGTGGTGGAAGCAGCTGAAATCCTTGCTGGGACCACTGGTGGCTTTGGGGACAGGTAAAAAAGGAGCTGCAGAGCATCTCTGTGTAAAATCCTCAGCCTCATCCTCCCTTGGCACCTTTTCCCCTGGGGACAGCAGCCACCCATAAATATCTGTGGATTTTGCTTTCCCCAGTATAAGTTTGTCCATCAAAATAAGGGAGGGAGGAAAGAAAATGCTGCTTTTTTAAATTCCCTTTCACATGAAAGTGGAGGGTGTTGTGTCTGGGTACCCACTCTGGAGGAGATGGACCACAGCCTTATCCCTCTGATTTTTTATTTTTATTTTATTTTGAAGTGGCTTGGAAAAACCACCAAGCGAGCATTTCCTTGCTAGAAAACCAGCAGAAGAGCCAGATTATTTTTAATGGGTTTATATTGTAAACTGGGGGGGATAAAACCACTCCTCTCTGAAAGTCTTTTGTGTGTTGCTGGCACGGGCCTGTTCACCTCACTCCGGGGGATGCAGAGAGACTGAACCCATCTTGCTCTTGTCTGAAATATTTATTCTGGCAGGGTTAGTGACCCATCCTGCTCACTTGTTCCTCTCGCTGCAGCTGAGGAACAGCCTCTTCTTCCACATAGTAAAAAAAATAAATAAATTAGTTATGACTTGAACCTTAAATAAAACCATTTCAGAAGCTTAAAAATAGGCAGAATGATGAAGCCAGTGTGAAGGGAACATCCACTGCTGTATTTGAGTGAGCTGCACATACAAAGTAGTTTTATTTTTCACTTTGTTATCTCCTTAATTGTTTTTAAACCTTCCCCTGTTGCTGTTTTCCTGATGAGAGGCAGATACCTCCTGGTCCTTGGGAGGTGACTGGGGACTGCATCCCCCTCTGGAGTGTCCCCATGGTGTGGGTGACACTGTTTGGTGCCAGGATCTCCATGGTGTTCACCCTGGCCATGGATAAAGGAGACCAGGGATTGTGCTTTGGTCCCTGGTGGATCAGGGCTCACCTTGGGGGCTTCTCAAGGTGCTGGGCAATTCAAGCAGCTTTGTTTGCATTTTGGGGTTTTTTTTTTGTTTGAATAGAAGTTGCCATGCCCAGCCCACTGGGGTGTTGGCCACTTGCACAATGTGCACGCTAGGAAGTAAATTGATCCATTTACTTACTAAGGAGTTCTTAGTTGGTGAACAATAGTTCCAATTTTATGGCTTCCCTGTTTATTTTGAAGGAGGAGAAGAGAGTGGCCAGGAAAAAAAAAATTAACTGTGATAGATGAGTGTGAGAAATGACACTCAATGTCTGGGTATGTCCTTTTCTGTTGGGGTGTTGGGGTGCAGCTGAGGATTATGTGGAGCTGCTTCTCCATCTTAGGAAGGTAATATTTTATTAGAAATCCCAATTTGAATTCATTACCATCACCTTCCTTGGTCTCTGCTCAGCAGGCTGGCCCTGAGGTGTCTTAAAACACCCTCATCCAGCAGAAATCACTGCTCTGGTCTTCCCTCTCCTGCTGCACAGGCACAGCTTGCTCAGCAAAAAGGGATTTATTAGAAATAAGTAGTTGTTGTGATGGAAGGGGAAGCAGTCCACCGTGGGACAGTGGAGAGAGTCAGCTGCTGCACTAATTGGGTTATTCTTCATTATCAGCCTGTGCTGAGGCTGGAGGATCCGTGTGCAGCCCTGTGCTGTTGTCCAGCTCGAGGGGCTGGGATTTGGGGTGATGATCACCAGGATCCAGGGCCCCACATCCCCCTGCTGTGCTTTCAGATTTGTTGTTTTTTAAGCCTGACCTTTGCGTTTTCAAGAAACTCCCTCCAGTGTTGCAATCCGGAGCTTTCAGGGCTGTTGTGGTGCCGTGGAAGTGAAAGTGCTTTGTGCTAAGTGGGTCTTAAAAAACAAACCCCACAGCAGCCAGCTCTTATTTTTTCATCCTGTTAATTTTCACCTTAGTGAAACAATTGGACAGGATATAGCCTTGATTTTATTTTTTAAAAGCTGATGGTGAGATGCTGTTTTGTGGAAACAGCGAGTCAAAACAGGTTTTAGCCATAGTCATCATCACCCCTCTCTAACCATGGTGGAGCCTGATCTGTGGCTCAAAACTGCTCTGTTCTCCCTTCTTATGAAATCCTGTTTTAGAATAAAGCACATGTGTTGTTTTTTCATGGTTTTTTTTCCCTTTTTTTTCCCCTCCCCTCTTCTTACCAGGTATTTCCCTGCTGTGTCTCTGGGCCTGGACTCTCCCTGCACCTTCAGACCTTCTCCAACGATTGCATGGTGGCAAGGTGAGATCCCTCCAAACCCTGCCCAGCCTTGCTCTCCCCTGTCCCTTTTCCCCTCCTGCGAGCCTCCGGGAGGGATCTGCAACATGAAGTTTCCATTTGGAGCTGGCAAATTCCCGGTATGCCGATTTCTAGGAAATGTGGCTGGGGATCGTGTGGTTGGTGAAACCCTAGCATGTGTGATACCTGTCTGTCCTCAGCCCAGGGTCAGACATCTGCATCCCATTCTCCCCCTCTGAATTTTTCACCCGTTTCTCAGTGTTGGGAGACAGCAACACCTGCGTGGAGAGGGAATTGTAAAATTAAAAGGCTTGTTTTTATTTATTTTGGTGCTTCTCTGAGCAATCTGTGTTTATATCCCAGGGAAATGGAGCAGTGTGGATGTTCAGAGGAGGGAGGATGGCTTATCCTGGCTTCATTTACAGACTTACAACATTAATCTTGTGGGTAGTAGCAGCAACGGGAAATCAGGATCTGCTTGGGGTGTCAGAAATACCCAGGGGTTTTTGCACAGAGTAATTAATTAATGCCCTCCCTGTATCCAGAGTACACAAACAAGAAGATTCAGGCTCTGACACCACCAGCAAGCTTGCTGTGCCCAGTGCCCATCCCTGCCTGCTCTCTATTAAAACCTCAGGGAGTAGCAGATTTTTTATTTTTTTTTCCCCTACAACTGTTTGTTTCAAATTAATCGGGATTTTGGCCGCTGGCCAACCCTCCTCCTGTCGCTCCAAATGGGAGATAAGTGGGAGCAGTGCACTCTTTTCTCTAACCTAGTTGGAGCCGTTTTTTTGCTGGACGGAGGAGTCGTGAGCTCTTTCATAACGTGGGCCACATCTTTAATAGCCGGGTCTTGAGGGCTCCATCCCTCCCACTGCTGCTGACGCAGAGCGTCTCCCCTCCCGCCCGCCTTGGCCAGCTTCCCTGGATGACTCCTCTAATTGCTTACGTAGAAAAAATAATGAGAAGGATGCGTAGGGTGTATTTTTAGATGTCTCTTGGTGGGATTTAGCAACTGGTGAGCCGGAGCCAGCACCTCCCTGTCCGTCTCTCCTGCATCCCAGCGGTGGCTGCTTGGTGGACCTGGGGAGGTTCTGTCCCAGGAGGTGGTGGTTCTTGGGCAAGCTTCCCTGCTTTTTGGGCTTCTCCTGGTCCTTATGGGTGATGTGTCCCAGGATCTGTGCTGGGAAGCCCTGAGTTGGTGCATGGTGTTGGTGCCGTGCCAGGATGGGCACCACCACCACCATCTCCTCACCCCTCTCCAGGAGGAAGGTTGTAGTGGTTTGGAGACCATCCAAGCATCCAAAGCATTGAATCATGGAATGGTTTGCATTGGAAGGAAACTTTAAAGGTTATCTAATCCAGCACCCCCATCATGAGCAGGGACACCTTCCACTCAACCAGGTAGCTCAGGGCTCTGTCCAAACTCACCCAAATGTTCCCAGGAATGGGGCATCCATCACCCTGTTGGGTAACCAGTACTTCACCACTTACATCATCAAACATATCTGCCAAAGTAACCTATGGCACGTTTTCCAATGAATACCCGTGAGATAATGGGTCTCACCACATGTTGCTTTGCTTTTTAAATGTTTTTTTTAAAAGATGTTCCCATCTGAAACCCCAGCAGCACAGAGGAAAGGGAGCAGACACAGAATCCCATTAAATATCACCCCAAAGACTGTGATAATTGAGCCTTGCAACAAGTAGTTCCCTTATTTTTCTCTTTGCTTCTTCCATTTCAGGGCTCTTTGTGTCTCGGTGGCTTCCTGTGCTGGGGGGGCCGGGCTCCAGTCCTTCCCTTTCCACCCGGGTGTGAGGAAAGCAATTCTTTCTTGCAGCACGACTTATCTGTCCTTGGAGCTGAAAACATCCTTTCTTTGCTCTCTTTTTTGAATCCCCCAAATGAACGATTTCTCCTGCTGGTTAACATCAGCTTCCACAGCCGAAGACTGTGGGAAAGTTTTGCAATTAGAGTGGCTTTAATAGATCTGGTTTGTGTCTTAAAAAACCCATCGCTTTCTAATTCTCCGTCGCATGTTTCTTTGATGATGTGTCGCCCAGCAGTGCAGCTACCAAAATAGCCCCATGGTCTGAAGGAAATCATCAGGAAATATGTTTTTGAAACTGTAGGCAATTTCTTTTTTTTCACCAGGAACCATTGGAAAAAGTCTGTGTTCAATGGAAAACGTGGCTTTTCTGGCACCTTGGCTGCCTATGTGGTGACATTTGGGAGCACAGTGCTCCAGCAGTTTGCCCAAAAAAATTCCCCCAGTTCTTTAGGTTCTCGCTGTGAGTTTTCTCTTTATCCACCCAAATTGCTGGGATTCTTTTGGTGTTGGGTTTGCTTTAATTTTTGGGGAAAATGCTGGCTTGTGTATTGTCTTTCCATGCTGGGTGACAAATCCTTTCCTCTTCCACCACGTCCTGTGGTTCTGCCAGGCTGACGGGGTGTGTGCTGTGTCCCCCCAGGTCCAAGGAGACCATGACCACTGATGAGGCCACCAAGAGTGAAGGGGAGGTGCAGGCAGCAGCTCTGGCCGAGCGTGGGGAGGACATCACACCATCCAAGGACCGAGGGGTTCTGAAGGTAAAGGGGTTCTGCTGAGAGTTGTCCTGCCCTCCTGCACTTTGGGGTGCATGGTCACCTCGCTGGGCTGCATCTCCAGCCCGCAGGGTCACGGTTCCAGGGCTGTAGGATTGACTTCTTTCATTTGAAAGGCAAAGGGGATGAGCATTGCTTGGAGTAAAGGAGGATGGAGTGGTGGTTGAGGCTGGTGGGCCCAGGCTGCTCCATGAATTTCGCTGCTATTGTGTTCCTAATCAGATTATTAGCTGTAAATCCGCAAAGCATTTCTGTGTGTGACTCACAAACATTAGAAAGAGCACATTACTGAGGTCATCCAGTCTGCTCCACAGCCCCTTTTTCATATTCAGGGCTGTTTCTGGATAGTTCTGCTCCTCAGCACTTACACTTCTCCACTTGAATAGGACCTTTCCTCCAAGAATAGCATCCTCCCCTGCTCCATCCTCAGCTCGAGAACTGCTTGTTCCCGGCTGCAGCGTTCAGAAAAAAGTGTTGACAAGGAGTGAGTAGTGAACTGACACACCCCTGTGAGTAAAATGTGTACGGACAGAGAGCGAGTGGAGCTGCATTCACTGCAGGTTTGGAATTATGGTGTTTATCCACCCAGTATGGACTGGTCTCTTCTCCCAGCCCTATCCAGATCCATTGCTGTGGCTCCAGTTTGACATTTGCTTTTAGGAGCTGATGAAGGGCAAATTTAAGGGCAAACTGAATAGCTTCCCCTCTGAGGCTTCCTGTTATTTGGAGCAGCACTGGGGTGTATATACATGTGTGTATTAATATCTTTTTATGTAAATGCATGTGTGTGTGTGTATCTCTCTCCATATGCATCCTTTGCTATCTCATGGCCCCAGCTCATGGGTGGTTTCTCTCTCTCTCAGATCATTAAGCGACCTGGGAGTGAGGATGAGTCTCCCATGATTGGAGACAAGGTTTATGTGCACTACAAAGGGAAACTGGCCAATGGGAAAAAATTTGACTCCAGCCGCGATCGGAACGAGCCCTTCATCTTCAGCCTGGGCAAGGGTGAGCTGGGCCAGGGCTGCCCATCCATGGGGTGGTGGAGGGTGGGATCACCCTGGGGCAGGGGCATCAACTGACCCTGTTGCAGGACAGCTGGACAGAGTCAGCCCTGCCTTAAGTGACCTGTGAATGTGGAGGGTTTTTTTGGGTGCCATCCCTGCCACACCCAGGCTGGGTTTTCTCCTGGGTTGCTGGTTGCTCCCTCCTGCCTGACATCTGCCTTTCTCCTAGGTCAGGTAATCAAGGCGTGGGACATTGGGGTGGCCACCATGAAGAAGGGAGAGATCTGCTACTTGCTCTGCAAACCCGAGTACGCCTACGGCTCTGCTGGCAGTGCCCCCAAAATCCCCTCCAATGCCACCCTCTTTTTCGAGGCAAGTAATGCTGGTGAGCTGCTGTGTGGATGACCAAGCTCGCTCCCTTTCTGCCTTGCCAGCCAGCTTAGAAAAAAAAAATTAATATTAATAATAATAATAATAGCCCAAACAACAAAAAAAAACACCCCCAAAAAAACCAACCCAGTTTGGATTCCTGAAACGTGTCCCTCTGCTCCAGGAACTGCTGCCAGGGCTTTCTCAGAAATGTGTGTCTGAGCTGGAAGGCTGGGACTGAAACCCCAGGCTTAGGAGAGTCCTGGTGCTGGGGTGGGGAGAGGGCAGATTCCTGGTTTCAACATGCACACATAGGAAAGAGAAAGCAGCTGGGAAATGCCTCCAGGTGCTAAAAAACCATTAGTGCTGAGGGGTGGTAGGAAAATTAAGTTTTTGGCACAGAGGGCTCCCCGGGCAGGGCTCACTGGGACACGGCAGGAGGAGGGAGTCTGTCCTAAATTAAGGCTCAGATCTTCCAAATTGGGTGTGGACTGAGCTGAGGGTCAGAGCTGGTCCCATCAAAGGATGAAGGGGAAGCTCCTGCCCACGCTGGAGGACTTTTACAGCATCTTCCAGCAGCAGCTGTGCTGTACCCTTACAGGTTCAATAAACTTATTTTTGCTGTTACTTTGTGTTATGCTTCAGGTACTGGATGTGTCCCAGTTTCTAATAAATCCTGTGTATTATGCTGTGGTTTGGATCTGGGTTTTATGGGCAACTTCTGCTCGTCAGCTGAACGGAGAATTAGCTGGCTTGGTTCTCCAGCCAGAGGATGAACTGCTGCTTTGTGGCTCTCCTGTTGTTTTTCTCTTCTCCTTTCCCCCTCCCTACGCTCTGCCCACTTTTTCTTTATTATTTTTTAGGTCGAGCTGCTTGACTTCAAAGGCGAGGACTTGTTTGAGGATGGAGGAATAATCCGGAGGATCAAGAGGAAGGGAGAAGGTTACTCCAACCCTAATGAAGGTGCTACTGTAGAAAGTGAGTGCTGGTCCCTTGTGGGACAACTGGAGGGATCAGCCTGTCCTGAGCTGATCCCTGGCAAGGAGCTGCTGGCAGTGCACAGGGTGAAGGTGGCTGTCCATCCTGGTGGGATGCAGTTAGATCCATCCAGAGGCCAGATGGGATGGAGAGTGGCTGGGGATGCTGCTCTGAGCTCTCCTTGGCTGGCCCCTGGGGTGGCTTGGCCAGAGCTGCTGCTCTGCAGGGCTGGGTGGAAAACCCTCAGCCCAGGAAAACCCTGGAGCTGCTCAGGCAGCATCTGAGGGGAGGATGGAAGAAACAAATCCCCATGGGATTTCAGGGCTCTGTTGTCTCCCCTGACCTTTCTCTATCCCAGTGCAGTGTCCGGGGTGCTCTGGGATGTGCCGTCTGCCAAAACCTCTGGCTCTGCCTTGCCTCCAAAGCATCAGTTGCCAGCCCTTCCTCCCCTGATACTTGCTAAGTGTTTTGGACACTCAGCAGTTTCTTTGGCCTCCTCTTTCCAATGTTGATGGTATTTTTGGGGGGTCTTGTCACATCTCTTACAGAATGGGGCTTTTTCCTTCCCTTATGGCCACAGGGCTGCTGATGGCAGGGGGAAGGAAATGATTACAAGGGGTTTGCTGAGGTTGGGGTGGTCTCAGCTGACACAGGAGGATGAGGAGCTCACATCCCATTGAGCTCTCCCTCTTCTGGTCCCATTTCTGGAGCAGACATTTCATGAGGCTGGACAGTGGAAGACAGACTGGGGTTCGGGGTTTGGGGTTTTTTCCTTCCCAAGAACCACTCAGACACACACACAGAGCTCACTCCGTATGGGAGGCATTTACTTTATTTTCTTAATTCTAGAGCTCCTGTACACAAAGATCCAAAAGTCCCTTTAGCGACTGAGAAATTGAATCTGAGCTGTGAGAGCTTATAAAGGTCGCGGCTTTCAGTGGCTGGTTCTCCTAACGAGGCTCTCCTTTAGGGAAAAATGAGATTTTGACTCAGATTCTACTGTCTGAGTGGCCACTGTGCTGGGGGTGGCACAGCAGCTGTGGGGACACAGCAGTCCACCCTGGGGCAGGGCTATGATGGTTTTACCTCAGCTGCGTATTTTGGGAGGTGCTGGAATTAGGCTGGAAGAAACCACATTTCCAGGAGCAAGTACCTCGGGGTTTTTATAGGCTTTAAGTTTTACAGACCCTAAATCCCAGTTCTGGTCCCTAAAACCTGTGCTGCAGTTGAAATCTGGCATTCCAGCTTTTGTTACATCCTTTCCCCCCCCACCCCTCCTCCTTCTCCGTTTTTAATCTGAGTACAAATTGCTGTCAGCACATCAAGTTCGTGTGCCAGCCGCACTCAGTACACTCTGTTCTCAGCTCTTCAAAAACAAAATCGCTGCAGGCACTGAGAGAACAATAAGTCAGAGCTGCAACCGGAGTGATGTTCCTTCAGTGACTTTTTTTTCTCTGTAATCCAAGAGCGGCTGAACCAGCTGACCCACTCCTGGAAACCCAAGCGGAGCTTTTCTCCCCCCTCCCCGTGCTCGGTGTATTTTCTGCACAATTAAAACAGAGCAGAACTATCCTTGGAAGGAAGGATCACAACATCCCCCTGTGCATCCTGTTTTAAAGTGGATCTTCCCATCACTGCTGCATCCCGCAGGGGATGTGGGACCTGGGGGAGCTGCAGTGCTGCTTTTGGGGTCAGGGATTGTGGATCTGTGCTTGCTAGGAATGTGCAGGGAGATGTGCAGCACGGTGCTGTGGGGTGGCTGGGTCACCTGTATTTTAGGGAGAATTTCCCACATTTTCTGTGCCTAAAAAAACCAGCCAGCTTGGTTTTGGGTAGTGCAAAAGCAGAGGTTGTCCCCGGAGGAGCTGGATTTGGCTTTTGTCCTCATCCCAAGCTGGGTGAGCTCACAGCAGCCTGACTGCTGTGGTCACTGTGCACCAGTGTTGGATGCAGGATGTGTCCCAGGGAGCTGGCAAACACCTGGACATCCTCTGCTTGAGTCCCAGCATGGCTTTGGTGGCAAGAGTCGGGTGACAAGGCAGAGCCTGCTGTCCTGCCCCTGCAGCGAGGAGCCCATCCTTGGGTTCTCTTATGGCAGCTGGACCTGCCTTTGGAATGGGGGCTGCCAGGTCTGTCTGGCTTGGTCCTTGCCTCTTATCCTAAGGATATCTGTAGGTATCAGGGCAGGGGATGGACACAGATTTCCTCTATCCCAGACCCTCACAGCTGTTTCTGGTGCCCAGTTTGTCCTGCCCCTCACCTGCCACCACAGCAGGATGCTCAGTGCCCTTCAGCACCTCAAGTTGCATTCTGTTCCCCTCAGGCAAAGGTAAAACTGATGTCTTTGCAGGCTGCAAAACCTTTAGGCACAGTTGTGAATTTTTCCTCTTACAAAGCTTTTTTTTTTTTTTTTTTTTTTTTTTTTTTTTTTTTTTTTTTTTTTTTTTTTTTTTTGTTTTTTTTT
>VWZU01009726.1:383950-400102 GCA_013397095.1 Sterrhoptilus dennistouni | reverse complement strand
TCTTTTTTTTTTTTTTTAACAGTATGTAGGAGTTCCTTGTGAAATTGCTTTTACTTGATGCCTGCCTGCATGTGTGCATGCAAGCAGAATGCAAAGGCTGTAAAAGTGTCCCCAAAGCCTGGAACGTCTTCAGGTTTGAATAAGTAAAGAATAATCTTGCTGTGGAAAGCCAGCCAGGAGTGCCAGGTGGTGAATGTGCCAGGTACCCAGTGTCCGCTCTGGCTGCGCTTCTGCCAGCGTCTGGGGCTGGAACAGCACGGCTCCTGGTTGAAGATTAAAAATAAAAAAGTTTATCTTGTACTTTGAGTTCTCAGAGTCAGGAGAACACGGCCTTGTTTTCGAGGCAGGAGTCAAGGCAGTATAGCACAGTATAGAAGATTTGTAATCACCGTGATAAACTCTGCGTGGCACCGTGCCAGGAGCAATATCCAGTTCCAGTAAGACTTGACTCGTGCACTTGAGTACGAGGGGAACATATTAGTCACGATGTTTATCTGTTGTTTAGTCCTTGGTTAGACGAGATATGCCTGCTTTGCTTTTCAGCAATGTTCCCAAGCCCTCCCCATCCCTCTTCTCCAGGCTGCCCCCAGCCCTGGCTCTTCCCTCTTCCAGGCTCTGCTGAATTTAGGGAGAAATGCTTTATAAAGACACTTTGGAGCCCACCTTTCTCCAAGGTTTGGGTGGTTCTGGGTGCCATCCTGCCTCTCTTGCCCCTCTGCAGTTCACCTGGAGGGATTCTGTGGTGGCCAAAGGTTCGACTGCAAGGATGTGAAATTCGTGGTGGGCGAAGGGGAGGACCACGACATCCCCATCGGCATTGACAAGGCCCTGGAGAAGATGCAGAGGGGAGAGCACTGCATCCTCTACCTCAGCCCACGGTGAGGAGCATCTCCACAGGGATGCTGGGTGGGTCTCAGCCTCCAGCTCTTGTGGAAGATGGGGAATCCTGCAAATAGGACTCTCCAGGAGAGAACACTAGTAGGAACAGCAGGAGTGACCAGTGGCATGTAAACAGGAATATTGAGATGCTTTATGAAAACCAGGTGAAAGGGCTTTATCCAAGTGCAGTGTCTGAGATGAAAATGTCTCCCTGAAAATGTCTCCAGCCCTGGAAATGACCAGAGCTGGAGAAAAGCCTGTGTAAAAAATTGGTTTTGATGCAACCAGAAGGAATAAATCCAAATTTATGCATTGCACATCCACAGGGACTTTTGCTCATAGACAGTAACATCACCCTGTCCCCAAAACATTAGAAAGCTGTGGGTGGGAACCTGGGTCTGCATTTATGGGCAATCTCTACTGAAAATAAGGTTTTTTTCCCCCTTGTCTGAGTGCCTCCTCCTGCCCTGCAGGTACGGCTTTGGCGAGGCGGGGAAGCCAAAATACGGAATCCAGGGGAACGCAGAGCTGGTGTACGAGGTGACCCTGAAGAGCTTTGAGAAGGTGAGGGCAGAGGTGCTCCAGTCCCTCCCCAGGTCAGGGGAATGTCAGGGCCTGTGTAGCCTCCAGCCTTTGTCCCTGGCGTGGCTGCAGCCCAACCCCTGCTGAAGTGGACACGTCACCGAGGAGCTTCGTGTTCTTAATTTGTTCTTCTCTGTTGGTTTGTTTTATTCTTGTGGCTGAGGTCCAAGGCTGGGTGTCTTATTTGTTCCTAACCTTGTCCTTTTGTACTCTCTTTTTATTTGAATTTTCTTTTTTCTCTTTCCTTTCCCCCCCTCCCTTTTTTTTTTCTTCTTTTCTCCTCTTGCCTCTTTTTTTTCTCCTTTTTTTCTTTTTCTCCTTTTTCTGTTTTCTACCATTTTTCTCTCATTTTTTCTTATTTTCCTTTAATTTTATTCCCCTTTTTCCTCCTTTTTTCCTCTTTTTTTCCCCTTGGGCTGCACAGATAAAAGCTGGTACATCCAGCCAGCCCTGTGGAGCTTGACTGTGCCCATGAGAAACCTGGGGATGGGATACAGGAGAAATCCATGGGATTTGCACATCCCTGCCTGTGCCATCACTCTGGCTAAAGCAGGGGCAGGACCTGCCTCCAGGCTCTGGCACAGGCCTGATGAGCCCTGAGTGTGACCACACTGTCCCAGAGAGTGGCACAGCCCTGCTGGGGCAGGGGAGGCTGCTCTGCTCCACTGGGAGTGCTCCAAGTGTTCCTTTGCAGGCCAAGGAGTCGTGGGAGATGGACACCAAGGAGAAGCTGGAGCAGGCAGCTGTGGTCAAGGAGAAGGGCACAATGTACTTTAAGGTTTGTCAGTGCTGGGGTGGCAGAGGAGGGGAGCTGGGACTGAATTTAGCAGCCATCAGTGTCAGAGAAGCCCTGTGCCCCCAGATGGGGCTGGGGAAGGCGAGCCCTGCCCTCTCTCTGCCTTTTTCTCACCCCTTGATGCTCCCTGAGATATCTCATCCTTTCCAGCATTGCCTTGGCTCTGTGTGCTCCCTGCAGGGCAGGACAGCAGATCAAACCCTTCCCAGACCAGGGCCAATGCTCAGGGGCTTTGCATTCTCTTTCCCAAAGTCCCAAAAGGGGCTTTGCATTCCCTTTCCCAGCCGGGGCATCCCAGCTCCCCATGTTCTGACTCAGCTTTTCCCAAACCTGCTGGTTCTGTAGGAGTTGGGATCCTCCTCCTTTCCTGTATTTATTGAACACCCCACATTACATGGGGTGCTCACAGGATCATTCCAGGGGCAGACTGAACTTCTTTTTTTTCTTCTTTCAGGAAGGCAAATACCTGCAGGCAGTGATTCAGTATGGGAAGATTGTGTCCTGGCTGGAAATGGAGTATGGCTTGTCTGAGAAGGAGTCTAAAGCCTCTGAGTCCTTCCTGCTGGCTGCCTTCCTCAACCTGGCCATGTGCTACCTGAAGCTGCGGGAGTACGCCAAGGCTGTCGAGTGCTGTGACAAGGTAGAGGTGCACTGATGCTGTCCCACCTGGGTCACCAGAAACTGAAGCCAGACAAAATTAAGAGAATAAAAAGCAGTTCTATTTATTGAAGGGCCTTCAGGTACATTTCAGGCAGGCAAAGCCCCCCCACCAGGGGCTACACCCAAAAAAATGGATGGTGGGTCAGGGGTTTTCACACTTTTATGAGTTTGGTCCTTTTGCATGTTGGGGGTTAATCTTTCAATTACAGCTTCAGGTAATGAAGTAATTTGCCCTCAATTTTGCTCCCCTCAATTCATTTTTGTTTACGTATCTCGGGGCCTGACACAGTGAGGTGCCCTTGATTCTCAGGCCTGGAGAGGAATTGTTTTGTCTGACCAAAATGGGAAAGCAGTAGCTTGGGCTGTATATGGAGTTTAGAGTTATGCACTAAAGAACTGCATATATGAACACATATATGAAAAATATAGAAGCTAAAATCCTAAGGCATCAGCACGAGCCTGAGGGGATGCAGCATCCTCTTCTCCTCCATGTTTTTGTTGGGAGTTTAGTGGGGTTTTTTTAAAATTCCTTGTCATATAAGAAGGAATTTCCAAGCAGCAGTGGGATGGTGACTTGGTTTCTGCACTTGGAGGTCCCTGTGGATGCTGAGTGCTTGGAGACTGCAGGACCATGAGGGCTTTAGGGGTTCAAATCCACCTGGGCATGCATTGACAGCAGCTTTTCTTCCAAACCAGATCCATGTGGATGGATCTGTGTAGACTGAGGACCTTTGGATGTTGGTTGGGTCTGCCCAGGCTGGGGCTGGGCACTGAGTTCTGCTCTGAGTGTGACACAGGCAAGCTCTGTGGAGCTGCAGCAGATCTCCAAGTCCACCAAGGGGTGGGATGGGGCTTTGCCATTCCCTAAAAGATCTTTGACCTTGTCTTCGTCAGGGAACTCTGAATTATTTTATAAAAGGCTTAGACGTAAGCATCTTGCATATGGGAAATATGTGGGATATTTGTGTTAATCTGAAAGGTAAATCATGCCTGAGGTGTATATATGGCTTTTACTAAAGGAAAATAATATCATTGCTAAAACAAGGAGACAAAAGGGCTTGGATTTAATCTTTACACCTCATTTCTTGCCTGTGGGTTTGTCTCCCACTGACTGCCACACTCAGGGGTATTTTAAGCAAGGAGAGATAATAAAACTATATTAATGATCTCCCAACTGCTGATGGAGATGAGGCAATTTTTGTTGAGCAAGATGCAAGTGCTCTGGAGATTTGAAGCCACCTTGTCCTAATTTTGACAGATTTATCGAGGCTTCAGCTGTAGGGGATCCCCTGGGAGGGCTCTGAGATGTTAATACAGACCTGTGTGTGTTTCCAGGCTCTGGGGTTGGACCAGGACAACGAGAAAGGCTTGTACAGGAGGGGTGAAGCCAGGTTATTGATGAATGAGTTCGAACTGGCCAAATGTGACTTTCAAAAAGTGCTGGAAGTGAATCCACAGAACAAAGCAGCGAAATCCCAGATCTCTGTGTGCCAGAAGAAAACAAAGGAGCACAACGAGCGGGACAGGAGGATCTACGCCAACATGTTCACAAAGTTTGCAGAGAGGGATGCGAAGGTGAGTCTTGCTCATTTTTGGCCATCCAGGGTTGCTTTAGGGTTGGGCTGAGGGATGCTCAGCAGGTTTGTGATGAGAAGAGACGGGTTAAACCAAATTAAATTATAGATCAGGTTGAGGATGCAGGGATAGGGCCTCCATAGTGTTTTACTTCTTGGTCTCTCTCATGCAGAGGCTGCCATCAGGTGCTCTGTCAGCAGTGAAAACACTTGCAGTGTGGGCTGATAACATTGGTATTTGATTTTGCTGCTCCTAGCTAGTGATTGTTGATGAACTCCTGGTTGCCAGTAAAATGAAGTATCATTCCATCTCTGGCAGGGGTATTTTGAGACATGATAGTGTGGATTTCCTGAAGCTGGTAAGGCAATACCTGCTCCTCTGCCTGAGTGGAGAGATCACTGTCTCAGAACAGGCTCTCATCCAAAATTCCACTGAACAAAACCCGGTGTACTGTAATGAGAGAGGACACAGCTTTGCAAGCCATCTGTGTGGGTCATTTTTAGTATAATCTCTTCTGAAGTGGTGTCTGGAGGTTGAGGCTGTGGATTAAGTGACTGGTGCAGCCCCTGGGGAGCAGTGTGCCAGGGCAACTGGCTTGGGCAAGGAGCAGGGCCAACCTGACCAGCTGCTGGCACTGTTTGGCTTGTGTGGTCAGCTGTGATGGCACAGTCACTGCTGGAGCAGGCAAAAGGCTCCCCTGTGCCTGAGTGCTCCTCTCCTACACTCTCTTGATGGGCTGCACCCATGGCTCAGCCCTGTATCTCCACTCTGGCACTGCTGCCTTACCTCCTCATCCCTCTCTTCCCTGTCCATCCATCCATCCATCCATCCATCCATCCATCCATCCACACTCTGTGTCAGCACCCTGCTTCTGGTGAGGTGGGTCACATCATTCCCGGGGGTCCCCCACCTTCCCCAAAAGCTGCCTGAGCTGGTGAGCTTTAACCTCTACCAGCCACTGAGTCAAGGAAACTGAACCCTCCAGTGTGAGCTGCACTGCTCCCTGGGCACAGGGGAGTACAAGGGGCAATTTTGCCTCTCCCTTCCAGGCTGGACTGCCTGTGCCTATTCCCAGAATCCCTGTTATTTGCCTCCCCCTTCCCTCTCCCTTTTCCAACTCAGTGTGTTTTATTTGCTGTTTGGCAGGAGGCAGCCAGCAAAACCGGTGTGGGAAAAACAGCAGAGAAGGCGGCTTGTGACAAAGGACCGAAAACTCCTGGTGCTGAAGGTGAAGAGGCTGAAGGACATGTATGATGGAGGAGAAAGGGATGGGATAGCCTCCTGCCCTCGGCCCACACTGAAAAAGGTTGCTGCCAAACCTTGGGACTTGCCAGTGTTTTCTTGTAAAGCTTGTTACAGTTTGTGTGATCGTGGAAGCAAAAAGCACCTCGCAAAGAAAAGCGACCCCGTCCCACCACCCTGGGGGCAGAGCAGGAGTGGCAGGACACCATGGGATCACCACACGTGGAACAAACAGCATTTCAACAGCAGGAAAAAAGAAAAAAAATATTATAATGATAAATTAAAACTCTTGGCTCCTGGGAGGTTTCCGTAGACAGCTTGTTCCAGCTCCCTTAGGCTTTGTGTCCATTCTCAGCACAGCATCCTCTGAGAGGAGCTGGGATGTGGGACATGCCCCTTGAAAACTGCAGTGGTTGTCCTGCTCTGGTTGTCCCAGCACAGCCCCAGGGGCAGGGATTGGCTTTGTCTCCTGCTGACTCCTTGCCTGTGGCCAAAGGGGTTGTAGGGCAGAGCCAGGATGAGAACCCACACTGGCCTCTGCTGCAGCCCCTGGGTGCAAGGGACATCATTAGTCTTTAAAGCACTGTTTGGGGAAGGGGGGCACACACAGATTTTACCTTCTGAAGGAGCTGGTTCCTGTTTCTTTAGAGAGCAAAAGCCTGTCCAGCTTTGCAGGTGCTCAACCCACAGCCTGCACCCCATCCCTTGGCTTTAGATGGGAGTTTTATTGCTTTTATTGGGATCTGTACACGAGGAGAATAAAAGAGCAGGTTGATGTGGTTCAGAAAAACAAGTGGCTGGGTGTGAGCTGGTGCCATGGGTTTGTCACTGAGCAGCTTTCCCATGGTGAGGGGGGGTCCTGGGTGCATCGTGTCCCTGCACCGGAGCTGCTGCTGCCTCCTCAGCCACCAGCCCTCTCCATCCTAAAGGGACACTGTCACTACCCCACGAGAACAGCTTTCCAGTTGTTATTTTTCCTGTCTCTATAATAATACCCCTTTTGGAGCTTGAAAATAAACAACTGAAAGAAAAAAAAAAAAAAAAAGAAAAGAAAAAAAGAAAAAAAATACTCTTTCTCTGGATCCTGCTCAGCAAATGGGGTGGCTGTGGGGAGGATGGGTGTGTACTCCTCAGGGGGAAGATGCCCCAGCAGTTGAGGAATTATTGGTGTCTGCAAGAACTGGTGCTGCCCCTTTTCATCAGTGCCATTGATCTCTAAAGAGCCAGAGAAGGGCCAGCAATCCATGCTTTGGACGTGCCTGGCTGGGAGATGCTCTCTGGGGGTCTGAGCTGTTTTTCCAGCCTGGGAGGTTTATCCTTATTTTTTCCTCACCCTCCAGTGTATTCTTTTGGGAGGGGATTTCCTGAGGGTCAGCTGGGTGGGTGGAAGAGTCATTTGTGCCCCTTGACTGAGGGTGGAGAGAGAAGAGAAAGCTGAGCCAGTGGGATATTAGGACTGCCCATCCCTCTTTTATACTGCCCCCTGCTCCACAATCTTGGGAGACGAAGCCAAATTTGGTTAAAATTCCTCTTCTCTAGTCCCATCAAGTGGTACCTGAATCATCATTTCTCAAGCCTGTCTGTTTTCCCACCTGCAGCAGTGGCACAGAATCCACGTGGCTGCTCCAGCTGCTCATCCAGGGCTTGGGTTTTCTACCACCATGGGATGCACCTCCCTGGAGGCTGCTGTGAGACCCAGGGCCTCTGCAAAACGTGGGCTTTTCATTTTTTCTTGCAGGGCAAAAAAGTCCTTTGAGGGCAGCCCAAGCCACATTTTCCATANAAAAAAAAAAAAAAAAAAAAACAAAAAAAAAAAAAAAAAAAAAAAAAAAAAAAAAAAAAAAAAAAAAAAAAAAAAAAAAAAAAAAAAAAAAAAAAAAAAAAAAAAAAAAAAAAAAAAAAAAAAAAAAAAAAAAACACCAACTTGCTTTGCTGTTTCTGGGCTTCCTCCCCGTTTTTAAGCACATTTTTGGTTTATTTTGGCTTGGTGCTTTTCTGTCCCTGTGAAGAGAAATTGAACTTGTGCGGGTGATGAGATGAGGTCTGGAGATGAAAGGGAAACCAGGAGGGTTTTGCAGGGAAGACTAAGAAGTTCCCGCTGCTGGTGGGTCTCAGTGTGCAGAGCTCAAATGCCATCTAGTGGCACCAAGAACGGGCTGGGGCTTTTGGGGGGACAGTGTTGGCCTGGGCAAGGCCAAGGCTCTGCTGGGGACACTGGGGACACTTGGCTTGTCTGGCTTTGCAACCCAACACCGTCCGTGGGGGCCTCTGAGGAGGAATATTCAGAGTTAAATGTTAAGTGGTGTAATAAGGAGGTGAGGCATGAGCAGGAGGTTATGAAACACTTCCAAAGAGACCTCGGGACAGGGGTCAGAGCAGAGCAGTGGTCAGTTCAGAAACCCTTAGCACCACCCAGAGTGAGGGATGCTGCCCTCCCCTGCATGAGCTTTCCATGCACAGCTCACAGCAAACAGCCCAAATCCTGCTCTTCACTCACCAAGACATTTCTGTGTGAAAAACAAAGACACTCAGGATGGATAACCCTAAACAGGGTCAGAGAGCAGCTCCTCCGCCCACTGAGTGAGTGTTTGTGCTATGCCAGGGACCCCAACCAGCCAGGGGGGAACCTGTGCACCCCAAAAAGGCACTGAGGACTGTTTGACTTTTCTGCATTCCTTACAGAACCCCCTTTTCCTGTGATTACTCCCCTGCCAGCTGCTCTCCTGGCAAGCCTGGCTGCCAGCCCCTGAAATCCTATTAACCGAGTTTCAGGGAGAAATAAAGTTAATCACCTCCTCCACCTGCTCTTCCTCCTTTCCCTTCTCCTCCTCCCACCACAGAGACTTGCGGAGGTGGCCCAGCCGATGCTGTGAGGCCTCTCTGGCTCTTGTGGCTGGGACTGAGCCCATGGCTCTGGCCCTGGGCTGGTAGGGGCTGTGGGGCCAGGGAACAGGGCAGGGCAGGGCAGCCTGGAGCCGGAGCGATGCCGCTACAAACAGAGATCCTGCGCGAGGTCTGGGCTGCCGACAGGTCAGTGCTGGTGGGCAAGGTGGGATCTGCGGGGTGGGTGATGTGCTGGACGCCCCCAGTGATTTCTCCTCTCCTCCAGTGCTTTTTTTCCTCCCCTGTTTTCAATTTAAATGCAATTTTTAGTGAGCAGCTTTATCAGGGTTGTTTTTTTTTTTTTTCTTTGGGGGTTGGTGGGATGATGCTCGTTGGCTTACAGAGAGGAAAGATGTTTGTTTAGAAGGGGATCCCCAAATTCAGCTCCTTGCTGTCCCCCTTGGCCAAGGTAGAGCCTGTCCTGTGCTCCCTGTTAGGAAAGGTGATGTCAGACAAGCTCGACCCAGTCGAGATAGGGGAAAAATGCTGCTGGAACCAAATGAAAGATTGACCTTTCCCCCTTTACCAAAAATCGGGGCAATCTCGTGCCCCCAGAGTCTGTGGAGGGTTGAAAGCTCTCACCCTTTTGGTTTCTGTGCCCCACAGCCCCAGTGAAGAGCCGGGGAGCCCCCAGCACAAGCCCAAACAGGTGAGAAAAAAATCCTTCCCCTGCATCCCATGTGCCGCCATCCCCTGCTGTGGGCTGTCCCCAAGGGCTGGGGACATCAGAGACCCTCAAACCACAGAGTCCACACCAAGGCCGATTTGGGGCTGGTTGGGCTGTTCTATTGGGGTGTGGCAGCCTGTGAGGGTGTGAGATTTTTGGAAACTGCCTCCAGAGCAGGTGGGTAGAGAAAATTCCACAGCCCTCCCTTCTTTGTGCATCTTTCTGAATCCCCTCTCCATCTCTTTGAAGCACCCCATGAAAAGGGTTCCTAGTTCTTAAATAACAATTTAATTAAGCCCCTCAGTTAAGCTGTAAACTGTGACTCACTTTCCCCAGGCCATGACCCCGAAAGCCAGATCCCCCTTCCCTGCATTTCTGAACAACCCCCAGGTGCCCCCCAGCCTTGGAAGGGTCTCAGGGGTGATTTCATCCACCACCCAATTTAATTTTTAATCGGCAGCTCCTCCTTGAAGGGCTTTGTGAAGTAAGGGAGTGGTTGCCCACCCTGCAGCTGCTTAAGGGATTAGGGGGTGCAAAGGAGCTTTTCCGTGTGAGCTCATGACACGGAAGAAAGCAGCCACTTCCCAGCTTCACCATGGAGCCCCCAGCTCCCCCTCCCCAAATTCACAGTCCTGGGATCCCACTGGGATCCATCAGGATTCCACCTTTTGCAAAACACCTTCACACCCTGCCCTGGAGCATGTGGAGAAGCAAAACCCCAGCAAAGGAGGAAGATGCTCTGTCGGGCAGTGGAAGAAGCCTCAGTGCATCTGGATTTGCTGAGATCACTTTCTGAGAGCCCTGAGCTGACACCCACTCCCCAAATACCTCCTGTCCAGAGCCAAGTGCTGACCCACATGCTCCGTATTTGGTAAATCGGGGTTATTTATAGCCCCAGCTATAACCGGGATTAGGTGTGCTGTGCCTAATCCTCCTGCTTCCCTGCTCCTGCTGACCTCCTTGCCATCCACGGGAGCTTCTTGAGGGGGTGAGAGGAGATGGAGGAGAGAGGCCAGGCTGTCTGTCCATCCCTGTATCCCCTGTCCCAGCTCAGAGTGGCCATCAGTGCCCAGAGTGGCTCTCTATGGCCACAGCGTCATTTGTCCCTCTGTGTTGACACAGTGTCACAGCATCATCATCATCATCATCATCATCATCATCATCATCATCATCACATCCTTCATCTCCAGGGCTGTCCCAGGGCAGGTGTTCTGTCTGTCTGCTAACAGACCTTTCTGTTTTCCTCCCTCTGCCTTCCTCGGGGGCTGCCCCATGGTAAGTCACTCACTGGAAGGTGTCCGTGTGTCCCTGTTCCTGTGCTGGGCCAGGGAATCCCGGCTGTATTTCTGAAAGGGACCCAGTGCGGTACGAGCAGGGGTTGCCTGGCAAAGGGAAAAGGTGTTTAAGGCTCCACCACCTCTGCAGCGCCATCCATGAGGGCAGAAGCTGAAGAAGAAGAGGCAGGAGCCTGGGCTGGAGCCCGAGGCCAAGCCACGGCGGCCGCGGGTGAAGAAGCCGAGTGAACCAGGGGCTGCAGAGGAGCCCCCAGCCCCGGCACAGGGTGAGCACAGATCCCCCACAGCTCCCGTGGAAACGGGAAAATGGGGTGCCCCGTCCTGCCCCCGAGGCGTTCTGCAGCGTGGGCATCCCTTGAAATGCGCAGGGGTGAAGAAAGTGAGGAAAAAAAAGGAGGAGAAGGGGGAGGAGGAGAGCGACAAGGACCCCTCCTCCAAACTCACCAAGGAGCCTCGGAAGAAGAAGGAAAGCCTGGCTCCTCGCTCCCAAGCGGCCAAGGGCTCCAAGAAGCCACAAGGTGCGGGGGCAACGCCCACCCCTCTGCAGGGACCTCGTGTGTCCCTGTACCATGTCCTGGTGATGCTCCCAGTGCCCGCTGGGGCTCTGCTGGGGCTCTGCTGGGGCTCTGCACATCCCCAGGAGGGCTTTTTGCCTAAAACCCAGCTACGGAGCTGGGAGAAACAGGGATGTGGCAGGAAACCTGCGCTCACCGCCTTGGTCGGGGAGTTGGTATGGAGAGGGGAGAGGGGGAAGAAGAGGGGGGGTGACACGCTCCCTGGGAAGGTGGCACTTAAGTCCCTGGACATTTCTCCGGAGCGAAAAGCGGCTCCGCACGGCGAGGCTGAGGCCGCGAGAGAGCGCTGTGGGTGCGCCCGCAGTGCCCGGAGCTGGACGCGTCCCCTCGGCCACCGCCACCCCGGGGTGACAACACGAGCGTCCACCCCGGGGTGACAACACGAGCGCCCACCCGGCCGCTGCCACCCAGGGAAGGTCCCTCCTCGCCCACCACGGGGCTGGGGTCCCCCCCTGCCAAAGGACGTTGTGTTGGCTGATGCCGCGGTCACCTCTGGGCAGAGCCGGCTGAGGATGAGGATGATGAGGAAGAGGAGGAAGAGGTGGAGAATAAAAACCCGCCGAAAAAGCTTAAGAAGAAACTTCCCAAAGAGCCCCTCTCAGGCGGGGGGGAGAAGAAGCTGAAGCCGAAGGGTGAGTGCCCAGGGGACGGGGATGGCTTGAGCCCAGCTCTGTTGCCACTGGCATCTGTCCTTGCTGGGAGGAGGGAAGTGCCTTGCGCCCCGCCCCTGTCACTGTCCCGGGAGGCTCAGGGGGCTACATGGCCCCTCCCCATGCGATCTCCCCCCAGCTCAGCCCTTTCTGCTGCTCCTTGTCACCTCTTGTCCCCATTACTGCCCATTCCCATCCCCCTGTCCGGCTGGTCATCAGCTCCTCTGTCCCAGCAGAAGACAAGAGTGACCCTGAGAGCAAAGCCAAATCTGCCAAAAGCACCAAGAAGGAGCCAATGTCCGTGTTCCAGGTGAAGAAGGAGAAGAAAAGCAAGAAGAAAGGTATGGGATGAGCAGGAGGGGGTGGCAGCCAGTCCTGCTGCCTGATGACAGCACCCAGTGTTGTGTGACCATGTCCCCTGTGTCACTCACAGCTGCCACCAGCAGTGATGAGGAGGACGATTCCGACTCCAGCACCAAACCCATTAGGTCAGAGAAGAAGAAAAACCCAGCATCCCTCTTTCAGACTGGTGGAGACCCCCCAAAAGAGAAAAAATCCAAAAAGAAAGGTGAGAGCCTGGCACTGGTGGGTTCTGGCAGGGCTTCTGGGGGTGCAGTGAGTTTGGCCATGGAGAGGAGGTTACAATCACTGATGTTGGCACAGATCTATGCTGAGCTTGAATTTGGGGCTCAGTGGAGTCAGGATCTTCTCCCCTCTGTGCCCCTTCCTGTTCCTGCCCGCAGTTCCTCCCAAAGGGGCTGAGAGTGAGGAGGAGACCCCGGAGACGCAGCAGAAAAACTCCAACAAGAAGGGGAAAGCAAAGAAATCAAAGAAGGTACAAAAGACCCCTCAGAGCCATGGGGATCCCTTCAGGGTGGGGGAAGAGCAGCTCTTCCCCTCAGGGAGGTTGAGGAGGTTTGCAGCATCCTCCAGTGAGGCCCACCAGAGTGTCCCCAAAGCCACCAACTGCAGAGCCCAAGGGGGGATGGATAGCAAGGAGCAATTATCTGGGGAAGGAGGGGGGCTCTGGGGTCACCATCTCCTCTCATCCAGCAGCAGAAGGAGGAGAGGCCCCCATCCCCTGTCATCGAGGTGGACAACCTGGAGGAGTTTGTGCTGCAGCCGGCGCCGCAGGGAGTGACCGTCAAGTGCCGGGTGACACGGGACAAGAGGGGCATGGACAGGGGGCTTTACCCCACCTATTACCTCCACTTGGACAATGACAAGAAGGTGATTTGGGGTGGGGGCATAGAGACCCCCTGGGGCTCTGCTCATCCCAGGGAGCACCCTCAGGGTTTGGGGGGAATGCTCTCCTGCATCCCCCTGTGCTGATGTGTCCTGAATGAAGCTGCTCCCCTCTCCTGCAATTCCTCCAGGAAATGCCCCTGGGATGATGAGCAAACAGTGGCTAGAGAGCCGTGCTAAAGCTGGGCTGGTTTCAGCCCCTCCTGCCCTATAATGTATCTTGGGCATCATCTTCATGACTTGCTCAAGGTCATGGCAGTGACTTGTTGGGGACAGCAGTGGTGATGGCAGTGACAATGTCCCATTCCCACACGGTCCCATTGCTCTGCCAGGTGTTTCTCCTTGCTGGGAGGAAGCGTAAGAAGAGCAAAACCTCCAACTACCTCATCTCCATTGACCCCACAGACCTGTCACGGGGTGGAGACAACTTCATCGGGAAGCTGAGGTAGGAGCAGAGGTGGCACCCCAGTTTGGTGACACCCCATTTCTGCAGCACCCTCTTCCCACCCCATGGCTTACAGGCTGTCCCAAGCTATGGCTGAGGCAGACAGGAGGCTAAATTCAGCATTTCCCACTGCTCTGCCTGACCTGAGGAGTGGTGGGGGGCTTAGAGGGGAAAACAAGCTTGGCCGGTTCCTCGCAGCAGACAGGTCACAGCTAGAAAAGGCACCTGGCAAGTCCCAGCCTGCACTGCCAGCAGCCACACAGCAATGCTGGGGGTCCCCATGGTGGCAGCACCCCCCAATTTAGGGATTCCTTGAACCTGAGAAAATCACTGGAGAGTGGGAAGGTCAGCAGTGGTGGGGTGCAGCACCAGGGGTTTGCAGCCGGACCAAAACCAAGGCTGTGCCTGGAGAGGGGTCACGGAGGGGGTGGAGGGGCCTCAGTGGCACCAGCGACTCCCACCCTTGGCTGCAGATCCAACCTGATGGGCACGAGGTTCACCGTGTTCGACAACGGCGCCAACCCCGACAGGGCCAACGCCGACTGGTCCAACGTGCGGCAGGAGCTCTCGGCCGTGGTCTACGTAAGAGCAGCCCCACAGGGAGCCCCTCCCCGCCTCCCACCCCTCCACTGGGGCTTGCAGAAATGTGGGATGGGCTGCAGCCACCCCTGAGCCCCTGTTCAGCCCCCATGAGAGGCTGTAACCCGCAGTGGTTGGTGGTTTCAGAAGACAGGGTTTCTCTTGCAGGAGACCAACGTTTTAGGGTTCAAAGGCCCCCGGAAGATGACTGTCATCATCCCTGGGATGAATGCTGACTGTGAGAGGGTGCCCATCCGGCCCCGGAATGTAAGTCAGGGGCCAGACTGGTTGAAACTCCTTGGGAGCTGGGTTTGCTGGGCACCACCTTGGATTTTACCCATCTTGGGGCGTGGAGAGGCTTTCAGGTGTCCCTGAAATTCAAGGTGTCCCTGGGAGGAGGGAGACATGGTGTCTGTCTTTTTCTCCATGAGAGATCCCATTTCCAGCTGGATACTGCTACAGAGCATGCCCCAGGAAAGCCACAGGAGATGGCAGGGCTCTGGAGGGGTCCCCCCAACTCTGCTCCACTCCCTCTTTGCCCCTCCCCAGGACAATGACGGCCTCCTGATGCGATGGCAGAACAGGAACATGGACAATGTCATCGAGCTGCACAACAAAGCCCCAGTGTGGAACGACGAGACCCAGTCCTACGTCCTCAATTTCCACGGCCGGGTCACCCACGCCTCCGTCAAAAATTTCCAGATTGTGCACAGCAGTGACCGTAAGCTGGGACAGGAGTGGGATGGGACAGGGGACAGGGTGGGGGCACACTGCCCCACGAGATGGCCCCAGGACCCACTGGTTTTGATGAGGTTTTGTTTTTTCATGCTCTGAGGTCCTCCCTGCCTTTGCTGGAGCTGGGATGAAGCAGGACAGGCACCCTGCAGGAGCTGCTGGTGTTGGCAGGGGCAGCGTGTGGGGCTCCTATTGCCAGGCGGATTTAGGGCAAGGACAGATCCTGTGGGGTGCTGAACCCCCATCACACCACAGCCACCCACTCAGCCCAGAGCACTGTCCCCAGTAGCACACACCCCACACTGCTGGCACTCAGGGGTGCACTGTGCCTCGGGGACAGTCCCTCAGGGATGGCAGCAGCTCTGTCTGGATGTGGCTGCTCGTCACCTGTCCGGCGCAGTCAGAAGCCCTTGGCCTCCGGGGTGTTGGGTTACGGGACAGAAAAAGCCTCTTGAGGGCCCCTGGTTATTTTTACAGATTTCCTGTCACCCGCCCTCCAGCAGCAGCAATCCCACAGTCCGGGGAGGGGGTGGGGATAGGGTGAGTGGGGTCCCTGTCCCTTGGGGGGCTGTGGCACCCAGGGAGGAGGGTGCTGGAGGGACCAGAGGGTGCCACACTCCACGCAACGTGAAAACGCTGCTTTTTGCTGTCTGTGCTGCAGTACCACGCAGCCAGCACAGGAGTCACAGGCCGAGTTTGGGTGGGGGCTGCGTGGGCAGCTCGTTTGGGACTCTGCCGCGTGGGCTTGGTGGGGAAAGGCCGGCTGGGAGCACAGGTGACAGCCCGGGGCTCGCCCTCTCTCCCGCAGCTGACTACATCGTGATGCAGTTTGGGCGTGTGGCAGACGACGCCTTCACCATGGACTACAACTACCCCCTGTGTGCCGTGCAGGCCTTTGCCATCGCCCTCTCCAGCTTCGATGGGAAGCTGGCCTGTGAATAGCACCTGCACCGGGGCTGCCTCCCAGTGCCCGGAGGATGCTCCTGCATCCCTGTCCTGTTCCGCTCCCTGCGTTTCCACCTTCTTGCAGTCACACTTGTTCCTGGGGTGGTTCAAGGCACTTTGGTGCTCTCTGAGTGCTGTGGGATGCTCACCCAGCTGTAGCCTCTCCCTCCTGGCAAATTCGGGGCAGATTGCTGGGTTGGGGTGATGGCAGAGCCAGGCTGGAGGTATATTCATATTCAGCAGATGAGGCTGACTGCAATCACTGTCTCATCCCTTTGGACTCGGATCCTGGAAACTCATCCCCCTCCCAGCTTTCTGTTTTGTTTTGGAGTTTTTTGGGTTGGTTTTCTTGGGGTGTTTTTTCGTTTGTTTGTTTGGTTTTTTTTTCGGGTGTTTTTT